>CM050405.1:62072607-62672607 GCA_027580255.1 Therioaphis trifolii | reverse complement strand
AGTTGAGTGTATGAGTATGATCATAATACATTAACAAAACTTTTTCTTAAATAGTATAAATGTAATTAGGGATAAACTTTAAAAAAATAAGATATTTTTAAAGTTCAATTTTTAGCCCAAAAGTTGTCAATTTTTTTTTGAAACTTTCGTAATATATGTATCAATATGCCATTAATATACGGTACAAATTTCAAGTTTCTATCAACATCAATTTTCGAATTATGACTAAATAACTAAAATAAATTTAGTGAAAGTGTTATTTGCGGCAAAAGTTACTCGTGGAATCGTATATCATTTCTTTGGTAACATAACTTTGGCCAAAGCTGGTGGGTTTTTTAGTTAAAATCCCATACAATTTTGAATTTAAATCCGGTACACGTTTTTTTTACTAAAATATTTTTGCGTGACCATTGGTATCCCAAGTTTCATAAAGATACAATCGAAAAATTATTTTTATACACATTTAAAGTAGGGATTTAATGTAAAAACGTCTACCTGTCAAATTTTTAACTGAAAGCTTGTACCGTAGAAAATTAAAAATGTTATTTTAAATAAAAGTTAAAAATATACAATATTTTTAAAGTTCTACATTTTTTTTTCAAAGCCATAGTTTTGTTAATAATTGATAAAAATGTCCACTTTCTAATTCAATTTACACTTTACAGTGCATAACTTATGAAGTTATACAATTACGAAAACCTATTAATACGAATAACTATTATAAAACGATTAAATATTGTTTAGGGCACATTGAGTATAATGTTTTTACTCGACCTTTTGGTAATTTTTCCTTACACCCGGAAAAATTTTTTGAGATTATACAAAAATGACCTCTTCAAAGTACTATCTAGATTTTATACGCGATTTCTAATCTATAGAGTTGCTAATCTTATTTTTGTGAAAGAGTAGTTCTTAATAGAAAAAATAAACATATTGAACCAATAGATCCTTCACTTCACTAGCTCATAATTTCAAATATAAAAAATACTATAGAAGTTAGTCTCAACTCTTAAACGATTTTATGTAAATTGTACAATAATAGTATTTATTTTTTTTAAATTCAAATTTTGTAAATTTTGCCTGAAAGAAAAGAAATAAAAATGATTAAAAAAAAACATGTTTTATGAATTATAATTACATTCAAAAAATTATCAATAATCTTAAAATAATTATAAACATTAAAGACGATTTAATTCTAGAAGTAGCTTATGGGGACATCAAAAATATGTTCTAGTTTACTAATAATTAATATCGTTTAGTAAAAAGCTTTTAAAAAATGTATAATAGATGTATACATAGGCTATATTGTATTGGCATACTAAGCGTTTCAGTATCAAATTACAAGCGTTTTATGTTCAAGTTTTTAATTCTGAATTAAAGTAGAATTAATTTTAATAATATATTAAATAGTATTAAAGTATCAAATGCCACACTTGGTATTACAATTTAATGCACTTTTAGATTCTGAATGATGCGAAGGATTTATATGGTTTTTTCCTTTTGTTTTTTGAGTCATTTTTTATCACATTTTAAATTGTCCGAAAGTTTCATCACGTATCTCTAAAGATCAAAAATTTGATCTAAATGGTACTGATTACTAGGTTATTTTTCTCTATTCCAGATTAGTTTTCCAGGCGTGAAGAAAAACTGCCGAAAACCGAGTAAAAAGGTAAAATTTGCCGTAAATGACACTTTCACTAAATCAATTTTAGTTATTTAGTCATAACTCAGAAATAAATGTAGCGAACAATTTTAAATTTTTACCATATATTAATGAAATACTGCTACATACTTAACGCAAGTTTTAAAATTTACATCTTTTAGACTAAAAAACGAAATTAAAAAATACCTAATTTTTAAAATTTTATTTCAAATTAAGTTTTTAATATTTGATAAAAATTTTTGAAATCGTAACATTACCTTACTCATATACAACACTAACAATAGTGAAAACATTTCAAAAGTCGTGAATCAGAATTTTTTTTCATTAGTATTTCAGTAAATTATTTAGACATTTTTACAGAATAGACTTTTTTTAAATATATTTTCGATTGTATAAAAGAGTTTTATTATTTATTATTATATTTATGAGTATAAAAAATTATTGAACTATCCAATCATTTAGAATCTTTTGATAAAATAAAACAAATTCCTTTGCTCAGAAGACGATGTTTAAACGGTTTTAGAAACAAATATAATAAATCAAACTAAAACCCGTTAAAAGTATAAACAATTTATTTTACCCTGAAGCATTGCTCAGAATCGTTTGACAAAAGAAATAATACATATTTTCCTTAAAATTCTATAATCTATACTCATTATAATGTCCGGGGAGTGAAGAATACTCATAGTGCGAAATGTGTCCGGCTTTTATATACGTATAGATTTTATATATTTATTTTATATGGATACTCATCAACTCACTATTTTTATAGGAAAGACTTAAACAGTGTTTTAAAATGTTGTTCAAACTTTCTTATCAACTACAAATTCAATTTTGTTAATCAGTACTTGACTTATAGCTGGAGAATTAATCGGTTAACTAAAATATTAGTGAAAATTATTCAAAAAATGATGAAATTTGGAGCACAGCTAATTTTTAATCGGCCGTACATCATTTGCGCATCCTTATTATTAATTTTGTCTTTTTTGTTCAATAGTTTCCGCGTCATTCGATTTTTGGGCTATGCATCATTTGCACATCACCCATTTAGGTTACTTTCTTAGTCGTACATTATTTGCACACCAGCACATCAAACAATGAAACCGGAAAAGGTAAAGAATAAATTGGAGTGACTGTTTAAAAGTATATAGGCACCTTTATTTATGTAGGTATTTCTGTTTAAAATATATACCATTTTATTGTAAAAATATAATATCAATCTAGATCGTAAATCGCTAGATATCTAGTAAAACGCATTTGGCGTGTAAAAGCTGTCGGTAACAATTACACAGGAATAACATATTTTACCTACTGTAATTTTGAGAACGAGTTGGTACAAAAGATGTTAGAAAAATGAGTGAGTTAAAACTTCTCAATTCAGATAGTGTATAAGTCGCAATAATTTTTAAACATTTTTTGTTTGTACCAAAAGAAAAATGTTGAAAAATAGAGAAAATTATTTTGATTTTTACGTGCTAACGATTTACGATATTTTGGCTCGGGTAAACGATAATATGCAAACGATCACCAGCTATCAATGATGTATGATTAAGAAAATTGGGAAATCAAACGATGCACAAACGATGACCATCGTTTTAATCAAAACAGTGTTAATAGAACCTAAATTTAGGTTATTTTAATGGAATTTTTTTTGAGCATGGTTATTTCAAAATGTTAGTATTACTAATTTTATCATTAAGTACAAATGGTATGACTAATTTTTAAACAATTTTAAATTGACACTGATTAAAGGAGGATAATTAATTTTCAATAGGTATATTTTTTATTGGAAACAAACAAATAAAAATACTCAAATATTTTATGATGCTCGAAATGTATTAAATTAATTAGAAAATTTAGTTTTAAATATCCTTTTTATGAATAAAGTTTAGTATGATTATATTTATTTTTTCACGAATAAAAAAAATTCATAATCGTATTTTTTTTCAATATAAAACGTTGAATTTATTTTTCATTAGCTTCATGTAAATACGAGAGTATATTACTAACAATAATTAAAAGTATAATTTAAAAAAATAAAAAAAAAATATATATATATATATACAGTGTGTTCACGGAAACAGGGAACACTTAATAACTCATTACCCTGTAAATATTTTTCAATTCTGCTTGTGGGGCATTCAACTAGACTAATGGGTCATACATTCCTATAAATAATAATTTTTTTAACTCATATTGTTTGCGCATGCGCAGTACATTATCCTTTTTTTAAATGGTAACACCTATTTTGAACACTATATTTGGATAGGCCTATTTTTTATAAGTAATTTTGATGAATCAAGTATGGTTCTAAATTCAAAATTGACTGAATAAGAGCCATGTAAATTTTAATAAATAATACATTTTTTTATTATTTGTAAAAATTTGTAAAATCATTTGTAATTAATTCTTATTGGTTGCTTTTTCAATATTTGTATTTATTTTTTTTTAAGTGTTATAAACAAGACTAACATAATATGAGAACTAAATTATTTATTATAAATCGATTAGGTACAAGCAGACAACAGTTATTTTATAAAATATAAAGTTATCGAGGTTTGAAATAATAAGATAATGTTAATTAGCATAGTTATTCAGGTAATCTAATACTAGATAATCATAAGTCATAACAATAATAATATGCATTTATTGCACATGAATATGCACTATTATTAGATGTATAATACGTACAAATATTGAAAAAGTAACCAATAATAATTAATTACAAATGATTTTACAAATTTTTAAAAATAATAAAAAATGTATTATTTATTAAAATTTACATGGCTTTTATTCAGTCAATTTTGAATTAGAACCATACTTGATTCATCAAAATTACTTATAAAAAATAGGCCTATCCAAATATAGTGTTCAAAACTGATGTTACTATTTTAAAAAAAGGATAATGTACTGCGCATGCGCAAACTATATGAGTTAAAAAAATTGTTAGTTATAGGAATGTTTGATCTATTAGTCTAGTTGAATGCCCCACAAGTAGAATTGAAAAATATTTACAGGGTAATGAGTTATTAAGTGTTCCCTGATTCCGTGAACACACTGTATATATTGTATACGATGATTAGATTTTAGTAAACACCAATATATCGATTAATAAAGAATAGTTATTGTGTAATGGATTATGTATTGCTCATTTATATAATTAAATGAATCATACTCATAGATTTCATTAGTAAATAGGAATATTTATTCACTGGTTGATTGTAACATTTTTCAATTACATATAATAAATTTTATTTTAACTCAAATATTTGAGTGGGACAAAATATTTTGTTGATACACATACACTATATATTTAGCGTCAATTAACAGTATTTTATCTTTCCTATTCATCCTTGGAATATGTTTTATTTTTTTATAAAATGAATGAGTTTAAAATTGTAATCCCATTTTAAAATATTAGTAGGTAAATAGGTATTACGATTTCTATTATTAATGAATATATTTGACATGTTTGACAAAAAATTGTGATTGAGCCGTATGCCTACATTCAACACTTCTACAAATTACAGATAAATATTTTTGAGTATGATAAAATATTTATTTATTTACATTTTCATTAGTTAGAAATCAGTATTATTTATACCAGGCGTGCCCAACCCGCGGCCCGCGGGCCGGATCCGGCCCGCGAAGGTGTTCGAACTGGCCCGTGACCATTTTATAAAAATTAGAAATTTGTATATGTGTAAAAAAAATTATTATTTATAAAAAAATTTATTTTATTAAGTTTTTAAGAATACAAAATATTTTAGAATTTTTAATTTTTATATAAAATATAGTGCATTAGATTTTAAAATATTTATAGAAATAAATTAGTGTGAAATTTGGGCTTGTTTTTCTTTAGCTAATCTTTCAATATTCGGAGTGAAATGTGTAACGCCAATTCTTAATAAGAAGTGTAAGTGTTCATCAGTCAAACGAGATCTTTCTGAACATTTTGCGTAATTCATGCGTGTCTATGTTTTAATCCGAGTGATCTAATGAAGTTGACTGTTTTTGTAACAATATTCATCACATGTTCCAAATTCAAATTTTACCACACAGAGATTGTTGATGAATAATACAGTGTAAAAATATAGGTGTTTCAATCATTTTTGAAGTTGTTAACTCAGCTATCCTGCCAACTAATCCCGTATTTCTCCCAACCTTATTTGGAGCTCCATCTGTTGTAATACTACAAAGTTTTTCCCAGGTCAGTCCCAAATTTTCAATACAACAATTCACTTTTTCAAAAATATCAGCTCCTTTTGTAGTTCCAGAAATACTTTCTAATGAAGCAAGTTCTTCTGTTATATTATAATCTGTATCTATTCCTCGTATAAATATTAATAATTGTGCAGTATCTGACACATCACTGCTTTCGTCCAAAGCTAAAGAAAAAAAGTTTGAACACCCCCCCCCCCTAGGCACGCCCCTGCTAGTCTATATTTTATCGAAATGAACAAAAAAAACCCCGTGAAACATATACGGCCCGCAGTATAAATATAAATTTCAATTGTGGCCCGCAAGTTAAAAAAGGTTGGGCACGCCTGATTTATACTAATAATATATACATTATTCATAAGTTAAAATCATTTTTTCTGAAATAATAATAATTAATCACTTAGTGATGATCATCAAAAAAAATTTAAATAAATACATATTTTTTTAGTGATGAGGAGATCGGACTCAGAGTACTTTAAAGCGGCAGTCGAGTGGAAACCCTTAGGGGAGAGACCAAGAGGACGTCCAAAGAAGCGATGGATAGATGGAAAGAACTTTGAGAAATTAGGAATATCAAATGGGAGAGGGGGGTACTAAATCGAGAAGAGCGGAAAAAAGTGTCAGTGGTAGTAAAAACTCTTGAAGAATAATGATTCCAGAAAGAGAGAAAGAGAGATAGTTAGAGAGAGAGAGAGAGAGAGAGAGAGAGAGAGAGAGAGAGAAAGTGAGAGAGAGAGATTTTTATTTCAGTTTTATATTGTAAATAAGTATTATTCTTACAATAAATAATTCAAAGTCAACCGTCATTCATAATAATTTTTCTAAAAATACGTCTCTTTGAGAAAATCATTTTATATATCTCACAATTGACAGGCACATTATAATAAAATTTAATATTTACATTTATTTAGAACATTTAGTGTACCTATCTACTTAGCAAAATTGTTAAAAATTATTGTTGTATAATATTTCTAACTATATCCATAATTTATATGTTCATTGTATAAGTGTTATGAGGTATTGATGCTAAATTTCAGATAAATTGTAAGATGAATTTAAAATAAAAGATATTTATTTTTTATGACGAAATAACTTACATGATGACCAGCTGTATGTTGACAAAACTTTTGCGAGATGGCACAGAAAAAAACAAATTTGACAGTTAAAACATAATATTAATAATTAACATCATAATATTATTCCTAGATAAAAAAAACGTATTTTTGGATGCTCAGAAAATGCTATTAAAAGCGTATGAGATATACATATATATACTATTCAGTTATCGAAAATCGTAATAATTATGTGATAATTCTTATTCTATAATTATATCAATTATTGATATAGTTATAGAATAAAAATATAATAATTAATGATAATACAATATTACGATTTCTGAATGTTATGCATAATACTAAAATTCAACTAGACATGATAAATGATGTCAAAATTAATTAATTTATTGGGAAGTTGGTTCACGAAAAAAATTTGAACTTAAAAAAAAGTGTTTCATTATTTGACTACTCTCAAAAAGTACAAATCGAAATTATTTAAGCGACAGCAACCTCATACCATCTAAATGTTATAAGATTATTTTCTAAAATATCCAATTACATTAACCATAGTTGTAAATAAAATATTCTCTAATAGCAATACAAAATATTTACGTATAAAAATGTACTCTTACCAAACATGAATTTTCATGTAGTTTACCCACTTTAGGCCGAATAAATGCACTACAAAATAAATAAAATATTAATATGTTTATAATATGACAGGTAATAATAATTTTCAATCAATTATCTTTGCTATCAAATAACATGTACATTTAAGTGCTATTTTTTTTTAGAATTATTTAAATAAATTTAAAACTGGTAAATCAGAAGTATTTTCATATATTATCATCGAATATACTGTAGGAATAGCATTTATATATATATATATATATATATATATATATATATATATATATATATATATATATATATATATATTTTTTTTTTTTTTTTTTTTTAATTACTTTTTGGAAATACAGACTATTATCAAAATGATATGTATAAATAAAACGCTGAAATTTAAAAACGTCCTCGAAAAGTATTTAAGTTCTTATACGGAGATATCTGGTACGTCTACAAGCGTTGAATACACACGGATAAGCACTCAACACGATGAATCGAGATATATTTAACCCCGAGCCGGACCCAGGTCCAGGAAGCTCACGTGCGCTCTAGTCGCGGTCTCGGGCTCACACTAACGTGGTGTCGAAAACGTAGTGCAAACGCCAAAAGGTTTTCGAAATTTTCGACGGGCACCCCCGAGCGGCAAGTGGAGTACCCTCGGCCAGACCAAACAGGTGCCCCCGCGGGCCGCGCACCCCGACCCCACGTGTCGTCGGCTCGGCCGGGAAAACCAGCGATGACGTGCGCCGGCGTTTCGAGTGCAGCACACCGCTCACCTGGTCAGTCCCCAGAAGAAGTTCTGAAGGTTGATGGGCACGGGCAGCTCGCTGGTCGCCGTCAGGTCGTTCCAGTTCAACGGGTTGTTTTCCATGGCTCGACGTCGGCGAGGGTGTGAGACGAGGGGTAGGCGAAACGCACGGACAGACGACGACTACCACGAGACCGGTAATTTCGGGCGGCAGCAGGTGTCGGACCGTTCAAAGGCACCGGCGACCGCGGCGGTGGTGGTCACTCGTCGTGAACGTCGCGTCACAGATGCGCCCGCGGGCGACAGGAGCCAAAGGCCGTGGGTCGTCGTCGTCGTCGTCGTGGTCGCGGCGGCTGCATGTCGTTCACCCGTCGCCCGGCCGGAATAGGGACACACACGGCGCCGCGGTTCCTGCGCCCCCGTCTCGCCGCGGTATTGTTGTCGTTCACGTCCCGCGGCCGCGCCGGATCAATATACGCCGCACCACGCGCACACACCCCGTGCACACCGCACCGCACTGAGATGGCACACTACGGCGACTACGACGACGACGACTGCGACGACGACGACGACGACGACGACGTTCCGTGGCGGCGGCGGCGGCGGCGGCGGTCGCGCCGTCGCGGTCCGACTCGGGGGCGAATCGTCCGCACGGCCGTCGTCGTGCCGCGTCGTGCCACCGCCGTGGCGTTTCGCTCGCGCGGCCGACTCGACGCGGCTCGGTCCGTCGGGCCGCGCGCACGCGCCACTCCGCTGCCGCCGCCGGCCACCAGTCCACCCGCTCGCCACGCCGGGCCGCCCGCCAAATTCTCATCATGCTGTCGTTCGCCCTTTTCGACTTTTTGACGCGAACGCCAAACGTCCGAGCGAAAGACCTCACGGCGACGTCGGCGTGACACTGTGACACGTGACCGTCGAGACCCAGTGCTTTTTCCGACGCCCTTGGCCCACGGCTCCCGTGTGATCGCCGCAACGGATTCGCTCGCCGGGTCCCACGTGCTCCGACCGGAAACTCTGGCGACGGCGAGTGAATCGGGCGACAGCGTCGTACGACGTCTGTATTCATAGACGGCACAATGCAAACAGGTAGGTAATATGATGAATAATAATAATACCTAGATAATATTTTATACCATTCATAAACGGGAATATAAATTATTCAAATTATGCCGACGAAAGTAGTCGATGATTCCACGGATAGTTGCGACTTAGCGAGTAACAATTGAAAAATCGTGGAAACATTTAGTTTAGATATCATACTTTAGATATCTAACTTTATATATTATAATAATAACTAACTTTTCGTGTTTAAATATCTTACTTTGTCGTGTTAGCGAAATATTGTAATGCGTTTAGTGTTTACGCCGCGTAGGAAATACACAGTGGTGTACTTTTGTTCATAATATGAGAGCTCGATCTACGAGTAAATACATCGATCTATGTACATGGTGACTGTAACATCGTTGATAAACAGTAGATCAGGATCAATGAAATAAATTTAATCATACATTATATTTTTATATACATACATTTTTAATCGAAAGTCAGAGGTTTAACAGTATATGTAATGTCTGGAAATTTAAGTGATATTGATACAAAAATAAATGGTGTACGATTAGTTGAGAATATAATAGTGAGTAGACCAACCCAAAGGACTATGACTAAGCTCCAGACTAAAATCACCCAGGCGAAATAGATCACTTACTGTTTATACTGTAAACTTTATAGCATAGGAATCCTTCACACATTGTATATACACTATACACATATTCCCATGAGGAATTTTTTTCAGCTCAGGAATGAATAGAACAAGCCCATTAATTGTTATAACTTTTTTTTATCTTGAAAAATCTACGCACTTAGTACCTAGCAATGTTGTTTATACATATACAAAATAATGATTCGATAATTTAAAAAGAAATAGGTAGTAGATAATTATGAAATAATAGCTTTTGATTTTTAATCCAGCAATTATTCGTAAATGATTAAAATATGATTAAATAACTTTACTATTTTTTATTAACTAAGTTATTTATGAAACGATCCACTTTTATTTTTCACTTGTTCAACTATTTAACCAGAATTAATATCAACTAAAATATCTTGGTTAGCACAAAACCTTCCAAAAATGTTTGTTCCTTATACTTTTCAAGTGAGTTTTAGCTACACTCAAAAACATCGACAACTCGATTTCCTTTTTTTTTTTGTCCCAAAGAAATTCTTATATCTGCAATGCAATAGACTTTCATAATTATTCAAAAATAAAAATAATTGTACATGGGTAACTCGTAGTCGAGTATGACAAATATATCCGTAAGTTTATCATTAGATATTATTATTAGAAGGCACAAGTGGTTAGCATAAATGTACATATGAAATTACTATTGTGTTGTAAAACAATCAACAGTTGCCATTAATCTAATTTGAGTAGCATGTAAAATTATTGTAGAATTTTTTTAATTTAATCTTTTAATCAAATCGTAGCTGTAATAATAGTTTACTCGCATTGGTTCGTATTATAAAAAAAAAGTTGAATTACACAACTCAAATTATTTCACTAAAGAATGTTTTTAGTTGTAACCTAATACATTATATGCCCATCTACTTTTCCCTTTCGAAAATTCTCGATTTTCCTATACAAAAATCAACCCTGGTTATTTTCAAGAAATGTTTGTATGATAAATTATGAAAATTTTTTATTGATTATTTATAAAGGGGCCTCTGTCACGGCGTTTATTAAGAGGAAATCAATTAGACAACAAAATAAGCACTGTGTTGATAATAATTATTATAACACACTATTTAAACTATTTTCGTTCGTGTCATATTAATTTGCCAACTCTTTCAGGTTATTTTATCGAAGTTGTTTATAGTATACTGAGTGTCCCAGGATGATTTGACAAATGCAATAATTTTTTTTATAATACAATCTTAAACTTTAAAAAAAAAATAATAATTATACTATAGAACTGATCTACAATAAAAACGTATTTAAATATTTATTTTTATTTTTTGAAATCCAAATTTAAATGTTTTAATTTTATCTCGCAATTTCAAAAAATAAACTATAATAACCATATTATAAACTAGATTTTTAGAAAAAAATCGGTTCGGCAGCAAGTACCGTACAAGCAACTTCTCTTGAGAAGAATTATTCTATTACTGTAAGAGGGATAGTAGAGTTTAATTTATTTATTTATTCACTATCGATAAATATTCATCGACAATTATTAATAATAATAGAATTACAAAAATATTTCAATTGTAATAACTGTCAATTGGAGTCAAAAATTAAAAAAAAAACATTATTTATAATAATGTACCTGAAACCCCTCTCAGAACGAAATTCTATCGAATTTAAAGAATTTTTACAAAAAAAATGACGTCATATTGGGCCCGCCATCTTGAATTTTGAAAAACTGAAAAAAGATTCGAAATCAGCACCCTCGAAAACCCCTTACTACCCTTCGAGACTTGAAATTATATATGAAATTTATATTGCGTGCATAAAAATGTCAGTTTTTTACAGATAAAAAACAAACCGCTGGACCGATTTTTTCCAGACTCCTTTCAGATCTAAGTCATGACGTGGCGTATTGATTGATATGGTCATTAGAAAATTCTGTCCAGTAGTTATTGAGGAATCGAAAGCCAAAATATGTCTACATACATACATACATACATACGTACGTACACACACACACACACACACACACACACACACACACACACACACACACACACACACACACACACACACACACACACAGACATCACTCTAAAAATACTTGTAAACGATTGTCGAGGTCTTGAAACGTAAAGAAAACACAAAATTACCTATTTCGATTTTCAGACCTATTATAATAACTTCTCAAGAGAAGTTAAAAATTATAGGTAAAATATTAAAATATCTGATTAAAGCTGCGTCATTTATTTATTATGATTTTTCAAACTTTGAAAAATAGTATGTATATAAAAAAAATAGTGTGTTCAATTACTTATTGAGATTAAATTAGTGATATCAATTTATTTGTCTATGAAGTATTAAATTAGAAATAATCGATACACATTATCATTAACATTTTCAGAAACCTTAAATTATCGTAGGAAATGAGTTATCAACATTTTTCTGAAAATCTGATTCACAAAATGGTTATTTTGATTTTTTTATAAAGCTATAAAAAATGTTTAAAATATTGTATTCATAGCATGGTACTACAGGTATAAGTTAAAAAAAAAAAAAACAAAACAAAAAAAACTGAAAAGTTAATCTAATATTTCATTCGTACATATAAAATTTGAATTGTAGCGGATTTAGAAATGGTGTTTGATTGCATCTAGATATTTGAAATTTGATTCAATTCCACTGTAGAGTCTACTATCATTAAACAAGTCAATCATTATGTAAATTCGATTAAAACTCAATGGGTAGTGAGTAAGAATGAAAAAAGTGGACACTGAAAATGTGATATAATAATTTATGCATTCACTTAGACACATGAAAAATCATACATGATGTATATGATATTAAAGTAAGCTTCCATAGTAAAACATAAATATTTCTCCACACTCAATTGTAAGACGGTATTCGAATAAAAATAATATTAAGTACTCAATAAATAATTATATTTTTTAGTTTTATTGAATTGCCATTTAAGTTTTTGCTACTTGACTGACATATCACCTAAAATATAAAAAAGTTGGACATAATTTCGCGGGTATCCTTCACTCCATGGTCGAGAAAATGGGTATGAGTGTATTGAATTTTAAAGAACGATAAATCATTTCTTTAGTTAAACGGTTCCGAGCAAAACTTCTGTTTACAAATATACCATTTATATATATATATATTAGTATTTTATTATTTTTAATCTATTGTCTGTACGTTTTCGAATTTATTTCAAGTTTTCTTGTTTGACTAAGGAAACATTTTTTTTTAAATCTATATATTCAAAACATATTGTTCTTTCTCAACTATTTTCATCCAAAGTTTTATTATGATTGAATGGACCAATTTGTTAAATATACATTTTAAGATGAAAATCGATGTAAAAATATATTAAACAGAATAGACTGCTATTTTGTAAAAATCTTATAATATGAGTCATATTTTTAAACGTTCATAAAAAGAAATCCGAAGTCACTATTTCTACATTTTTTTAGTTTCCTCAGTGAATATATGTTTCAATATACTATAATATCATATAATATTACTATCGTCAAATTAAATTTTCAGATCATTTTATCAAATATTAAAACTGTTATTAAATAAACACTTTGAAAAATGAGATATGTTCAAAGTTATATTTTCAGTCAATAAACTGTCAATTTTTCCCTTAATTTTCGTTTAGTATGTAATATGTCGTTAGTAATGTAAGTATAACATAGTGAACCTTTCAAGTTTCTAGCAACATTACTTTCAGAGTTATGATAAAATTGATAAAATCGATTTCGTGAGTGTCATTTACAGTAAATTTTACTATGTTCTTCGGCAGTTTTTCTACACGCCCAGAAAACTATTGAGAGAAGAAAAAAATAAACCCTTAGTAACATTTATATATAATTCCGATCTATAGAGTAGTTGGATGAAACTTTGGGAATAAGTTATAAGTGTACCAAAAAATGTCATTAGAAAAAAAGAAAAAAGTACGTACTTCGCCCCATGGGGTATTCTCCGCTCCTCGGACAAGTTAATGGGCATGGGTGTATTGCATTTTTAAGAAACGATAGATCATTTCTTTACTTAAACGATTCTGAGTAGAGCTTCAGAATTATAATATACCGTTCATATTTATTTCACAATTTTTCGACTAATTGTTGGTAGGTTTTATTTTTTAAATTAGGTATCTAAGTTTTTTGTTCAAAACTCGTTGTTCTATCTGTAATCAAAGTTTCATTATGATCGGATATACCAATTTCTTTAAATAAATATTTAAAGTTTGAAAATGATATAAAAGCAGTTTATACGTAAAATTCGTATAATAATTTACTTTGACGCTTATAAAAAAAATCCTGTATCACGATTTTTGGAATTTTTTCAGTATCGTTAGAGAATTGTATGGATATGATCCTATTAAATTTTTAAAAGTTTTTGTCAAATATTTAAAACTATTTTAGGAATAAACTTTTTTTAAAACAAGCTATTTTTTCAGCCAAAAAGTAGTCCAATTTTTTGAAACTTTTTAAAGTATGTAATAATACGTGGTGATATATTGTGAACATTTTAAGTTTCTATCAAAATAACTTGTATAGTTATAGTTATAACACTTATAACGAAATCACTAGAGCCGATTAAATGAAATTGTCGTATAAGTACGTCAAATTCCTCAATTTTTACTCCTTTTTCGGCAGTTTTTCCCTACGCTTGGAAAAACTATAGAGAAAATCAAAAAATCACTTGTATAAAGTACAATCTAGATAAAATTTCTGATCTATAGAGTTGCTTGATGAAACTTTTAGAAAGTGATTACTACCCGAAAAAGTGTTTATAGAAAAAATAAACTTCATTAAAAAACTAATAGATTACTAGGTAACTCAAAACCAAAAATATTGGAAGAGCGTTGAAAATTGGGGAGCTATAAAAATAATTTTTGAAATACAGATATACATAGGTATATATAGTACCAGGAAGGCCGATCTCCGATCGTAAGATATCGTAGATCTCCGATCTATTTATTAGTAAATAAGGTGCGGTTATTTTACACTATATTGTTTTTATGCAAAAAAAGTATTCTTATTTTTTTGTAAGTAGATTTTCGTTAATAAATAAAAAATGTTCAGAAAATTATAGCTTGCAAAAGTCGCCCTTAATGTATAAACTTGATATGTTGTGTTTTGAAATTTTACTATTTTTTACTAATTTGTTTTCGGAAATAATATTTGAAAAATAAAATCTTAAAATGTCAAGCGAATTTTTTATCTATGTACATTTATAAATTTATATTTTTTTAGGGTATTATGAAAAAAAATATCTTAAAGATTTTAAGGACGCTCTGGCCAATGAATTCCCCAACTAAGACATATACAGGTTGTTAGAGAAAAGCCTCAGGAATCAAATGGTATGGGTCTTATAGTCGATTGTCGCGCAAAATTTTTAGATATAAGGGTGCAAAGATAAATAAATATTGCATTAGTCTTATGGGTAGAATTCATGAAGTTAATTATTTTTACCATGAAATCGCGAATTCCCCAATGCAGATAGTGATAAACTGAAAGTTCAAAGCTTAAAGAATTTATTGGTACTTTCCGAATATGAGATATACGTTATATTAGATATACGATATATTCCTTATATGAGGTATACGAAGAAATTTTTTTTTTTTTTATTAGAAAAGAATATACAATCTGTAAATATTTTTACAATAAGTAATTGTGATGGTTCTTTTTTTTATGTACAAGGCTTGATGACGTGAGTGAAGAGGGTGTCCAGTGACACTACTTCAAAAAGAAAATTTTATAATTTATGATTTTAAAATACATTTTTTTCCATAAAATAATTTGTAAACTGCATTTAATAAAAAATATTAATATTTACTTGATAACACGGAAGTTTGTATTTGAGTTTTGAATTTGTTCTTTTTGCAGAAGTACTGTTTAATAAAATGTTTCATAAAATGTAAAATTTAAAGATATTTACCATTAAATTTGTGAATATTATTTAAAGAATTATTTTTTTGAATTTTTAAAAGTATTATTTGTATCATTTTAATAGTTAAATGTGTATTATTTTTTTTATCACTCAACGACTGGCCGTCGGACACGCTGGGGGTCCGATGCAGGGAGAAAGCTACATGCAGGGAGAATCGAATTGTAGGTTATCAAAACCCAGAACGTCGCGTTGTCATCATCGCGGTCCCAAGAAAAGTTTTCAATTAGCATCGTATAAAGCTTAGAGTAATAAAACTCTATTGGAGTCCTATTGGATTCCTGAGGTCGAAAACTCTTTATATATGAAATATAAGAAAAATCGTTAGAGCCGTTTTCGAGATGGCATGACTGGATAGGTACATACAATTCCTTGCTCGTTTTATAGTATAAGATTAATCTTCAATACCTACACATTAAACTATTTATCAATAAAACACGAAGTTTTTTCGAAGAAGATTAAATATATAATTAAAATTAAAAATTAATGCGGAGGAATGGGATGGCGATGAAATGGAATACGACCTAATATACCTACTATGAAACTTCATATTGTATACGAAACATATTTTCATATTTCTTGAGATATGTAAATATGTTTAGGTACCTACTATGAATTCATACGTATTTTTTGATGTACCTACCTATTGATGTATAATAATTTTATTCTTCAAATACATTATTTATTATTGGCTCATGCATGTCGGACTCGAATAGTTTTTAAAATTTTATAATTTGAGCGATGCATACCTATTAATCTAAATACACAATTATAGCATATTATATTTTAATAAAAATATTTGTTTTTGTAACAAATAATAACACATCTGTATTTAATTTGATAATAATAAAATAAATAGAATAATATACTGCCACAGATAATATTATGTAATATGGTTGGAGTTGCATAATTAATTCTATGGATGGGAGTTGACCGATGGTGTTACGGAATGATGATAGTCAGTGATAATAATTGTTATTATAATTTATATTTTATTCCTATTTACCGGCTGGGACGCGATTAACCTCCCGCCTGACCACTGATTGCACGTCGTGGTTAGTGGTTACTTCGATGTTCTAAAGTCGAGTGATTCGTTGCGCAGCGCACGCCACTCACTAATCATTACTCAGTCAGTACTTAATACTCAGACACTCAATGACGATTTGTGAGTCTGCACTTACGTAGCTTTGTTGCCACGCCGAAACAGCGATCGAAACCAGGTATAATTATTAATTATGCATTCGTTGATAAATAAATATGACGATGTAATGATTATCAAAAATTATCAAAAATTCAATCGTTACGATTCACCTTACTTTGCGTTTCAGTCGTCTCTCCAGGTACCGTTAGTTTTATTATGATTTGTTTTGTGCCGTTATAGTCCGTTTTTGTAATTACGATTTAAAAATAGGTTTTGTGTATACGTAGGTTCATATTGTACTGCTAGTCGTTTCTTGAGATTTTTTGAGAGGAGATCTAATTAGTATTTAGTAGTAATTTGCATCAAAACTCAATCTTAGTTTACGTATACGATATTATACACAATACTATAAAGATACTTGTTATTTAGGATGTGCGATTCGGATATTGACGTCCAAAAATAAATAAAATATAGGTATAGATATGCAAATTATTTATACGATATAGTAGGTACAATAAGAATGGCAATGGTGTATGTTTTATTTTCCACAATATCATTAAAATAGAAATAATAATTTCAAGTCATTAAAATATTTTTCAGTGCTTCAATATTGTGTGTACTGTGTAGTGTGTACAATCAAATGCCTCTGTGATAAATTGTGATAAGAGTTACACGACTGCCAGGCCTTATATTTTGTTTATTTGTCGATTTTATTTAAACATTTTCAGTTAGCACTGGCGCGCTCTATTGTCTTAATTAATTAAATTAAAATCCGGATCCTCATAAATTTATAAACTTCGTCAATTTATACCAGCTAATACATCATAGAATGTTCATTTTAAATAAGCCTAAACAAATTTTAATAATATAATAGATACAAATAAAAGATACACGCTTATCGCCGTCCAACAATAATTCATTGAAGAATAAATAACCCAAGATATCCCCATATCAATAGAAATTAAATTCATTTACACTTTATGATAAAGTTATAGCATATTTAAAATAAAAGAATCGAGCTAACTTTTTTATAGATTTATTTGAATATAATATAATGTACTCATTTTTATTTTTTTTAAATATTTTGATATTATGATACTTAATATATTTAATGAACATTCCTGTAAAATTTTGCCTACCTAGTTCAAGAATAAGAAAACAATACCTACTGAGATAAGATTGTGAAAATGGTAATTCATTTCATCACATAGGTCATAGATGAACAGGAACACATAAAATATTTTTAAACAATTTTTTTTTCCAAGGTATAAAGTTAATATCAATTGTATTCACAGTTTTAGTGTTTAATTTTAAAATGTAAGTACCTTTGTACATTTTACAAAAAACGTGATTCTTTATTATTAATAATAAATTTTGATAAACATTATGTATCTACTTCTACTGTATTTTTGCCTCTGACTACTAAATATTAACATTGATTATGTATTCATTTATACTTTTACTTATGAATACTAATAAAATTTAATTATATTATTGAAATTTTTGATTTTATTAGGTACAAGATTGATTAATGCTGCTTATACTCCAAGATCATTAATTTGTTATTTACCATGTTAAATTTGCCAATGAAAAAATTCATGCTCATTTTATTTTCGATTGGTGCACAAACTTCTCAATCAACTGTTATGTCTCAAAAACCTACGTAAGTATTTTTTATTTATTTTTTTTTAATAAATAACCATTCTAAAATAGATGTGATTAAAATTGCCTTTTGAGTTGTAAAATTATTTTGATTATTTTAGTTATAAATTATTAAAATTGTGTCATTATTTATTTAAAATGAGGGTATTTTCTTTATAGAGACTTAGTTTTGTAGGATGCCATACAATATAAAATCAAAGGTCCTTTGTGCAATTCTTGTTCTGTTCTCACTGTTGTTTCTGTCAACCATTTTTGTTAAACAATAGGGAAAAATTTGTTAAATGAACTTAAACATGTACTCAGGTTTATTGTTAATAATATCTAGGTATCTAAATTGTTCCATTAAACTGTTTTGTTATAGATCAAACTTGTCATTGTTCAATTTTGAAAATGCAGTTGATTTATTTAATTGGTCAGAGCAATCAGACACTGTGAGATCAGCTGGAAGATCAAAAGCTACATTTGATTTATATAAAACTAGTGTCAAACAATCAGCAATTTTCTTCTCATTGCTGAATCCTCTACCAAATGGTGCATGTTTTGCTGGTGTTCGTACATCAACACAATTGGATCTTGAAGGATATCAGTACATATCATTTACATGCAAAACCACAGGAAGTGCGACAATATATAAGATTGTTTTAAGACACAATTATTTAGATAACGAACCACACCCTACATTTGAACAAAAATTTAAGGTATGATATATTTGTAAATTATATCTTTTGAAATTAATTTAGTGCACATGTACCTACATTTATGCCTTCTTTTTAAAGAATATACAAATATAGGTACCCTTTACACTTTCAAATTAATCATAGCTAAAATGATTATATATCTATTATAAAATAGTAAAAATGACATTTTTTCCCCGAAAAATGGCATATAAATAAATAAACAGGTAATATTATAAGTATAACTATTAGATTCAAAATATTTATTAAAGTGTACATATTACATTAAACAACAACCAAATTTCATACCCCTGTACACAATCTGTGGACTTAATTTTTTATATGAAAAAAGTTTTAATATAGATGATATAAATATTAAATGCAATTCTTTAATATACATATAAATATATATATATAAGTAGATAGGATGTAAATCTCCCCTGAGCAGAAGGCAACGGGAAACTACTGCACAAAACATTTCCTTCCCTAGTAACAACTTCTCTTAGTGGCAAACCAACCCTCGGGTCGTAAAAAAAAAAAGATGTTAATTTATAATGAAAGTCTTACTTACTTTCTGCACTGCTAAAAAAGATAAAAATGTGTATAAATAATCTCATTAAGATTAAACGTAATGGTTTAAAACACTTAAAATATTATTTATAATTATTTGCAGGTAAATAATGATTCAGAAACTATTGTGAAAATCCCAATATCAGAATTCAAACCCTACTACAGAGGAAAAGTAGTAGATGACGGGCCTGCTTTAAATGTGAAAAACATAACCAATTTCGGTATACAAGTGGCTGGAGGCGTTTATGAAAATTTCAAACAAGCGGGCTTGTCTTCATTAGTGGTTGACCACATATGGGCTATTCCTTAAAGAGCATGAAAATGAAAATATTTACTTTTTAGCTATTACTTTGACTTTATATTAATATTTAAATGTATTGATCAGTCTAGGGATCATTACTTACACTTGCTAATTGTAATTAGACAGAAATACAATTCTCAACCATCCAAAAGCTCATCATTATAACAGCATTCAAAAGTGTTCTTAATTGATCACTAGATTACTTTTTAGAATTAGATGTATGTAAAAATTTTTCACTTTGTATACAATTAAGAATGTATTCTCGTCGATTTAGATTAAACATTTATTTAAAAAAATTGTAGATTATCAGATTCTGTAGGTTTAAAATTGTTATCAGGGTTAAGTACTCACTAGTATTTTTCTACTATATTTATATATTTTTGTGAATTTGAATTAGCTTTCAAAGTTTATAGTACATTTGTTAAATTAATCTATAAATATTCAATAATGTACAGAGAACTATATGTAAAAGACTAAACTTATCAATTATGTGTAAAAGTGAATTTTGCTTATCAGTAAATTAGAAAAAATCATTATTATAATAAACTGTCTTTCTATTTTTTTTTTTTTTTTTTAATGTTCATAATTCATATACTTGTAAGAACGCAAAAAGTGAAGAATTAGTTTCCTTTTTATGGATACATTATTTAATAATACATGAGCCAGTGCTAGTTTAAGACTGAGAGAGTCTCATGGTATTATTTCATTAGTTATCCATGTATTTTGGAAATTCTATCAAATCAAATATTATTGTAAAAAGTTGACACCCAATGGGTATAATAGTCAACATGCACATAGCTAATTGTTTTAAACTTATTTAATAGGTTGTTTTTATCTTAATTTAAATAATTTATTGTACATAGTAGAATTTAACTGTCTCAATGTTTACAATTTTCACCTACTAAGTTATCATAACCTAAATTCATTATAAAAGTATTTGAATAAGGTTTAAATGAAGTATTTAGGTTACTCAGTTACTTAAATGATATTCAGACATTTAATTTCAATTTATTTCTTCTTAATTAATTCTAATATTTGTTTATAATATACATCTTTCAGTAGTTAAATTTATCAATTTAAGAGAAATACATCATTTTCCACTAAGTTTTTCATTAAATATTAAAATAATACTACTACTAAGCAAGTTAATAATTATTATTAAAAAGTATTGAGAAATTTGCTAACATCAGAATTTGTCATGACTGGAAAAAAAGATTAATTAACTCTATTCTTAAAATGCTAAAAATTTAACAAAAACTGCCATTAAGTGACCCGGAGTATTTATGATGATTTAAAACAAATCTGATTAATGATCTTTAGGAAAAATGAATTATACCTATAGAATATTTTAATATATTATCATGCATTTAATCATAGTTGAGTACTTGAACAATTTAAACTATCTTGTAATCATTTTTCGTGTGTAAATATTTTGATTACAACCTACATTTGAAAATAACACTGAGCATCATAATTATTATTATTGTAAGTTAACTGAAATAGCTTAACATAATTATTTGATGATTCATTGAAATAATATAAAAAGTTGGTGACTTTGGTGCCATGGTGCTGTTAGTGATATCATTTTGAAATGTGATAGTAATGTTCAAATTAATTACTGATTAAATGGAACACAATTATTTGATTTGAAATGTATGATGTTTGGAAAAAAGTTTAAATGTCATTTCATACCAAACAGATTTGTATACAACATTAATTAATAAATAGATCATAATTCAAAGTCAAGTTATTTTATTGTAATTAATATATTTAAAGAACATTCTGAAAAGTAAATTTGATTTTCTTAATTTTTTGAACAAGTTTTAAATATTCGATGATAAAAAAATATTATTATAATAATTGTTATTTATTTTTTTGATAGCTAATATTAAAAATGTTATTTAGTTAAAAAAAAATATAAGTAAAAGCTTCATAGATAGAATTAAGTATTAAATTAATTCCAAAGTTTAAGCAGCATCATTCAGAAAACTCTCATCCAATGATTTGTATGTTGTCATATCAATGCCCATCCTGAAAAAAAAAATTGAACTTTAGAACATGTATTTTGTGCATTTACATTTAAATATACTAAATCATTTATTATTGACAGATTAGTATTCATTATTTCATAATAATTATTTCTGTTACATCATAAAAACTTGTTATCAAGGTTTCACCTAAAATTATTTTTTACACCAAATAATATTGAAATTATAAAAGTATATCAAATAATTTTTTCTACTCATTTTTATATTAGTGTATAGTTTGATTGTTGTCCTCAATATGGACATAAAAAAACTATAATTAAAAAAATAAAATGGTATATTTTGAATTAAAAAAAAAATTATAAATAATTTCTTTAGTTAAACTATTCTGAACAAAACATTAGTGTTAATAACTATAAGCAAATATAATAAACATTAGTGTATAGTAATATTCTATCTTTTTACCATATTAAATAATAAATTAAGTAAATGATTCGATTGTAAATATACCTTTCAATAAATATAGTTTTCATATTTGAATGCTGTTTTTATTTTATTTCATGAGCATATCATCAAAAATATTATAAAATGTTACTAGTACGTTGAGTTTGCCAGAACACATTTTTTTTGAAAAATTGGCCAAAATGTATGCAATTTGGGAACATCTAATAATGTACAAGGGACATTGGGAAATAAGTTACAGTAGCCTGTATTTCGATAAGACACATACGACTACAATCTGCAATATTTTTTACATTGATAATGTAAATGAAAATGGGATTAAAAACACCACACATTGTAATATCCAATATTTCAGTATACTAAACTAATATAACTATAACTTAATAATTTTCAATAAAATAAAATTTATAAACTGCTCAATTATAATAAATAAAATTAGGAAATAATTTTCAATAATATGGAAACCATATAGATGATAACTAGAAATCAAACCATTTAGTCAAAACATTATAGGTTTTTAATGTGATTAATTCAATTTTATCAAACCAAAAAATTTATTTACTCCAGGAATCATAAAATAATTTCAGCGACTGTAGAAAATATGTTTTGGCTTTGATATTTAGAATTAAAATTAAAAATACATAAATGTCATATAATACTAGACTATGCATAAATAAGCTTTATAAGCAGAATATATCAAATTATTTTATTATTATATCTTTTAGATTAAACCAGCAGTTCTCAAACTTTTTTCCTTTAGGGGCCTCAAGTTAGTCACGGTGCTCTGCTGTATATAACATGAGAGACAGAACAAAAAATTTATTTATGACGTTATTTGCTATAAAGTTTTTACGAAAACAATAACGAAAAAAATCTATACATTTTAAGCTATTTGTTATGAACCGTAGACCGCGGTGCACAGTTTGGGAACCGCTGGATTAAACCATTCTATAATTTTGTACAGACGCTTTAGTCATGTTCCATTTTTACAGCATATGTTCTAGTTTGGCTGCCATAAGTAAAACACAGTTGTATTCATGCAAATATACACAAAATTATTCTGAAATGTTAGCACAAAACTAAACGAATAGATAAAGATAAATCCGTAAAAGATAATGTTAAATTGTTAGTCCATGAAAGCTTTAACCAAATTAAATTAAATTATGTTTCATAGTTAGTTATATTACTTCTTAAATTCATCAGCTATTTCTTCTAGCTTCGACGGAGGACACACTATTGCTGTTTTAGTAAGTTTTGGATCAAATAATGACATCACATACTTCTTTCCAATTTGAGGCAAGTCTTCAAGTGTTACTTCAGATATTTTCTTAATAAGATTTCTAAAAATTGTCATAATTAATTATTTAGTTAGGTACATAATATTTGTTTAAAGTAATGTCCACAAACTAGTTACCGGTTATAATCTTGGGAAAGATTCCTAAAATGGAATAAAACAGATTGGGTTATTACATCACCAATTGATTTTTCTCTTTCGACAATTTCAAAAATCATAGAACATTTTGCAGATTCAAAAAGAGTTTGGTCCCAAGCTGCATGATCACTTAAATGTTTCTCCTGTAACAAAAAAAAAAAAAAAAAAAAAAAATCACATAATTAAAATATATATGTATAATTGTATAATATATACAACACTAACACTGATACACAGTAATTATAACGAATAATTGCGTTAAAAATTTAAAGAAAGAATACAAAATTAAATTATTTTTTTTAAAGACATGTCAAAATATCATCTAGTTTTTTTAACTTAATTAATTAAATTTTTTAAGATTAGAATAAATATAGAAATACAAAATAATTGGCAATAACAAAAGTTAATGTTAATGATACCTCCTAAAAGTATGGTGTCTAAATAAACAAGGTGGAAAAAAATCACTACAGATTAATATCCATTCTTACATGAAATCCAATATAGATAATACTAAAATAATTATAGTATTAACAAACTAGAATCTACCTAGATAAATACAAAATACTTCCTTAATTATTAGTTATTTATATGAATACAACTTGTTCACATATTATTTGCTATAAATATTTTTTAGAGAATAATTGACATTCAAACATATTTTAACATCAAATGTAATATTGAGTTTAAGCAATATAAAATTAATTTCCTGAGTCTATTACAAAATATATTATTACTTGTTATAAGTTGTCATTCATTTATAAATTAATACATACCAATAAAGCTTTAGTTTCTTTGTATGCTGCAGGTGCATTTACAGAACGATAAAAATGTAATGAAAGCATTGCTTCATTAGGTCTAGGAGTAATGGAATATCCATATGCATAACCAAGTCCTCGAATACTTTTCCACATGGGTCCCTAAAATAAAATTTAAAAAATTTGAAAATAAAATTATTATTGTTAATGATAGGTAATTAGATAATTAATCTGATTATTTTAATTAAGATATTATATAATAAAGACATATTTAGATGTCTAAAGAAAATATTTGTATTTCCAATTATTGTTATAATGTATAAATAACAATATTAGAGTCAATTTGCTAAAATTATAAAGTTTGTATTTTTGTTTTTATTAAAGGTAAAATTAACTTAGAATAAATCAATAAAACAAATGTTGTACATCAAAGGTTAGTTTGAATTTTGTTATTTTTTATAATATATTGTTAAATAGTGAACATAACAAATTGAGGTTATAACCATAATATTTTTATCGGTGAATAAAAGAAATGGATTGAAACAAAAAGCTAGGTATGGTTGAGGTATTAGAATAAGAAAAATGAGTCTCAATTCTCAAGATGATATTTGTGAGTGGAATACATAGCATTTAGAAGGTTAACAACGACATTTCATTATTTTCATTGAATTGGATAATTTACTTAAATAAATTTAATTGATTCACGAAAAGAATTTGTTGACCAGCTTAAATTTGGTTTATTGGAAATACAGTTTTAAATTTTATGGAAACAGTAATGTATACACTAGTTCATAATATAATTTGCTTCATACTTCTAATTGAGTAAAATATTGTAAGAAAACCAGTAAAGCTGCCATATCTGGATGATCAAAGTCACTGATAAAATCTGTTACATGTGTAAAATAACTTGATTCTATAGCACCCATACCAACAGCACACGCTCTTATGGTACATTGATCATTTGGCAACATCAATTCATAGTCAAAGACTGTTTCAAATCTAAAACAAATATATGAATATTGTATAAAATTACAAGTATAAAATAATATTTGCTAATGTCCTCACAATTTTTTTGAACATTGAACATCAGGCGGAACTATTTTTTCTAATAAAGATGACGCTTCAGGTTTTACTTCACACAACGCATCTAAGTTAGCAGCTACATGCATTTTTATATTCTCAGGGTTAGTCAATATTATTTTTACTTTCTCCAAATCTTTTGTTACTAATTCCCACCCTTCATCTGACTCAATTTTTTCTTGTAAATTAGTTAAAAATTTATGTTGTCTTAGTGTACTACACGCATAATGGTTACTATCTATATGAAAGATGAATTATAATTACAAATTTTTAGATATGAATTTCATCAGATACATAAAAGATAATAAAATGTTATACAAACTTACCATTTTTATAAACCATGCTGCGGAATATGTCTTTTAACATGTGACTTCCATCTCTTCTAATACTTGAAATTTCATTTATTATTTTTAATACACTGATAGAAAACTTTTCTTTAGTTATTTCTGCATTAAATAAAAAGTTATGCAACCATTTAATGCCTTTATCAAACTTTTTTGGTTCTAACTAAAATGGAATGATTTTATGATTTATTATACAATTAACAATTTACATGCATTTTGTCATCAATACATATTAAGAAATGAGAATAAAATGTAATCACTTGAAAGAATAGTGAAATTATAGAAGAAAATGTTCCACACAAAAACCGAGATAATGATGATGTTCCAATTTCTGTATTCCATGATATGATATCTTTTTCCAGCTCAGCAATAATATCAGTATAATGAATTTTAATACCATCAGAAATAACTGTACTTTCCATTAATAAATCAACCATAATCGGTAAATACATACGAAGATCTGTAGATAAATCTTTGGTGTTAATGAATGTGTACATCTACAATAAACCAATGAAATACTTCAATACAAATATATATATGTATATATATATTTAATTTAACCAATAATAAAATAAAATAACTTACATACACAAAGTTACTTTTAATATTATCGACTTCCATATATATGGGTGCATTAGTTATTTTAAATAATTCATGCTGATTTACAGAATTTGATGAGAATGTGTCATACGAATAAAATTTAATACATTCGATATTTGGAATATCAAGTGATGTTAGAAGTTCTTTGGGTGGTTTTGTCTGAAACATGAATCAACAATAAATTATAAAATACAAATAAATTATACTACATTCACATAGTGAATAATATAATATACCCTATGTTTAAACGTTTTAAAATGTTTACCTCACAATCAACCTTGGCATTTAATAATTCAAGTGCTTTTTTTTTTAAACCCTCTTCTCCCAATGTTTCTTTACGGTTTTGTATTCTCTCTTTTTCTTCGGCTGCCAAATCCTCTTGTTTTTTTATTGAAGGCGTTCCTCTTATGATTACTCTATGACTTTTTACAAAATATTTTTCCAATATTTCTTTCCAAAAGATTATATCTTTATCATATAATTCTTTCAAAATATTTATTTTATTTAACCTTTGTTCAAGCTATAAATAGTAAATACAATATATATTAAAGAAATATATATATTAAGTTCAAATCCTAAAACAATTAATAAAGTTACTCACATCAGACAGATTTTTTCCATACAAAAAGTCTCCAATAATTATTGTAGCCAGTGCTTCATGAGGGTAATTATCTAATTTGCTCAATGTATTGAGTATATTTCTTTCAACAAACGTTCTTAATCTTTCTAAGTCAAAATAACTATCATCGGTCATGAGCTTATTAAATATTTCATTTAATTTTGAGGGTATTATGTCAGCACCCAATTTTTCCATGGGCACATTTTCAAAATTTAGGTATATTGTAGGTTCATTATGAGCTGTCATGTAAAATTGTACCTATACAAAGAAATATGCAATTATTTTTGATACATATACAAACAACTTGGTATTACAAATCAAATATTCTAATGTATACAACCAATAAAAATATATATGTTTACCTCACTACAGAAAGGATCTGCAATTTCAACCATTTCTTTTGGTAAAGGACTAATTGAAGTATCTGTAAGATATTTCAACAGCAGCTGACATGCAATATAACTATAATAAAATGTTAATTATTAAATATTTTTACACGAAAAGACTTGATCAGTAGACCAAGCATTTACTGGAAATGCAAGTTTTATCTATAAGTCCTATTATATGTTAAATCAAGATACAAACTTACTTTTAATTATTTTATTTAAATAAAATATTTACATAATTATTACTTTTAAAATATTTTGTAACTTTTTTATTAAAGAAAGTACTGAACATCTGTCTATAACATTAAATATTTAGTATGAATAAGTAAAATACTTAAAAATTGATTTTCATTTTTCAATATTTAAAACGAAGTATATAATAATTTTAAGTACAATAAGAGGAAACATCTAATTTTAAAATTATAGTTAATCATTTGATCAACGTATTTAAAATGGAAGTTATATTAATTTTCCTGAGAGAAAATCATTAATATAACTCTTATGGATATACATAAAGTTTCTAAAATATTTACTTACTCATTAATAACATTTGGACCTCTAAAACCAATACTGATTGTGCCATTAGTTTCTTCATCAGAAGGATAAGGTACAGCTTTATTTGAAGACTCAGTTAATGGATCTACTGGACTTTGCCATGGTCTTACATAATCACCACGGTTTCCCTTGAAAATTAAAGAAAACTCATTTAATATCTTATAGAGATAATTAAAAATATTTAAGATCAAATAAATATTATAATCATCATACTTTTGATAAAATTTTTTGAATGAATGGTTCTAAGGCATCAAACACAGATGAATGATCTACCTTTCCACTAATTAGAAGTAATACATTTTCAGGACGATAGAATGCATGATGATATTTGCGAATCTATAATATATTGAACATAGTATTAATATATCTATATATAAACTTAAATATACAAATATATTTAATTATTACATTTTCAATGGTAGTTGATTCTCTTAAATTTTTCATAACTCCTCCAGTTTCAGATTTATAACCACATTTTCCAGGGTACATTTTTTCCAACAATTCTCTTGATACAATACTCTCTCCAGAATTTTCTCTACCTTGCATTTCACAATATACAACTCCGGCATCCATCGCTTCAGATGTTATATGATGAACTTCTGTGATGAACCCGGCATCCTAATTAAAAAATCAATATATTGTAGGTAATATAGGCATTTATAATTAATTTGATTATTTCGAATAAAAATATAAATTACGCACCTTTAAAGTAGGATAAAATATATGATCAAGATATACTGGAAGTAATGATAAAAATCCTTCACTTCCAGCTGTGCCAATTGTGTAACAAGTATGGTCTACGTCTAAAATATAAATAATTTATACATTCAATAAATATTTATTTGAATAAATGTAAACGTCATTATTACCTGTCCAAGCATTTGTACCAGATGCAAGGCAGCGGTTAGCCAATAAATCAAGAACCCCTTTATAAGGATAATCTTCAGATCCAAGAAATATCAAATGTTCAAGAGTATGTGGTATGCCATCATTATCATGTGCTTCGGTAGCTATAAAAATTAAACAAAAACACATTAATATTTAATATGTTCATTAATCCAGGTTTAAATAAATGAAAATACATTTCTACAGAGCTATTCAATATTATTATATTTTTAATTAATATTTTCCATACCAAATAATTCAATAAATAACTTGTACCTACTTAATTTTTATTTTTTGGTCTTTAATAATTTTTTGAACACAATAATATGCTAGATGAGGCATAAATATTTTTTATTTCTTTATCTCTCCTATTAAAAACAAGCAATATTCTGTCCAACAATTATTTTTCTGTCTCAATATTTTAGTACCTATCAATATGAATTATTCATTTATCAGTCAATAAATCATAATAGTTTGGGTAGTTGAATATGGGTATCTATTATCTCCTCAGAACAAAGGTAGGTATATTATATTTATGTAATATGATAATTAAGTTTAAGTAAGTAGTTACTGCTTTATTTTAATTTTTAAAACATCATCTTACTGTTATAAAGACATAAAAGTTAATAACTATATTTAATTAAATACTTAATTATAATAATACAAAGTAAACACAGAATTATAATAATAATTGTGATAACTAAAACTGCCTTTCTATGCGTTTACATATATTTGTTTACATTTCATATTTTTGGATTTCTGTAAATAACCTTAACAAATTATACCTACTAATTGAAAGCCATTAACAACAATTTATTTTGCATAATTAAATGAAAATAATACAATATTACGAAGAAATTATGGTTCGCCTGTGCTGGAGTAGCAACAAAGCTAAAGCTGTTTTGATTTTAAATATATTATGTGCAATATGAACATGCATTGACTTTGTAGCTCATTTATCAATTTTAGTTAAAATAATAATAAAAACTAGTAACTCAGAATATGCATTAATATGAAATTATCTCTTACTTAATAAATTAGAAGAAAAATAAACATTATTCTTGGACCTAAGGGAACAACATTAAAAACAAAATCAAATATTTTCTCAAAAAACAAAGGCCTAAACATTTAATGGAAAATTAATAAAATATTATTAAGTGAAGAGTCTTGTGAAGAGGATCAACTCGATGGAATCTATCAAAACCTAGTGATTTAAAGATAATTTAAATATGCTCTAACAATTTCAGTTGATGTTGAATGATTATTTTCGTTATAAAAGCATCTTTGAATGGATAGACTGAAAAGTTCCACTAAATAATAAATTGATTATCCTTTAAGAATTATTTTTCACAATAAACAATGAAAACACATAAAATACATTTTCACTGAATTTTTAAACAGAAATATTCAAATGTATTGATTGATCAGAGGTGTAGGTATTTTGTAATACCTATTTCTATTTTTTAATAGCTACATTATTTAATTTTTAATTATTATGATATAAAATTGGATTATATTTTCTTAAATTTTACATAGAAATTTAAAAATGTATTTATTTATTGTAGTATACTCAGCAATATTTATACATATGTTTTATGCTTTATACAATTTTTGGTTTTTAAATTTTATTTTTCGTACAGCATACTTTAAATTTGTTTACTGCATATCAGGTATATCTCATATTTTGGAATACTTTTCAGTGCATAAAAATTCCATGCTCAAGTAATGACTCTGTCTTTAGACTATGACTACATTTATTGTTTTGGAACATGTTAGTAGGTTCCTCAATAGAAATATTTAAGCTACACTTGATTTTAATTGAATATATTCTCAAGTGAAAAGTTTTTTTTTTTTAGTTAATTTAATTCATTTAATTTATGCAAATTATAAAATCTACTCCATATCATAAAGTATAACAAACATTCAAAGGACCTACAGAGTTTTTTGTAACAGCACACAATACATTGTGTATTGACGGTATCGAATCGGGTAAGAAATATTTCAGAATCACAGTCGAGTACTAAACGATCTTCTCACCACACTCGAAAAAACAATCTTCTAGTCGAAAGACGTTGAAACACAATAGCGTTTGACAAATGTCGAATACAGCAACGACGCCGAATAGACGAGCGAAATTTGTTCGTTCGAGCCGATATCGTGGTCGTAATGTCGATTATCGATCGTCGGAGGTGATATTGTATTTTCAGCAGTAGGTATAGCAATGTCGGCGAGAGGCGACTGCCTGCACGCACCGCACCGCGTTTACGTTTGGGTGCGACAAAGTACGCGTTAGCATTGGCATAAAAAACGACTTAAAGGTCGCGAATATTTACCAAGAGTGAAGAATCCCTGGACCAGCGGGCCTTCGATGTCGCCGAACACGACGGTGATGCCGGTGCGCAGGCACTTGTACTTGTACACCGGTATCACGTTCTCCAGCTTCGAACGGTCGACCAGCTGAAACGCGTTCGAGTGTTTCTCGCCGAGCGTCACGTCCATCGGAGCCGTTTTCCGCAAGTCGCCGGTCATGTTGTATCGACTATCGGTGCGCGTCGGGTGGCGGCGGGCGACGAGGACGCGAAAACCGACGGCGCGGGTCGCGGTCGGCGGACGAACGTTGAGCGAACGGGCGAAACGAACGGGGAAACGGCGGGCGGCGGACCACGGAAAATTGACGTTTCGGCTCGAGACGACCAGCGGCTACACGGCGGTAGTTGTATACTCCGGTACTCGACGATTGATTCGGTATCGTGACACGGAATGACGAAACGGTGGACGTGTGCCTGCCTGTGCGCCGCGGATGCTCTCGTACGCCGGCCGTTATCAACCGGGGCCCGTGACGACGTCGTGTGCCGCGTGTGGCGCGCCGATCACGCGATTCCCTCGGGTGTGCGATAAGAACGCCGCCGCCGCCGCCGCCGCGCGTAATTTCTATACCTATTAGAGTTGTGAACACAACTTCACTGATTGGTCCAAAATTGCCGCGCAAATTTTGAAATATTCTTAATACCCCCCTTATATTACCGCCAAGTGCCGCCTATGATACCTATTATAGGCTTATGACAACATAGAATTACTAGAATAATTGAAAATAATAAATTACAGAATGTAATACACTAATACTTAAAAATTGTTGATTATATTCATATAAGCTTAGACATATTGAATGTGACACGTTTTTATAAGTTTATACCTACATACATTATTTTTATATAAATATATAATAAATATAGTTCTTATTATAATTTTTAATATAATTCAGATGTATTTTTATCAAATGAAAATATATAATGTTTGATTTTCTTTTTTCGATGAAAATATAAATTATTTTACTATAAATTGTCACAGTTATTGTATATTTACATAATTATGGTATGTACCTGGCGATCTCTGATGTCTATTTATTTCTCTTTTAAAAGACTTTTGTAACAACAATCATTATCGTTATAATTTTACGTTATGATTTTCTGATAATGTCTGACAAATATATAATTTTCTTATAATATATAATATTCTTATACATAATTTTCTTTTACAATTATAAATAGGTAAGTCAAATAGGTATAATATATTATATGTTATCTAATATTATATCTAATAAGTATAGAAATTACGCTATCTACCTATGGATTTGGTCAATAACGTTAATAACCAGCGGATTACCGTAAATATTTAAATATTTCAAAATTAGCGCGGCAATTTTGGACCAATCAAGGAAGTTGTGTTCACAACTCTAATAGGTATAGAAATTACGCCGCCGCCGACAGACGAGAGGCAAATACTTTAGAATATAGATAATCATCTATATTCTATACTATTTGCGAGAGGCCTGATATCCGTCGTGTTGTGATCTTCTTTATCCGAGAAATCATTTGTTTATTAAGGCGCGTCCACATAGTATGCAAACACGACACGCAGCATACCCACATACACAGCATTCATAAAAAACGGTGATAGTGTGGACGCGTTTGCACACATCACATACAGCGCATACGTGTGTATTTCGCGTTTGCCGGATTTTTGGTACATCAAAGAAAATTATGACAACTATTGGATGGGGTTTTTCATGATTTTGATGTATTTACTGTTTGAATCAAAGTCGGAACGTGACAAAAATAAAACGATCATTGTCACTTTGTCAGTGTACTAGTACAGTGTAGGTTATAAATTATAGTAGTGTTTTTTCAAATTACATAATTTAATCTTAGGTCCAATTGATTGAAGTAACATTTCAAAATACGACAAAAATTTGATAAATGAACAGCACTATTCATTTTCAAATCAATAAATAAGTCTGTTCCACTATAGCGAACACGGTTTTTAAAAATTTCACTAACCCAAAATCGACGATTTTTTTTAAATTTATGTTTTTTTTTTTTTTTTTAACAACACTATTCATAACTACGTACGCGGCACAAGCAAGCAATCATTAATTTATCAAGGTGATATTAATCTCTAACAACACTTCTTCAGCAAGACTCTGGTTATACGGTATGAACTTAATCCACCACAAATAACGTGCATGTAATTTTTATATTTTACACGCATTTCAAATATATGAATATTATAATTTATAAGAGTTACTTAAATTATTCTATTTATCTATAAATCACTGTATGACAAAATTGGGCTTTCGTTCATTTATATAATATACACACATCACTTAAATTTTTTAAATTTATATAAAAGTAAGATGAAAATGTGTATAAATAATTAAAGAAGGATTTAGATTCAAAATAAAAAAAACAAATCCGGTTTTTTTATTAAAAGCCAATAAATGGTAATTATTCAAATAAGTCATAGCAGCTAAATTTACACAAATAATAACACAATTATTGTTAAGTTTATTCAGTTATACTTTCATTTTCGATCTTGAACATTATTTCTGTTATTTTCGTCAATCGATGAATCTAATACTTAATGTTGAAAAAATAAACTTATTAATATCACATAAAACTAATAAACATCATAGAAATATACTTAAATAGACTTTAATAAAATGTCTTATTATCAAATTTAAATTTAGAAAATAAATAATAACCTAATGTATTTAATTGGGCTACCAATTAACATATATTGGATAAATGACGAAGAGGATATTTTTGAATTCACAATACTTTTAAGTTAAATACTTCATGATACTTCTTGGCTATACTTTGTTTCCAATTATAAGGTATATTTTGTTGTGCTTCGTGTATCCACTTTGTGGTTACTAAAAAAAATATATAGAACATATTACATACTGATTAGGCTGTTAAAGTAGTAGTGAAAGAACCTACCAAATAATTTTTCTTTTGATGAATAAAAATATTTCATTAAATCAATATTAAATTTAATACAACGCATACCTGTATGGATTCTGTTAAAAAGAACCCGTTTACCTAAACTGGTATTTATAAAAGAATCTAATTTTCAAATTTGTTATTTCTGTTCGAACTGGTTGGTATATAGACTTGAAATTTTACATAGAAGTTCTAACCTATACAACGTATTCACCACAAATAAAAGTGTTATGTCTCAAGAGATCGTACAAAAGTTCAGGTTATCAAAAATTTGTTTTTTCGAAATTCGTTATATGAAGTGCATTAACAAGTACAATTCGTTGTACCGTGACTTAAACTTTAAAAGGTAATTCAAAGATTTAATTAATAAACAACAAACAGATTTTGGTAAAATATGTTAGTCAACACTAGATAACAAAAGCTATATACATTATACACGTAAACAGAGTGAGTTAGATTTACTTGATAAATACAATAATATTTTTAATTAATTATTTCTCACTTTTTTCTTTTGTATATATAATATATATATATATATACACACATATATGTATGTATATAATCAATATAGTAATGCATCACAACAAAATCGTTTTGAAATATTTTTTGGTTTTTGAAATAAAAACTTAATTACCATTTAAAAAAAAAAAAATTAAAATAACCATTTTGTATACTGGTTTTTTAGAAAAATTACGGTTTTCAAATATATTTTTAAAGTTTAATCAATTATACCTATCTTTTCAAACTTTTTAACGAACTTCCTAACTTTTTTTCGCTAATCTGAAGAAATATATACATAGGTATATGTTAAAAACAAGCAAAGCATTAAACGATTTGAAAACAAAATATGTACTAAAAACATGATTAATATATAAATATGATCAAGTTAGTAAAAAACGAATAAATAAGCAAAAATATGCTCAATAAAATTGATAATTTGAATTCTTTAAGTAATGAAACATATTTCTATCATATCCCACATTATTTAGATGCCATGGAAAAATGCGTAGACATACGCTCCCTAAATGATACTCCGAATTTTATCAGTGATGATTGTAGTATTATACAGTATGCAGAGCATCCTGACTAATTATAATATTCAACCTGGTGTCCTGACTTTTTTTAAAATCTTCTTTGCATTTATATAGCCCTGACAAAAAAAAAAAAAAAACCCAGAAACGATGGGTAACGAATCAAGTTATTGATAATTTTCGTAAAGTAAAATAGTAAAAAATACTGACCAAATACGCACATAAAATATTCAAACTATAAGTATCATATTTTATATAATACATTAAGATTGATTAATTTGTTAACAAAATGGACAAATTCAAAAAGTGGTTTATAATTATATAAAAAATAATACGAAAAAAACAATTAATTTGGTCTATTAATTTTCAACTGACAAAGAAATTCATGAACCTTCATATAATTAGATTGATGTTTGACAATATGACTCTGAATGGTAAAACTAAAAAAATTGATGTACAACTTGACACCAATACTTCCTAATTGTGAACATATATCAAAAAGGAACATACGAAATGAAACGAAATTTATTTCAGATTTATTAAGAGAGAATCGACTATGAAGGCTTTCATTGTTCTAAATATTATTTTCTAGATTTCAAAATCTAGTATAATATGTTTGATTCAAATTATTCCATTGATATTTAAATATTATACATCAACATAAAATATTACAAATACTAAGCAAATCATAAATGTATTAATATCAAACGTACTCCATTTATTTCCTTTTAATATTGGACAAGCCCCGTGGACACTTTCAAAGTACATTTCTCCATTAGAAATATTTAAGTTGTAGAAAATTAACGCTGCTCCTTTTTCTGCGGGTGAAACAATATTTAACAAAGGAAATACAGTACTTCCGCCATATTCAACGTCCGTTAACTGAAATGATAAAAGTAATTTTGTATTTTCTTTTTAAAATATTTAGTGAAAACGAAATGACCACTTACATAGAATAATACCGTCAATAATCTGTTCCCCTTCATTTGAATTATCGGTTTCTATTGAATCAGATAGAATACAAATATATAACTTTGAATAAAAATTGTGAATAGTGTTAGGCATCTATATACTATTTTAATTAGGTTCTGATTCAGTCGTGGATCCACAATTAATTCAAGGAGAACGTCCGGGCGGGATAACTTAAATGTATGAAATACTTCATTTATTCGTATATAACAGAGTAGTACACTTATATTTTTAAATACATAGCTCAAGAAGGGTTATTTACCCCATTTACACCTCTTCGATCCACTACTGTAATGAAATGTAGTCGTATCGAATTAGACGTGTAAGTAATGTCTAAATATTGAATACTCGTGTGTATAGTGTACATATACGTTACACGTTATATTCATGTTGTGCACATTCAGATAAGTTCAATTCATGTGGTAATAAGTACAAATGTTTTCATAAAATTAAAACGTGTAGCCAAGTGAGGTTTTTATTGGCAAGTTAAAGACACTAGTGTTCAATAAATAAAATGTAGATTTTTATCAAAATGTGAAGGATTCGAACATCAGCTCCTATTTACTTTATCCCGTTCATTAATAAAACAAAATATTTATTAGTTTGATGATGTATGAAGTGCGTTAAAATATTTCTAAATATACATATTTTGTATTTTGAACCTGGGATTATACTTTGAACTCTTGTAATACTTACGAAATCTCCTTATTATACTTATTTTTAGATTCTGAGTGAAACAAAGAATGTACCAATTCATTAGTTTTATAATTATGTGTTTTGTTTTATATTTTAATTATGTCATCACTGTTTGGGTAGTTGTAGTGATACAGACGTTATATCCAGCATCTATATGGATTAGAAATTTTAGATTATTGGTACTTTACGAAGATCATTTTTCTATATTCTCAATGGTTATTTCAAGCGTTTGGAAAAACCACTTAATGTGTAAAAATTGTAGAATTTGCCGAAGCTGATATCTGTTTTGAATATTCAACCAAAAATTCAAAAATAATAAAGCTATTATTCACCTATTTTCAACAATCATTTTCATATAAATTTGTCCACATTTGAGTTTAGCATACTCGTAGAACTTTTAAATAACCTGAAATATCTCGTTTTTCGGAAATTTATTATACATTTTTACAGGGCCGTCCCTAGGCAGGGGCGAGCGGGGCCCACACCCCGGGCCCCGCGCTTTGGACATCTCGCTTAGGCCCCGCGCTCACACACATGAAAAATCCAAAGTTGTCTTTAAGTACAACGATTTACATAATATATATTACATATTATATAATTTGAAATTTTATTAATAATCTATTATTAATTAAATGAAATCAAGAACGAAATACTTGTACTTTTACTATATGTAGTGTATTACCTAGTCAGTAGTGTTCCCATATGGTATACTACGTATACGCCGTATACTCTCAAGTGTTTAGTGAAAAATCGTGGCTGTACAACGTATACTCTCAAACAATGTATAAAAAGAAGAAATATATATGTTTTTTTTTAAATTTTGGTTTGTTTTTTACTTAATAGTTTTAAATGTTTATATTATCACACTTTAATAAACACTATTCGATATTATAGGACCTCAAATGGCAAATACAAAATGCACTAGTTATTTAATGATCCGTTCTCGACATTTCAGTTTTCGTTATTAGACGAGGGCATTTTAGGCATTTTAGCAGGCCCATAAAACTAAAAAAAAAAGCTGTCCACTTCGTTTGCTAATTTATTTGCGTTAGGATTTTTATCATATATTATACTAATATACTATTACCATCTAATATTATAAAGTATAAACAGCCTAAGTTTTTCGTGAAAAAGTTGTATTTAGCAAAATAAACACATAAAATATTACCTGTCTCTGAGACTATATTATAACGTATAATTTTTCCAAGAGGAACCAAAACTCTGTCCAGCCTTTAAAAATAAACTTGAATTTAATTTCGTACATACGATCTTTTTCACTTAGATTCTTAAGAAGATTTCCCCTCTAATTAGTTAAGATTCTTAATTTGGCACCGTTCAGCATAGTATACTTTCATGAAAAATGATGGGAACATCTCTGTACCTAGTGTATACAGTATACACGATAATAAAAGTGTTCTATAGTTATAGTGTACAGTACTACAGTGTACTAAACAAATGATATATTATTGTTATCAAGCCGTTTCCATAGAATGGTAATAGGGAATATTTTTCCCATTTCTAAAATTAGAATTTGTACACATTAGTAAACGTGTCTTGTTATCTGATTAGGTACTTGCGCGGCTGCCGGCAAATGGCTATTATAATATTATACTAATTACTAAATTACTAAATATGATAATATGATAGAATATCTGAATGTGGTTACAACTGTCAACTTACAGTTAAATGTTAATTTTTACCATTGCGGTCGTTTATTTATCATTTTATATATTTCTATTTTCCATATCATCTGACAATTGACATTGACAAACTTACAAAAGTTGATTTGGAGTTACCTACCTTACTGTTTTTGGTAAGTTTATTTTTTTTATCTAGTTTACTGTCGCAATAATTAAATACGTATGTTATAATAACAAATTCTAATAGTATTAAAAATTGTTTAATAACTTATTGGTTTTTTTTTCATACCTAGTAATTATTTAATAAGCACATCATTATAATTTGTTTATAATTTGTATTTTTTTATATTTCGCTAGTTTTAAATCAGCGATACAATATGTCAAGAGACCGTGACAAATATAGAAAATATTTATCCGGAAATGAAAAAAGAGTTAAAAGAGCTAAAATAGAACTAGAAAATAATATTATGCGGGGCTCTTTAAAGAGATTTATAAACAATTCCAGTTCTAACAATGTTATACTTACATCTACTAATGAAAAGCCAGCTAATGATGACCATACAGAAGTACAAAATGAACATAATGATACTTTATGTAAAACTGATGACACAAATATAAAAGTAAGTATATTTGTAATTTTTATTATGAATAAAGTCTGTATTATTTTGTATTCTTATAATTTTATGTATACATTAAATAATAAAAATAAGAATTTGATGCCCGTATTTATTGTCATTTAAAATTCGCATTAATTCTTTATTTAGATACAAGACTTAACTGATGATTTACATATTGTGTCTGAATCATTTCCTTGCAATAACCATGCAGAAATATCTATGAAGAAATGTATGAACAGTTCTAGTTCTAGCAATGTTACACTTAAATCTACTAATGAAAGGCCAGATAATCACGCAGAAGTACAAAATAAACATAATGATATTTTATGTAAAACTAATAACACAAATATAAATGTAAGTAGAATAAAAATAAGAATTTGAGTCATTTAAAATTAGCATTAATTCTTTATTTAGATACAAGACTTTTCTGATGATTTACATGTGCCTGAATCATTTTCTTGTGATGACCATGCAGAAGTATCTATGAAGAACTGTAAAAAGTCAGATGATCATGAAGAAGTACAAAATGCACATGATACTTTATGTAAAATTGATGACATAAATATAAATGTGAGTAGAACCCAAATTATAATTATCATCTTCATCAATTCTCATTAATTTCAAACTGCATTTTATCAAGTTATCTTAAATGTAATAAACATAATATATTAACAGGTTATCTATAGGTATCTATTTTAATATATTGAACATAATTTTATTTTATTTTATTCATACAAAATGAATTGTTTTCATAATTTAAAATTTTATAACTTGTTACTTTTTGTGTAAATATTGCATTAGGTACAAGCACAAGACACCAGTAATTATTCATTTGACTTAGAAGATCCAGCAACTTGGCCATCAGTTATAGATAGGAAGTATCGTTTGTGTATTATAAAAAAGGGGGCAATTCAAGTCAAAAATTTTAAATTTCCAATGAATGATGAACAAAGATCATTCTCTGAAAAATATTATTACAAGACCATGTCAAATGGTGAAAAGGTAGTAAGGCCATGGCTTATATATTCAACAAAAATGAATGTTGTATTTTGTTTTTCGTGTCGATTGTTCCCAAATCCTAAGAACAAAACTAGTTTTACTGATGGCTTCAATGACTGGAAACATTTATCTGAACGAATAAAAAGCCACGATTCTTCAATTTATCATAAAAAGTCTAATCAAGAATGGTTAGAATTATCATGGCGTATAGATAGCGGTACAACTTTAGATAGTGAACTTCAAAAAGAAATTCAAACTGAAAAAGGTCGTTGGAGAACAGTATTGAAAAGAATAATAGCTTGTATTATTTATCTTGCTCAACAAAATGACGCATTCAGGGGACAAAATTGTACCATTTATACAGAACAAAATGGTAAATTTCTTAAACTTATTGAAATGATAGCAAGTTTTGATAACCCTATGGCTGAACACTTGAGAAAAATAAAGAATAAAGAAATCCATCAACATTATTTGGGACCCAGGATACAAACGGAATTAATACACTTGATTGGGAATAAAATAAGAACAGAAATTGTAACACGTATTAAAGCAGCAAAATATTACACTATTATGCTTGATGCAACTCCTGATGCATCTCACAAGGAGCAGTTAACGTTAATAATCAGAATTGTACAGATAACTAAAACTACTAATAATGTTGTGGTTTCGGTGGATGAATATTTTATAAACTTTTTACATATAACTCTTAAAACAGGATTAGGATTGTTTGATGTTTTAAAGCAAGAGTTATCAAATTTAGGTATATGTTTATCAAATTGTCGTGGCCAAGGCTATGACAATGGTGCAAATATGGTTGGACATAAACAAGGTGTACAGGCTAGAATTTTAAATGATAATCCTAGAGCTTTGTTCTTGCCATGTTGTGCTCATTCATTAAACCTCCTATTAGGTAAGTTTTTAGTTGTACTTTATTATTTTTTATGTAAACAACATGTCATTAATAATTATATGAATATTATTATTTTAGGAGATATGGCAAATTGCATACCACGAGTTATGACCTTTTTTGGAGTGATCCAAAGATTGTACACTTTATTTTCTGCTTCTACAGAGCGTTGGGAAATTTTAAACAAACATTTAAAATGTTTAACTTTGAAACCGTTGTCTGAGACTCGATGAGAGTGCCGATTAGAATCTGTAAAGGCAGTGAAAATGCAACTCAAAGAAATAAATAATGCTTTGATAGAAGTAAGTGAATCTACAAAAATACCAGCAATTAAAAGTGAAGCTATTTCTCTCGCTGAACATGAAATGTCTTATGAGTTTGTACTAAGTTCAGTAATATGGTATAATTTATTAAATAATATTAATAAAGTAAGCAAAACTCTGCAAAATGAAAAAATTTCAATTGATTTTGCTGTCAACAATTTAAAAGGCCTGAAACAGTTTTTAAATAAGTATCGTGAAAATGGATTTAATGAAGCAAAAGAAGAAGCTATTCATATTTGCAAACAAATTGATATAAAACCAGAGTTTAAATCTAAAAGAAAAAGTTTAAAGAAACGAATGTTTAGTTATGAAAGCTCTCCTATATTATGCTCAACAAATGAAGAAGAATGTTTTGTGAATGATTTTTTTTTACCAATTTTAGATCAAGGAATTGTATCTATAAATCAAAGATTCACCCAATTAGATCATTTTAACAATTATTTTGGATTTCTATTTGATATTGGTAATCTATCGACTGCTGATTCAGATATATTGTTAAAAAGTTGCCATGATTTACAGATTATGTTACAAATAGGGGAAAACATGGACATTAGTGGAGCGGAATTGTATGATGAACTTTGCCTTCTTTCAGAAATTATTGATAAAGGTACCTCACCTTTAAGAGTTTTACAAAAAATCCTTTGCAACAGTGTTGGTGATGTTTATCCTAATGTTGCTATAGCGTTAAGGATTATGCTCACATTACCAGTTACAACAGCAACAGCGGAGAGGTCATTTTCAAAATTAAAGTTGGTAAAAAATTACCTTAGAACAACACTAAGTCAAGAGAAAACTACAAATTTAGCAATAATATCTATAGAACATGAAATAGTAGACGGATTGAACTTGGATGATGTAATTGGCACATTTGCTGATCTCAAATCAAGAAAAGTTAATTTTTAATTATCATTGTTATTTCTGTCGTTACCTATAATATATAATTTTATTAATCTATTATAAAAATATACAGCAATTTAATCATAGATAATATATATATATATATATATATATGTGTGTGTGTGTGTGTGTGTATGTAGCATTGGTAAAAAATGGTTATGTGAGGTACTGGTAACTGGTAAAGGTAATAGGTAAAAATACATTACATATTGAATAAGGGTGCCCACAGAAATGTAAACGAGAGTGTAGGACAAATTTAAAAATAATACAGCACATACTGTCACGCTTTATTTTTTTTCAAGTTATATAACTATTATTATTAAATAAAATAGGTGGGCCATGACCCCCTCCAGCAACCCTCTACTGGCACTCTTGGTTTTAAAATGGGAGAGGTTACGTAAGTGTAATAATTGCCTTTCGGTTGAATGGATGAATTTTTTTTTTTTGTGGGCCCCGCTAAAATAGTTTTGCCCCGGGCCCCGCAAATTGTAGGGACGGCCCTGCATTTTTAATCAATACACTAGATTTTTTTAAAACGTATTCAAAATCAGAATTTTTTTTATCAATGGACTCACCAAATATAATTCTAGCCCAAGTTTCAGAAATATAAGATAACTCAATACATTCTTTTTCACATTCAACTTTAATGTCCAAGCTGAATTCATAATTAAATTTTTAGTAGTTTAGATATTTCATTTTCACAAGAGATTTGAAATACTGTGAAATTTCACAAGTATTAAATCGTAATGGATTATTCTTGGTATTATTCCACAACTATTGTAGCTTAACACTTAAAAATTTTACCAATCATTGATCATAGTGTTTTTTCATTTACTCAAAATTCAACATATACATAGACACTAATATTATTATTACAGTTTCACTCAGAATCATTTCCTAATTAAAAATTTAAATTATTATATGACACGGAATGTGTATTGTGAAAATAATTAATCTATAAATGTCCGAAAGTCGAAAAACGATCTACAAACTTAATTCGCCATTTTCTCAACAGATTTTTAATTATGGGTATGTTAAATGTACACAAACACTGATACAATCACGACATATTCATTATACAATATACATGTATTTTAACAATATAAACTTGTACGTAGGTACACGTGAATGCGAAATGCAACAGAAAAAAGCTCTACCCAAAATACTAAATCAAATTTACCCTTGTATCTCTAATCGCATCACGATGAGGTACGTAATGACCCGCCAAACCATAATTTACTGTTTGATAAGCTTCAGAAGAACGAAGAGATAATCCAGTTAGAGTTTCAATTCGGTGATTCAATGAATCAAAATGTTTTCTGGTGGTTTTCTCACTCATCCAGGACAATTGACCCAAACGAAAGTTGTCATTCGAGTGATTTAAGCTTATAATCAAAGCATCTATCATCTATAAATACACAATTTTAATGTATGATCGTTTTTTTATTTTTGAAATATTTGATGAAATCAAACATCTTTCTTTTTTTCCTTGATCTATTTATACATGAGAAGGCTATTAGCATTTAACTAATTTACCATCTATTCTCTCTTAACATTATCTCTTTTTAAAGTTTTTAGCTTTAACTGACAAAAATGAATTATTTTACACATCCTCTACATAACATTTTATTTGTTTTAAAATAGATTTTCACTAATTTAAAAGAAGTTCATCAAAATTGTATGATGTGACGCCAACACATATATCATTATATATTATATAACCGATATGGTATTACACAGGCGTATCACCTTTATACAGAGTTGGTCAGATTCATTTGGCTAATGGAATGAATTTTCTCTATTAACTATTTTTATTATTATTTTTTTTTATAAATATTACAAAACTGTCATACAACAAAAATATATTGAAATACTTTTTGATTTTTGGAAATCAAATTTTAAATTTTGTTTTACTCTAAAAAAAAAAAAGTCAAATAGCCTATTGGAAATCAGATTTTTAGAAAAAGTGTGCTACTAAAACATCTTATTGAAATTTTTCCGTTACTTAATACTAATTTTTTTAATTTTTTGAAAGTGTAAATTTAATAATAACAATTATTCCATTAATTGTTTTACGTTCTATCAATATTAAGTCCATGATTTCGAAAAATCTTTCCATGAAATCATTAACGTGATTTAAAATATATTTCTCTGCATATTAAGGTATCGATGTAATGGTGTATTATTATTAACTTAAAGCACTGGCTAAATTTTATACAGTGCCCTAATTTAATCACTATGGATTTAATTCTACATGTGATAAAAAAATCTAAAGATATATTAAAATTCGATCAGTTATTTCATTAATTGTGGTGTACAATAGTGTGTGATAAAATTATGTGAAACAAACTATTAATGTTAACGTTTTCGCAAACTTAAAAAATATCGTGGAGAATCAACGAATTAACATTTATTAACTATTTAAGCACTTAAGATCTTTCTCAAAATCAGTTTCACAAAATAGCTATTTTGAATTTTTTTTAAACAGTTCAAAACAATTTTAATTTTTGAATTTAAATTCTTAAATTCAAAAAACTCTTTAAATGCATTTTTGTTATAAAAAAAAGCTAATGTATTTGTAAAATAGATCTGATCCACCCTGTATATTATTGTTCACACAACTATAAATCAACTTTGAAATAAGAACTGCATATAAAATACATTTTTAATGCTATTATCTCATATTAAAAAAGAGGCAGGTAAAAGTATCGACTAATTCAATTGTAAAAAACGGTAGTTAGCTATCAACTACAATACTACATTACACATTTACCTACATTATCTCATCAAAATAGATTTTGTTTCAAGTAATAAATAACCGTTAATTTTTTTTTATTAAAAGTTATAACTCACTAACTGTTTACTTGAACAATATATTTAATAAATGAGTTTACAATTTAACAGAATTTGACGGCTTGGAAGAAAGAGGATCTCAAAATGCATTAATTCTCGTAAATATTAACACAAATTTTATTTTTAATACTCTCGGAGGTTAAATACTTACTTTTTTGGAAGATATTTTTTTAAATTTTTTAATTTCGCTGTCGCATAAAACGTCATGATATATTTTTATACCCGGTTTACTATGAACATCTTCTTCTTTAAAAGGCATTAATCTCCAATAATGTGAATTTTTCGATTGGTACCGACATTTGGAGTATTTTGTCAGTATTACATTCGATTCTCCTCGCTTACATAGTTTGATAAATTTTCTGTGCAAGGGATCAAAATCCAAGGACTGTAATATTAATAATTCAGCTTTAATAGTTCTTATTTATTAACATTTTTATCTCGGTGAATAGTTTGTTTAAAATTCACTATAATAATTTATAGTTCATTAACATGATACAAGTCCATTACCTTCAATATTCTGATTTCATTTGAAATCAAAGTATCATTTTTAACAAGGTAAAAATAACTTCTAATATGATCCAGATAATTTGAATGATATAATCCATTTAAATCTCTTAGTGATGTTGAGTTTGACCCTGCGAAATTATCAATTTTTTCATAATTGATAATTTTAAAACAAAAATCATATTTATAATAAATATACTTCAATGATATTTTAAAATTTTGCATAATGTTTCATAATATTCGAATGAAATCACACGAAATAAACTTAATAAATACTAACTAAATAATACTCTCGAATCATATCTCAATTATAATTTCATATTGATATACAAGGCTATATATGTCCAGATCCCCCTTTACAAAATATAAGGAAATTAGAACAATTATGTTATTTGTAGTAAATTTATTATTGTAAAAGGGAAAAGCCGGATTAAGAAGGATGCTGAAAAGTGTAAATATTCTACAAAAGGTCAAAAAAGGACCAATGGTTGTTCAATTTTTTTAATTATTACGCCAAAAGAAAATGAGCTCAAGATAAAAAAAAAAATTACAATTTCAACACTTTTTCATACATTTAAGATGTATTTTACAAAAAAAGGCTTTCCAAATTAAAATAGAATAATATTGATAATTAGAGAAATTTTTAAGTTTCTTACGATTTTTTTTTTTCTGGAGTTACGAATAAATAATACTAGGTAACTAAAATTAATTTCATAAAAGTCTAGTTTTCCTTATGCTTGAAAAAATAATGATTGTTCTAAAGTGATAACCTCTATTACTAGCTAAAAACAATGATGATGTACGAGTTCATTAGAGAAAAAAATGCATTTTAAAAGTAATACATTTTTTACTTTACTCAAAATCTCATAGTATGAACACATGTAATCTGTAATGTAATATAAAAAAAAAAATCAACACTGAAAATTCCTACATAAATTTAATTTTAGAACAATTATTTGTATTTTTTATGATAAAAAATCTGAACATAAACGTCGCACCATAGGTAAATGAGTATTTTGAGATGAGATGATGGAGATGGATTTAAAATACTAGATCAACTACTTTTAAGGTGAATGAACAATTCGTATAGTGTAGTTTTATTTGAGTTTGAAATCAATATTAAATGTATGTTTTCGGGAAACGATTCTGAGCGAAACTCGAGTAATAATTTATTTAAGTATCAACTAGTTTTAACCTTTTTCGAAAATTAAACAATTAAAACCCTCAATATCGACAATTGATGTTTTTAAGTTTCAAATAAAAAATACTGGAATAACAAGAAAAAAATAGTATAAAAATTTACGCATAACATTAATATAAAAATTTTAATACGGTTAATGATCCTTAATAATTAGTTAAATACGTTACTTTAAAAATTTGAAATCTTAAAATTAAAAACGACAAACATTTTGAAATAAAACTATAAAACATAATTGACAATTTACGTAAAAACAGTTTTGTGAGTTGTAATTATTGCTTAAAGCGTGTATAATAAATTATTTATTAAATTTATCTTTATGAAATTTGAACCCTTGATAGGAATATAATATATATATATATATATACGAGTATATCACGGATTTATTGGTCGATGAAAATTTTTACTGGATTAACATTTCTTGTTTTACTTGAAAATATCACTAATTTATGTGTATTTTATAATTTTTGCCAATAATTGAATTTTAAACGCATATACAAAAAAAATCATAACTAAGGATTTTTGAAATATTTTCCAGTACCCGTAGAATGGGGTTTTCCCAGTAGAATTTTCCTACTATAAGTTAAAAATATAAACAAGATTTTTATATCAAATAATTACAATTTAACAAGGAAAAACTTCCCAATAACGAGATACTTTCAATCATTTTAATGTTGAATAGATAACCCAAAAATTGGTAAATATTTCCAAAATTTTAGTATTCTGTATAAGAGTCATATTGAAATTTGGTAAAAACTTTAAAAGTCTTGCGCCATCAGTTTTTTTTTTTTGGTTCATAGCAAAATATCAAAAATAGATTTAATAAAAATCTCATTTACATAAAATTTTACAATTTTTGATTAATTTTTAGGTGGTTTTTCTTCACGAATTCTTCTGTCGAGAATAGAGAAAATGGCCTTTTAAAAGTACAACCTACGTAAGAGTTCTAAACTATAAAGTTGTTGGATGAATTTGTGGAGCATTATCACTACCCAAAAAGCGATAACATTTATAAAAAAACCACATCATTGTAAAACAAAGTCTTCGTTTTTCTTAGAATCAAAATAACGGAATTTTATGGTTTAGATATAAAAATGTTCGATCCCCTTTGAAATTAACTTTCAATAACGGTTGAATTCATACATATTATTTACGTTTTCTAGCTAAATCTAACTAAATTCTAATGAAAATCAAGAGTGATACAATTATATATACCTTACATCAGAAGCATGCATTTTATATGCTCCGAGAGTTCATCCAGCAACCTTATAGATCAGAAAATATTTAAAATTACAACCCCATTAGTACGTAAAAATTGTATTTCTAAAACAATAAAACATATTTTAACTGATGTGTAGTTATTTCTTAAATCTTATTAAATATATACCTGTGAACATCGACGATATTAAAGAATAATAATTCAAATGTTCGGTGTTTACACATTTCGGCTGGCCTTCATCGTTCCATTTTTTGAATACTTCTGCCGCCCAATCCAATACACCATATAGGTCATAATAATGGTAAGAAATTTCTAATAAATGATAGCATTCACAAGCTGAAAAAAATTTAATACATTTTCTACCGAAAAAACAAGTCAGATATGAATAAACGATATCAGTCATAACTTACAATTCATTGGGTCACCAATAGTTTTACCCTCGTATCTACCTGCCGCCATTTCAGACGCAGGAATCATATAAAATGATTGTAATCTCCTCAATGCTTGGCTTGCCAGGAAAATATGATCTCCACTAAGATCATTTTTCTCGTCAATTTGTTTTAATGCTGTTTAGTCAAACAGTGTTCACATAAGATAGTTGTAATACATTTTGAGGTCTTATATAAATAAATATATTACCTTATATATATATAAAAAAACATTTTATTTTAGTGTTGCCACTGCTATACCATAAGTCAACTACTAAATAATAAATGTGATTTTACATAGCTATGTGTTTGGATGAGTGTCAAACAATAGTGAATCATTTTTCATCAATCCATTGCGAAAGAATTGACATTTGATGAAAAGAAATATCTATATATATATATATATATATATATATATATATATATATATATATATATATATATATATATATATATATATATATATATATAGAGAGAGAGAGAGAGAGAGAGAGAGAGAGTATGAACAGATATATATATATATATTTGCAAATGCAATACATTTTTTTTCTATTCATTATGTTTAATTTTTATATTTGTATACATACTATAGTACTGATAAATACAACAAATTAGTACTAAATAATTTTTTTGAATTTTGAAAATCAAACTTCAAAATTTAATTTCACCGAATATACATAGCTATACATTTAATGCTACGTCTGATAACAATTATTTTAGAAACCATTTAATTTAGATCAGTCATCTAATGAAATTTTGTATTCAATAATACATGATAAAATTATGCGAAACACAATATTATTGTTAACTTTTTCATAATCTTAAAAAATTGTAGAAAATTAACGGATTCATCTTTAATAGAGATTTAAGAACCAATTTTTTTCTGAAAATCCTTCACAAAATGGCTATTTTGAATTTTTACCAAAAAATTATCAAATGCAATTTTGCTATAGCACATAACTCAAGTATTTATTTTTAAAAAAAATTTAATTATTAACACTACAAAGTTCTTAAATTCGTCAAATAAATTTGACTCACTTTATATAATACATATAAAATCTCACAAACAGCGATGATATACCTACAGCTCACCTATATTATTATCTACAGATTTGTATGAGATATGACACAAGTACACTTTACCTTCTATGGATTCATCATTATTTGTCAAATGCTCCACTTTCTGAAGTTTTGTTTTAATATGTTTCATCACGTTTAAAGCATTAAAATGATTTTGTAAGTAGGTTCCTTTTTCTGGTAATTTGTAATCGTGCCAGTCAGCTAAAAAACTGATCAAACATGTTGACGTTTTTATTTACGAAAAAATCATATAGATATATTTTCCACTTGTGAATAGATAAAAAGTATGTTATAAACTTATTTTATTGAAAATATAATAAGATTACGTTTGCAACTCTTTCAGACGTTTTGTTTCCAATTCTAGATAGTTATCTATCACCGTAAAGTGTTCGTTCTGTAAATCGTATAACTCCATTAAAGCCACCTGTGACGTATGCCATGTTTTTCGACCTTTTACATAAATCAAACACATACAAACAAAAAATAAAAATTTTAACATTATTGTCTCATTAGTAAACTTATAAAATTAATTTATTAAGAAGTATAAGATATGATACTGATTTTCACAACTAATGTATGAATAATTCTGTTTCATTTATAGGTACATCATATAAAATAACTCGTGAAAATATTAACGTTATTTTATAGTTATAAATTTAAATTATGTACAAATGTTTGCATAATTGCATATGTTCAGTGTTACTGGTTTATGATTTACCTTCATGTGCAACAAATTTATTTGTTAACAATAAACGTTATTCATAAGGGTACATATTATGATCTATGGTGTATCAACGGTCTATGATATATGATTTGAAAGAGTTTTTATTGCCATATTTTATGAATACAGTTTAGCAATTTCATTTACCTAATTGTTTACTAACAGAAATAAACATTATTTTATGAAAAATGAGTTATGGATAAGGTATTATATTTTGTGTACAAAAATATTAATAAAAATTCTAAACGTAAAAAGTTTTATTTAGTAAAAATATTCAACTTTTCTGTAAAAATAGTTTTTAGAAGGAATAGTGTAAACAATTTTCAGATTTCAGATTTTCAGGTAAAAAATAATATTTATAAATATTTTATAAATGATTTATTTTAATACTAAAACTTTGCTCAGAATTGTTTAACTAAAGAAATTATGTATCCTTCCTTTAAAATGCAATATTACCATCTCTACTATCTTTTCCAAGAAGCGAAGAATAACAAAGGTATGAATTATGTCTGACTATTTTTTTTTAACTTTACTTTTACGTCGAACCTATATTTCTGGATTCTAATGCATTTCAATCAAAATTACAAAATTCTCGTAAACTAACAAAAATGAAATGAAAATTCAGATTCGTCGACATTAAATTGACTACCTAGGTTATTTTAAATACTTGAAAGAATTTTTTTTGTTGAAATATCAATGTAATCCCGAATATAACTATTTTCTAGTATATTTTGAAATCTAGAAATGAATATTTCAAATCGGTATTAAAACAAAATATTCTAAATCACTAGTTCATCGCATATATATTAAAATCAAACGTACTCCATTTATTTCCTTTTAATATTAGACAAGCTGTATGGATACTTTCAAGGGAAGTTTCACTATTAAAATATTCAAATCGTAAAAAACTAACGCAACTCCTTTTTCTGCAGGTGCAAACAATATTCAACCAAGGAAATACAGTACTTCCGCCGTATTCAACGTTTGTTAGCTGAAATGATATAGTTTCATGAAATCGAATGTTAATTCAATGTTTTTGTCCGAAACAAAGACATACACTCTCAAAATAAACACTGATTTAAACCCAGATGCCGAAAATAATTAAAATTTCCTTCCACATATACATTTGCTGCATAATATATTCCTATCTGAGGTTCAAGTTATACAAAGATTAATCCAATAAATTATTTTTGCATATGTTTTAAGTTGAAAATACGGCTTAAATAACTGTTTTTACGTAAGATTCTAGATTTATTTAAATCTTTATTTAATAAAGATAAAATAAAATATAATAATAATATAATAATATGATATAATAATATTATATTTTTAATATAAGATCTAAAATGTTTAAACAAGTTTTTTTATAAGTAGCCTTAACTATATATTTATATCTACATATTAATCGATTGCGAAAAGTTTTTTTCGTGTATATTGGTAGTGTCTAAATACGACGAAATAAAGTATTTTTATGAATTAAAATTATTCATATAGTAAAATCATTAAATCGATATTGATTGGTCTAGTTATTATTTTAGAATTTTTTTTATTTGAAACTTGCACCAATTTTCATACAGGGTTCTTAATTTTTCGAAAACTATTAAACTAGTAAAATCGTTATTTCAGTTTGGCTCAGAATCATTTCTTAAAATCAATGATTAATCAATTTAACAACTTTAAATACTTTTATTCATATTTTTATAACTCAAAAATAATAATAAATACTCAATAACTCTCTGGAACTTTCAAGTATACCGTATATAGGTAATGTATATATATAGCTTATTTTATATTTGAATATAAAATACATTTTTAGTTTACATAATATGTTATTTCGTTGTGATTATAAACGATTCTTAATCTAAAATATTTTTTACATTCTTGAAAACAAATGTGTCATTTCAACCAATAAAATTATACACTAGGTACTTAAGTATACATATACTTATTTTATATTTGTAAGTTTCTTAATATAGGTAATTGTTTTAACTAAAGTTAATAGATTATGATTTTCCAAAATTAAAACTATTCTAGTTTGGAATAATTTTTTAAATAAGATTAAAATTAATCATGGTTATAAAAAAGAAGAAGAAATATATTAAAATAGTGGTGTGATTTAGAAAACGTTAGATAGTGTACCACTTCTTGATAAAATGTTTAAAATTTTGGAATAATTACTTTCATATTGCCAATAATGTATAAATAATAATTATTTTAAATTAAAGACTTACATCAACTTCGTTGGATTTATGGCATGAACTATCGGTTGAAAAACTAACATTTTGTATGTTCATAAATCAATCAATAACTCTTAGGTAGTGAATTTCGGAATGAAGTAACTGTCGAGAATTTTCAAATTTAAATTATTGAAATTTAGTAGAATTAAATAAAGTACTTTATTATTAATAATGAACAAATGGTGGATTAAAGATAAAACATTTTTTACATATAATTTCATTAGTGCTTCAATTGAATTATGACATTAAGAAATAAAACAATACATTAAATATATACATTTAATACAATATATAATAAGTTATTGTAATATATATGCCATACATAGATTAGATGATAAATTACAAAGAAGATATAAATTACATACATATTCTATTCATAATTAATAATAAAAGTTTAATAAACGTCATAAAAAAAAAAAAAAAAAAAAAAAAAATGCCAATAATTGTTTCATCGTTTATACATTCAGTAAATGATATTCAACATTACAGTAAATCAAACAACAAGATAATATTGTAATACGTACATTGATTATTGTAATAGTTGCAGAGAAAACTTATTTATTATACAACTTTATTGTTATTAAATCTTAATATCTGAATTTTATTTGTATTACCATTGATTATAGAATAGAATTATATCTATTCTATAATCAATGGTATTACCTATGGGCTACGTCATATAAGCTATATATTATACTAATACATTGCTAAGCTCATGATTGAGTCCCCTATTTGTGTATGCAATTAGTTAAACCTAGATTAGAACTAATTCTAATTAGTTAACCATCATTAATGTAAGATGAAATCGCATAATATTGTTTCAACTTCATTGAAATTTACGTACCTAATATTAAAAAAAATTTCATTTCATTTTCCAATTGTACGGTAAATGCTGTCCTTCTTCACGCAACCATCTTGTTGTAACTTAAAAATAATAACAATTTATAAGTTATTATGACGAGTATAATGAATCCACAAAAAATAAATCATATTTTTATAAGATTCACGAGGCGCATTCTTATTTTTATGAAATAAAATTTGGAATTTTAGGTAATAAGATCTGAAATTTGAAAACAAACTTTTTTACTTTTAACTCAAGATTTATTTAAATTTTAATATTAATCATTACCGATATTTTTTTTTATAAGCAAAACGCGAAATGGAGTATTTTTGCAAATATTATTAAATAAAAATATCATATAAATTATTCTTGTTATTCTACCGAAATTTTTTTATTGAAAATTTAAAAATCACATTAACTGATGAATTATACGAATTTTTAATTTTTTCAAAAACTTTACTAGGTAGTTGATATTACAATATTATTACATACGTTTTGCACAGATTCGTTTTCCAAAAACAATTATTTATCATTTATTTAAAATTTATAATATCGCACTATGTATATCGTTTGTCAATCGTGAAAATGCTTTATCTTAGGTTCTTTACATTCAACACCATAATCTGGTCCGGAGACCGAAAAAACAAAGAATGAACTTTTACAACCATTATCTTCCCAAATATTTAAAACAAAATCATTGAAAATAACGTGTTGAATAATTATGCTAGTACTTAGTACATACTCCATTTATTTCCTGTTAACATTGGACAAGCCCCATGTACACTTTCTTTACGTCTATGTCCGTTAGACATTTGTAAATTATAAAAAACTAAAGCTGCTCCTTTCTCTGCAGGAGAAATGATGTTTAACATTGGAAAGACTGTGTATCCATCATTTTCGACATCACTGAGCTAGAAAAATGAAAAACAAAGTCAGGATTAACTATTCTCTGATAAAAATTTAAATTACTTACATAAAATAATACTGTCACTAATCTATTACCAAACTCTTCATCCTCCTGAAAATCATGAATTTTGAAATTAAAATAACCAGATTAGCAATAATCTACTTATTATTAGGTTGAATGAGGTGAAATCAGGTGAATGAGGAGAGTTTTGAAAAATCAACCACCCCAGAGAAATCTTTGAATCGGATAAAAATTCTAAACCAAATACATAAGTAAAAAAAAAACATAATTAGGACGTCTCTTCACTAACTTATTTCCATCCCCAAAATATTTACTCTACGTTTGCCTATCATTTAATTTTAATGAAAAGTGGTCTTATGTGTTTTGGAAGTTTTATTTACCTGCTATATGTCACAAATTATGAAATTTAAGAATTTTCATGGAAATAAATTGCACAGTCTATATATTATTATTTCAAACATTTTACATTATAATATGTGTTCATAATACTATATTACCATTCCATTTTCAAACGCATCGCAGTGTGGAACGAAATGGCCCCCTAAACCATAATTCACTATTTGATATCTTTCTGCTGAACTAGTGGACCATCCAGTAAAAGATTCAATACGTTTGTCCAAAGAATCGAAAGGACCAATGGCTTTTGTATTATTTATCCAAGCAACTTGACACAAACGTGTATTTTCAACTGACTCTCCTTTATCGGATGCTTTATGCCTGACTCGTGAATCGTCGATCTAATAAAATCGTTATGTTGAAATCTGGTAAAACCTTATTTTATTTTTCTTATGAAATTATTCTAGCCCAGTTACCAAATATTGATAGTATCTTATTTTTGTTTTAAATTATTGCAAAGGATATTCAAGGGAATACAATTTACAAAAAAAAAAAAAAAAGAACAATTCTATGTGTATTTATAATGCTATGCTTTAATGTTTTCTATATACACGTGTTGTTATGACGACATAATGAATAATAATCAAATCATATTCCAATTTAAATAGGTATAATTATTATTATTAATATACAGTGTGATCACAATAAGTGGAAACACTCAATAACTATGTGCAGGCTTCATATATTTCAATTCTGCTTTTTCGGCTAACTAATAAACATTTTTAAACACATTTTCAAATAATTAAACTATTTTTTGACAGTTAACTTTGCGCATGTGCACAATAACTTTTTTTTTTAAATAGCATGATCCATTTTTGACCCCAAATTTTTTTTTTTGGTATTTTTTAATGAATTTCAGTGGTTGAATTTCTTTTCTAAGTCAAAAAATGACCAAGTTATAGCAATTTGATTTTACGTTATTTGCACGGGTATAACAGATTATAAAATATGTAGTTGATAATAATAAATACCTGAATAATAAAAATAAAATTACAAATATTAATTTTTTTATTCATAAAAGTTTTATTTATCTAACAAATTGTTCAAACTTTTTATTATTATCAACTACGTATTTTATAATCTGTTATACCCGTGCAAACAACGTACAATCAAATTGCTATAACTCGGTCATTTTTTGACTTAGAAAAGAAATTCAACCACTAAAATTCATTAAAAAATACCAAAAAAAATAATTTGTGGTCAAAAATGGATCATGCCATCTAAAAAAAAGTTATTGTGCGCATGCGCAAAGTTAACAGTCAAAAAAATAGTCTAGTTATTTGAAAATGTGTATAATAATGTTTATTAGTTAGCCTAAAAAGCAGAATTGAAATATATGAAGCCTGCACATAGTTATTGTGTGTTTCTACTTATCGTGATCACACTGTATTATATTGATACTTAATTTTTTTTTTTTTTTTTTGCAGATTACGTATAAAGATTCAAAAGTTTACATTTATAATTGGTTAAGACATTAATTAATAATGAAATTGACTTTTTTTTTTCTTGATGACTAACTTGCGCCCAGCAGGTCGACAGGGCATAACTTAAACTAACATACAATCAAAATAAGAAACAAGAAAATAAAACTTCATTTTATGAATTTTGAAAAATTTATATAGATAACTTGCACTTTTATTTATAGATAATTTGTACTTTTAATACTGAAAGCATTTTTTTTTTTAAATGATTTTAATTTACGAACAAGTATTATTGTAAAATTTTAATTTTGATTGAGTAAGTAAAAATTTATTCAACTATTAAATGTTAATTACTTCTAATAAAAATAATATTTTATTTTAATTTATAGGTATCTAATTAAAGTACTTCAACCTTTTATAGATCCTATATCCATTCTTGCTTTATTTAAATATGATTCATTTATGAATGTTTCAAATTATTAATACAAATTTAAATGTTTTAAAAAGTAATGTTATTAAGAACTGAGAAAGTACTTACGGTTTTCAAAACCATCATTTTGAATTTTAAAATTTCTTCGTCGTTTATGACATCGTGGTAAATTTTAATGATCGGATCACTGTTGATGTCCTCTTCTTTAAAAGGCATCAATATTCGGTACGGTGCATTTTTTGTTTGGTACCGGCATTGAGAAAATTTTGTTAGCGCCTTTTTAGATTTACCATGCTTACATAATTCAATAAAATTTGTATCGTACCATTCCGGATGTATATTTATGGACTGTGTATCAATGTAATTTAATGTAAAAGTTAGTAATATTGACTATAGAAATAATTTTAGTAAGAATTATTCATACATTATATATGTAGAATATATCCAACCCTTTTCTTTCTTCCACATTCAACAATTGATTTTTGATAATCAAATAATATTTCACAATTTTTTCAATATTTTTCATAGAGCGTGATCTATCTGAGGTTATTCGAGTTATACCATTAAATCCTATAAAAGCAATACGTGTTAAGTTTTAAAAAAATTGAACTTATACTTGTAAGACACTTACATATAGCCGTAGCCCGTAACGTGTCATAATAAAAGAGTATTAGAATATACTATTTATAAGTACAATCGAGTTTCTGTAATCTGTCATTCAGGTACCGAAAACCGGAGCCTTATTCTAGGAGAGCAATGACGTGCTGTTATATTTTATTAATAAATAAAGTAAAAAACAAATTCCCGATATAAAACATTTGAATAGATAAATAGCAAATATAATTTATAATGATGTAAGTAATAATAATAACGTGCTCCTGCTATTTAGATTTTCCAATAATCCGATACCTCTATGGTCCCATACGAGCCAGATTACAGAGATATAGTTTGCATATAACATATCACAGCAAATGTTGTTGATTTACTTTAGTAAAGTCAAATTGTACGTCAAGTTAAAAGATTTCTTTGCATAAAGAACTAACCTCTGATCAACGACGACCAAGCTATATAAAAATTCAATTTTTCGATATCAATGCATTTTGGTTGGCCTTCGTCCTTCCATTTATAATACGTTTCAACTGACCAATCCTTGACACAATATATGTCGAATTCTTCGAAACAGTGCGTCGTTATCACATAACATTCACAAGCTAAAACAATAATATTTACAACTAACTAAAAATCTTCTTGAAATCTGTTAAAATTTATAAATTTAATTTACCACTCATTTTATCACCGATGGTTCGATTGTTAAACCTGCCTGCTGCCATGTCAGATACAGAAATCGTATAGAACTTTTGTAGCCTCCTCAGTGCTTGACATGCTACAGTTACATGATCCCCGCTGAGGTCTTTGTGTAGGTCAATTTTTTTCAAAACTATTTATTTTAACAGTAAAATTAGAGAGGTTAATATTTTTTTTTTCATCTACATTAGTTTTAAGAAATAGGATTTCTAAATTCAATGACGTTTTCCTCTACGGCTCTACAGTCTGCATTCTTATTGATAAGATAATATATAGGCAATCGGCCAGAATAATTGCTTGCTCATTTATCTACAAACAACAGTTTTGTCCTTACTCAAATATTTAAAAAATTGTGAAAATATATTCGATTTTATGCTTAAACGACGTATCTTTAGATTTTAGAGAAAAAAATGCAACAATTGAGTACCAAACGGTAGTTTCGTTTTCTATCGACATTATGAATAGTTTTATTTTTTAATTTTTTTATTAGCTTTTAGTTGGTGACTATGGCAGCTCAACTGTTATTATACGTAATACACTAATACAATATTATCACAGTAGAAAATAAACTTAAAAACATTAATAATGCTAAATTAAATAACAAAACCCGCTTCAAATACTAAGTTATCTAATTATGAATAGTTAATCATTTTCCATTGTATTAATGGATTTTAAGTACTTTTTTTGTCATTTTAGAACTTAACTTAATATTATCATCATCCTAATCTAGATCCAATTTGAATAAATTATTTATAATTAAACATGTGTTATTCATAAGACCATATGTACGTATTTAGATCAATACATTTCAAACAATATACATATCCATTTATCGGTATTTTATGTTTTCACAGTCAATTAATTTTTTTTAAATATACGTAACTTATTTAAATATCTCATCAAAGCTATTTTTTACTTCAACATTAGACTATATAAATAAATAAAAATGGGTGTCCTGTACCTGCATATGAATATTTTGAGCGTGTGTCATTTGAATAAAAAATTACAGTGAAAAAAATTGAATCGCCCCGATAGAGTTTATCATTTGATTACACAAAAAACAATTTTTATCCTACATATAAATTTAAAATCATTTTAAACATAAATTCTTGATTTTCAATAAAATTTATTAATACAAAATATTTGTATTAAATGTTAAGTAATTTTTGAAAGGAACAGTATTTAGATGATAATAACCATTTATAATTTTAAATGTTATACAATAGATATAATACTTATTAGTTAACAATTCAATAAAATTCTTCGTAGTAGAATTATTCTACTCGATAGAAATGAGCAATTATGTCGGTCACGTGACCCACTCGCAACTAAAATTCGTTACAAGAGATGTACTAATACAACATTTCTATAAATAAAATTTTAAGTAAAAATTAAATTACACAAAAAATAATATGAGCCGAAAATGTATCGATTATTTGAAAATTGAAATCTGCATATTTCAATAATTTAAATAATAATTTAAAGATATATTTTCTAATAAATAATAATATAAATATAAATTAGACACAATGTAACTTTTATTCATCAAAATTGTAAAATTAAGAAATTACTTTGTCTACCTCTATTGTCTTTGTATTTATATTTTATAACTATTTAGTTTGTAGATTATAAAAATATAACTCTCTACCTTCAGTACAAGCATTAGCATATTAAAGGTAGATAAACCAAATATTTTAAATATTGCTTGTATTTATTTTGCTAATAAATGGTTTTTCTCAATAATAATAATAAAAACAATACATTTCACACAGTTTTAAATTTCAGTGTAGACTGTAGGTAGTCAATAAGTGTGTAATACTTTGGCAGGAATTGGTTATAAATTATAAATGATGCGTACATATTTAGGTACCTTCTATGGACTGCGAATTATTCAGCAGTTTTTTAATTGTCTGGAACTGAAGGTTTACTTGTTTCATTACTTTTAAGGCGTCAATATGATTGTGTAAGAAAATGTCATTTTTTGTCGTTTTATTGGTCCACAATTCAAATACTTCAGCTAAATTCCTAATCAAAAATTTTAGGTAGGTACAATAACACAAAATCAATCATTAATCATGATATTCATTCATCAATTTTCTTGTTTTCACATTTCTTGTTAGTTTTTCAGAATTATAAATATTAATTTTGTAAATAAATATAAAACTCAATAGAGATAAAAGTATGAGATAAAAGTACTAATACATAGACTTTAAACATGCTACATATTTTTTGTTGAATCGTTTTCTATTTATTTAATTTATTTTTAATTTTACATCTTCTAGAGACTAAATCTAAATCTTGATCAATAAGAAAAAATATAAGAAATTTAGGTACTTGTTAAAATAAAATATCATAATGTGTTTACTTTTTTAATTCTTCCAAACGTTTTGTTTCTGTGTCCAAGTACTTTTCAATGACATCCATATGTTCGTGCTGTAAATCGTAAAGTTGCGTTAGTACTATTTGTGATGTATGCCATCTTTTTTTTCCTTCTACGAATATCAGCAATGAAGAAACGACGATAAAGTTTACAAACATATTCGGTTATTACAGCCTTTCTAGAAGAAATACATGTTGAGCGATTTATACATTTCAAAAATATCAATGTAATCTTGTCATGATATCTATAATGATTTTAAATTTTGATGCAAACGTGTATTCGGAACATACATGAAAAATGTTATCAAATTTTATATAGTTGTACTTTCCTATAAACTAATAAAATGTTTTAACGGGTTAAACGTGGCACACATCTAATTAATTATCATAGTTGTTAATTACATGGCAATTAAATAGATCTGTAGTCGTGATTAATGATATTTTGTGCATACTTCACGATTCCCCTACTGAAACAACAAATTGATGGTTCATATTTACATTAAGGCATACCATCTTGTTTGCATTACTATTATTCAGTGGAATGTTTTGCTTATTATAAATTATATTCTTCTCTATTTTCCAACATGAGAAACTTTTATTTCTTGACATGGCACCATTGTGATATAAATATATAATATTTCCACGTCTCCAATAAATATGACAAATGTTATGTAGATACTATGAAGCCCAAAAAATCACACACTCCCAATTTTGTCTGTGTTTTTAATAACACTAGAATATATTGCATTGTTTCGCAAATCATAATCTAAATTGAGTTAGTTATTAAGTTGATAAAATTGAATGTAGAAATTGATTGTTTATATAACTAACTTTACAATGTATATACTTTTGCAATACAGTAGAACCTCGATTATCCGAACTAATTGGGACCGCGCCTAGTTCGGATACGCAAAAGTTCGGATATTGGAAAAAAAAAACATTTTTTCAATCAGTTAAATACTTATCTGTATTATTATTATTACTAATATTTTATCAGTACTACATACATTACATTATTAAAAATACATTACATACATAGGAACATATTATGTTTATTATATTTTTTTGTCAAAATTATCGATTTTCATTTGACGACGAGCTTCAACGCGCTTTTTTGCAGCCAAGTCTCGCATAGGGTTAAGACGAATTAATTTATAAGACCGTTACGTTTTAATCATCTACTAGCGATTCACACCCGTACATTCAAAACATATGTATGTATTAGTGATAAATCAAAAGCAAAAGTTATGATAAATTCGATAAACCTGCCGCGGATACAAGTGCTTCAACGAGTTTTAACGTTCGGATACTTTAACTAATATTGTAGTTCGGATAATTTTCGTATAAGTTTTTTCGAAAAAGTTATGATTCTCTAATAAAGTCATAAGTCTATTTTATTTTGTGAAATAATTAACAATTATAATAATTAATATGATATAAGTACTAATCTGATGACATTTTATTTTTATTATGTCTTTATCTTTCTATATTTAGTTTTATTGACTAGTCAGAAATATTTTTTAAGTTATAGTTAAAAATTAAGTATGTTCGAAAATATAATGTTTGTCCACTTATTACTCTATGTCCCTATATGTATTTATTAAACAATTAAAATTATTTAGATGATCACATTTTTCATTCCAGAAGTATAAATATATTATTTAGGTTAATATTATAGTAATCCTACGTTTATTTTGAATGAAGCTACCAAAGGCACAGTGCTATCTCCTATTTTAGTTATAATACATATAGCTGAATTAGGGAATCTGAGCTTAAATATACGTGGTAAATTATTATTATATTCTGATGACATGATCCTTATAATACTATATGAAATTAATTGGGAAAAGGCCTATCAATGCGCCGAGTTTGATATCAAGGAGTCCCGAGTCAGGCGTTTATACAAATTTAGGACGAAATGAATAGCAAAAATAAAACAACTGTATAATTAAAATCAATACGACGTCTAGCGCCTAGGAATATAATGGAAAAAAAACAAATGTATAATGTGTACACTTATTGGGCGTCCAGAATATTTCAATATAAATACGGCCGACTCGGACCCATACAATAATGTAAATACAAATAATAATAACAACCAAAAAAAAAATAAAAATATGTCAACGTCAGCGCAATTTGCAATACTAGATTGCCCGCCCGTATATAACGCGTTCAAACAACACCATAACGACCACTATCTCGAGCTGACTCCGTTATCTCGAGCTAGATGAAGAGCGAACGAAACAGCTCGTTTCGAAAAACAACGAATTCATGGTCAGCGCAATATGGTAAATTACGGTGGTGTGGAACACACTTACACACGTTGACACGTTGACATGTTTACACGTCGACGGGTTCACTAAACGAACACAACAGAGGCCATATTTTGTTATATATGTTGTATATGTTAATATGTTGTTTATATGAATCAAAAATTGTATTTTAATAAATAATAAACCATTTATATATATATATATATATATATATATATATATATATATATATATATATCATGAAGAAATTGGCTAGTTTTTTTTTATGTATATAAGTTCTCGTTATTTTTACTATAAATTATAATTTTCCTCGTCTTTTTCCATATTTTGAATTTTTAATTATGACTCATTGAAATTACCTATATAACCGTGACAGACCGATCGGTCAAAGAACACGTCATGACGGTCGTTCGAAAACGATTCCCAAACGCGTATAGTCGGTCAGGTCGTTCCTAAAACTGGCTGTCCAGCGTGAACTGCGTCGCTGCACTTCAAAAACTTTAACGCTATTCGACGATTGTGCATTGTGATTTAAGCCTTTACAACGCATAAATCGGTTTTTTTTTCATTTGAAATTTATAACACTAAGAAGCAAGGGTTCCTGGCAAAAGCTCTATTCTTCTACAGTATTCCGCCATTCTAAACTTTAATCGCCCCCCCCTCTGGACCTTTTTTTCAGTGGAGTTATACTCGTATGTCGTATACCGTGCAACGTATTAAATATGATTTTTCAAGTTATAATTGATTTTTTTTTTGTAATTAGAATGAAACATTGATATGTGAATTAATTAACTAATAACAACAGAATTAATTAATTAATTAATAACAACAGAACATTGTATACAACAAAAATGTCTGAAGAGAGGCTTTATGGCTTAGCATTATTGGCTATTGCATATTTACCGGGAACTTGATTTGTTAATAAATAACATGATTGAACGCTTTGCAAACAGCAAAAAAAGAAATATTGATTTTGTTATATAACATATTCTCATAGTATTGCTATTTTTAAGCTGTTAATATAAATATTCTGAATGGTGGTAATGTACATTCAATAAAATCATATCTATTTGCATGTTTTTTTAATTATTAAAATTATACTGAATGCATTTCTTACATTAACTTGTTTAATTATACAAAATTGTCAACTAGTAAAAATGCCCAAATATCATTTATTAATTAAAAAAAAAAAAAACATCATCAAGACATAAATCTAGACAAATTAATAGAATTAATATTAAACACATACACTTATTTCATTTACTACACAAATAATTTATATAAATCAACACACACAGACATACAACTTTATTTAAATAAGATTCATTAAATTAATGAAACAGAATGTACTCACTACAAAAAATAAAATTCACAAATAATAATATATTAGTCTAAACTCTAATCAGAAGTACTAGATATGACATGGGCAGTTCATACCATTACCAATCAACATTACTTTGAATACAAAAAAAAAAACAATTGATGTTTCATGGGTGAAATCTTACTCTTGAAAGAAATACTAAGTATTGCATAATACAAACAAAACTAATGCAAATAAGTAGAAGATATCAAAAAATGCATTATATTCAAAAGCACTGTCATATTCAAAAACTATGGCAAAACTTTTTAACTTAATTAAACAACATACATAATTCACATTAAAAGTATGGGATGATTATCAAATAAATTTCCTAGGTCTCTAGATAAATAGATTTTATATTAATAAATAAATGTATCATGAATTCATGAATAATATAATTTTAAACTGAACACGTAATACTGCAAGAGAAATAATTATAAAATTGAAATTATTAATCAAATTCTAACAGTGAACTACAATATAAAACAACCGAATTACTAATTTCACAACACTATGATTATTGTACATTCTAAAATTTAAAAATTATTTTTATAAGTTTAATTTGAAAAAATACTAAACAATCAAGATCAAATCAAAATTTTCTTTCAAAACTAATGATTTAATAAAACCTAGTATACTAGAATCAATAAAATACAAAATAAAACTAACATTTTAGATTTAAAAATTAAATTGTATTACATTTTAAATTTATAGGTAAAACAAATTAATATAAACTTATAGGTTCATGATACAGTGAACATGTGAAAGAAAATCATATATACAAGAAAATCAAAGTACCTATCTAACCATATTAAATGATCAAAACAACCTATTCAGTAACACAGAAGTATGTATATTGATTAGACCATTAATGACTCATTTTAATTTTACTGCAGAAACTATTTTTTATTTTTTTAATCTTTCCTCTCTCCTAAATTTTTTATGTATGTAATAATTTTGCTTAGAGTTAAATTTTATAGATTTTTTTCTCTTACGGTTAGTTTTTGTAGCTTTTGTTGTTGCATTTTCTTCGCAATTGTTTTTGTTATTCTGAAAAATAAATATGATTTTAAAATAATTTGCAAAGTTGATTTTTGCTATTGCATGTCTTTAATACTATGTTCAATATAGGCACAACTAGGGTTTTATTTTTGGAGCGTATTGGAACAGACTGTAACGAATAAATTACATTTACTTTGTAATTATATTATTTGGGTGGCTATTAATATAAGAATAAAGTTCAAACATATAATATAAATTTGTGATAGTTAGAAGATAAAAAAATATGTGGACATTAAAATGTTTACCAAGTACAAAATTACTGTCACGATTAGTGATACAGATGATTACAACATAATATATAATACGGTGGATGAGAAAAGATAAAATGTCATTGGTCAGGCCAAATGTTCTATTCATTGGATGATTGTAATTGTACGAAGAGGAATGAGTAAAAATGTAAAAGAGAACTAGATTTCTAACGTAGAGTGATGAAACTTTAAATAAAAAATAAATTGAGAGTCAAAACTGTTGAAGCGGGTGGTTGAGAATTGGATATTTATGTAAAGGTCAGTATTAGAGTATTATATTGAGTCAGAAGAAATTTAAGTCTAAAAGCTGCGTGAGGTAAGAATGTATGGTGTACCCGTCAAGGCAAAATTGGTCCTTGTGGTAATTTATTTTTCTATTTTAAATAATACTTAGATGTGCATATTTAATACCTTATTTATGGATGGTTTTTTAAAGATTGTATTATTACATTCCTCATCAAGTTTATATGAATTAACTATACGATCCATATCTTTATTTTTATTAACCAAGTTGATTGTTTTGTTACACTTTATGCTTTGACTGGCAATTATATTTGCAGACTTTAAATATTCAAATTTATTATACATAAATATACTGAGAATAATTTACTTATAAATAATTTATGCAAATATATTTTAATTACCTTATATTCACATATTATGTTTCCAGTGGTGTTACCAATACATTCATAATTCAATTTTTGTAAACAAACCACAGGATACATTTGTAATTTTTCATCATTTGAGTTCAAGTTTTTGTTATGTGTAGTTATTTGATTGCTAGTTTCATCCAATTCCTATTTTTTTTAAATGTGAACAATTAGAATCATATCAAAATTAATAAACGCTAAGTTACCTGTTCTTTAAATTTTCCTTCTATATGATCTTTGATTTTTTTATCTGATGTTATTTCAACTTCTCCCATGCTCATAAAAATATTTTGTGATATATTAGCTATTTTTGATTGGTTAGAATCAACACAGGTAGAATTAAAATTATGATGCTGTTGAGACTGTGTTTCCAACTGAATGTCATTTTTTTTATCGTGATTAATTTTTTCACTATCCTCAATTGTACGCTTATTTTTCTGAAAATATGTAATACTAAATTAAATTAATAACAGACAAATGATAATACATTTTAATAACTATGTACAAACACAACTAGACTTGAATTCTATAGATATTCCTGAAATAAAAATTACTAATGATTTGTAGATTATACTAACCATTTTTAAAAGATGTGGCTTTAAACTTTCTTCATCTAATTTTACTAATGAAACATAACATGTTTTATTCAATCCATACTTAAATGCATTTATTGTTTCATGATACAGTTTCAAGCGTTCTTTGTGATTATTTGTATTTAATTCAAAGAATATAGGATCATTTAAAATTGACTTAATTTTAGAGTAAAGCAATCCAATAATTTGGTTATTGAACAAACATTTAAAGTCAAATAAAACTGAACAGGTATTTTCTAATATTTCTTTATAAAGACTATTTAAAATTACAAGAGATTCATCTTTTTTTTCAATTTCTAATTTTAGAATTTTATCATACAGTGGTTGGGTTTCAGAAATTAATTTATCATAAAAATATTTTACTCTCAGATCATTTAAAAACTTGGTTTTACAATTTTCCTTACTTTTAGCACTATTTTTTAAGAATTCATATAAACTTTGCTTGTTTTCTGATTCTTCGCCATTTAATAAAAGCCTAGAATCTCTGAAATCAAATAAAAATAACAATATTAAAATCGTTGTCTGTATAGTTATGTATGAACTATATTAAAAAATTATTTTAATAATCGAAGATTCATAGTTGATAAATGACGAATCACTTCCATTATAATACAATAAATTTGTAGAATTAGTAAAAAAATGCGTCAAATCATGGATATATTTTTAACATTTTTTCTACAATGGTTATTTTCTATATCAATTATTTTATCTATTTTCATCGAAACCTTAAAAATTCTTTATTATCGTTATCATTGTAACCAGAAATCATGATATGATATAACTATGGTAACCTTGTAAGCATAAAGATGCCTTCACACCTCATCGTATAGTTTGAGCTGAAAAATATTCAACTTATAGGTAATGTGCCACCAACACTTTGTCACCTATTTACTGAGTAAAAACAAGACATTGAGTAATTACTGGAGTAATAATTACTCAATTATACAAATCAACATAACACAATAACATGTAAAGACTCCATTAAAATTACTACTATAACACTTCACATGGATGCATTAAGGGGTAGGGCAAAAGGATCATTTGCACCGAGCAGAAAATTTAATGGGGTGATAAATATTTTACACATAAAAATAATAAAAATACGTTGAACAATATTTTTAGAGGGTGCAAAACTTCAGTATGAAATACAAAAATGTGTACCTAAGGAAATGTGAAAACAATTTTTTGTATAAAAATCCAATCATATGTCAACCAAAAAAAATAATCATCATTATTTTATTATTTTCTTAAATTTTATTTTGAAATCAAATTGATTACCATAATTAAAATATTTATAAAATGATTTAATCACATGATTCTTCGATCCACTCAGTCTAAAAAATAATATTAATATTAATATTAGAAATACAAAATTCAGATATTATTAATATATACGTACTCGTATATACTGTACTATATAGTGGTATATGTGTCAGATATAAAATTTGATAAGGCAGAGAATTGTAAAAATAATATTCTATTTTTTATTTAATGAATATTCAAGGACTATTTAAAAAAATCCGTACATTACTTCGCATCATGGGTATTCTTCGCTCCTCAAAAAAATGATGGCAATGAGTGTATTGGATTTTAAAGAAACAATAACTAATATCTTAAGTTGAACGATTTTGAGCAAAGCTACAGTGTAAAAAAATTCCGCAAAAATTGTATATAATTTATTAAAGTTAATAAAAAATTCTGAGTCACGACTATCAAAACTTTTCAGTTAGTTAAGTGTATAAGTAAAATTACATTAAATTTTCAGATATGTTTGTCAAATATTAAAAGTTTTATTTGAGATAAATAACCTTGTTTATTTTAAAGTTATATTTTTGACCCAAAAGTTGTTGATTTTTCTTGTAATTTTCCCCAAGTATGTAGCAATATACCGCTAACGTATGGTGAAAATTTCAAGTTTCTAGCAACATTATTTTCCGAGTCATGACTTATGATTAAATTACTAAAATTGATTTAGTGAAAGTGTCGTTTACGACAAATCTTACAGTTTTGATTCGGTTTTTCTCACGCCAGGAAAAACTATTACCAGGAGAGCTCAATGAACTCTTAAAGTACCATCTACGTGCAATTTTCGTTCTATATAGTAGCTGGATAAAACTTTTGGACCATTCTAACTACCCGAAAAGATTTACAGAAAACAAATTTAAAAAATAAACATCATAGTAAAACCACTTCGCTTTGCTTAGAATTGAAAACTTAAATCTGTATGAAATAGAAAGAAATAAGCAATATATTGAGTGAAGCGGGGAAAATTTTTTTAAGCTATTCATATTAATTTACACATATATATATATATATATATATATATATATATATATACACACATCAACAAAATTTGGGGCGCTAAATTATTTTTGTCGTCCTCTATATAGACTTTTAATACGCCCCTGACTCTCCGACATAATTTGTGGAATGACTCAAGCTAACAAAATACCATTAATCTTAAAAAGCATGATGCAAATTTTTAACTAATTTCCAGGCTAAAAACATATCCATATTCAACTTTATAGAAAACCTTGGAAATAATTTTGATTAACATACAATTCCGATGAATAACATTTTAATACAGCCATTGCTTGTGATCTTAGACTCCATAAAACATTACATGAACACTTTAAACAACACTTTAATTTCTTCAATTTACTGGACTTCTGGTAGTAACTATAAATGCATCCCTGAAACATTTGATTTAATTTGAAAAAATTGATAATTAAGTAATGGATGCACAATTCCTGTACACATACAGGTTACAAATATTCAACATTTATTTTACGAAATAAAATAAATATCATTGTGTCGGAATATCGAAAGTACCTACCTGCAAACCGAATTTTATATCTTCGACTGATCCAAAACCAATTAAAATTGATTACAATATTTAAGTTTAATCAATGGCGCAATTAGGACTAGATTCTCAGGGTGGATGGGGGGGGAGGAGGGCTAAAGACTTTTAAAACCACTAGAATATTTGTGTGTATGATGGTTAAAAAATGAATCACTTGCAAACACATTATCAAGAACAATCATCTGTGTACAATTTACAGAGTAAAATAACAATACACACACATTTCATGTAGTATTAATGATTAACATTTATAAAAATAAAATTTTAAAGATAATTCTCTGTCAACCTTGACAAATCGGTCTGTATTTAATTTCTGTAATCTGCTAAATAAAATGTAAATTGCGAAAATTGCAACAGGAGGGCCTAGCTTCCTCCAAGTCCCCCCCTAATTGCGCCACTGAGCTTAATAAATAAACCATTAAAATATTTCCTGATACAGAAAAGAGATAAATTATTAATAAATGCAGTGGAAGTATTACATGCATTTACCACAAATGCTTTGTAGTCATAATTATCATTATTATGTAAAATTACAAATTAAAGTTATTTAAAGCCGGGTACACACTGGAGTATTTAGGTGTAATGTAACAAATTTCGTGTTCGCTTGTTACATGTTACATTACAGGTTACAAACGACTAGTTTGTACTCATACGTTCGGGTCAAGCATTACTCTGAATCGGTTGTTCGCCAGTTTATCCATCAGTTATTCGTCGTTTGTTCTCAGGTGACATCATTCGAAATGTCAAAATTACAAATAACTAGCGCAGCGTTTATTTTAATTAATATCATAAAAAAAAAGAAGGAAAGTTAAGAAGATAGTGGCAAACTAATTTAATAAAGTCAAAGAACATATTTAGTGGACCAGGCATATTACATATAACTTGCATAAAATATCAAACAACATGCCATTAATCTATGGTAAAAATTTCAAGTATCTAACAATATAATAATACTTTCCGAGTTATGATTAAATAACTAAAATCGATTTGATGAAAGTGTCACTTACGACAAATTTAACAGTTTTCACACGGTTTTTTGGAGTATTACCATTATTCCGATTCATCAAAAAATATTAACCCGTGCATTTAAAAAAATTAATGTTTCATATATATCACCGAGATTGAGACCAGAATAATCACTCTAATCGCCCAAAAGTGTTAATTAAGACCGTAGATAATTATAAATAATACAATTTAATATTAGGCAAAATCTAGAAAATAAGAAAAAAAATATACATTGATAGATGTAAGTTCAATTAAGAGTCCTTGGATTATCTTCGGAAAATTTCAAATTTGATTAATTTAATTAAAATAGCACATAGTAATTAAATACAATTTTCCTTTATTTACATAAATATTTTTAATAATTAGCCTTTTCAAATTTAATGGATGGATCCAAAAATTTCTTTGGTTTTTTTTATTATTTTGCTTTTTGTGTTTTTTGTAGAAAACATAAGCAACACATGCTGCTTCAATATCATTCTACTGATCTATAAGACAAATTAAAAATAACAATTTTTTTTTAAATAACCGAACTTTCAACTTTACTCGACCGCGCTATGGGTTGAACTGAAAATTAGCTCCAGTGACCAATCCCGTATGAACTGTTATTTAAAATTAATTTGGGCGCGTCTTCTATAAAGAAAAACGCACTTGGAACGCAGATAAACGCTCGTCTCGTGTGAATACTTAAGGTACGGTTTCCAAGCTGCGACTATCCGCGGCGGCTGGCCGCAACGATCGCATAATCGACTGCTCTTTAAACAAATGCCTCATCGTGGTTTCCAATGTGCGATCGACGTGTGCGTGTCAACAATAGTCGTCACGTACAACGATCGTACTGCTCTGGAAGCAGTGCATTGCGTGCGCCGCATCGCTATTTTATTCTGAACGAATTTATTATAATATGTTTTTATAAACGAATTTATTTAATCGAAAAATGTCAAAAACGACGAAAACTCTATTCACTACAACCGACAATGAGCTGCAAGTCGAAAACGCGAGTAAAAATCGTGTGTTGTATGACAGTTTGCACAAAAACATAAACTGATCATAATTTAGCCGAAAAAATTCGGAAAATGTATTTTTATTTTCTAATAAATGGCTATTTATTAAAAATGTAAAGAACCCTTATTTTTCTCTTGTTTTAAATACATTACTTATTGGCTTCCAATATGTACCCAAAGACCGAAATATGCTCTATTTCTTATTCTTCTTCCTCTTCTAGTAAATTTATGAATTGTTTTAAATTATTATTTATAAGTACTGGTTCCATTTTTAGTGATATTTAACGACGAATTAAAAAAGAAATCGGGTGTGCGCATTGAAATATCGAGCTAAACTAAACTAAACTGAAAATAAATGCCAGTCGCAGCCTTCGATCGTATTGTTGGAAACCAATACGCACGCAACGATTAGTCGTTGCGTAAAATTGTTGCGGCCAGCCGCTGCGGCTAGTCGCAGCTCGGAAACCGTACCTTTACAGCGTCCACGTTTCGACACGCGGCGTTTTAGAAACGCAGAAACGTGCGCACGAAATGCTACGCGTGTAACCAGCTCAGGTTAATAATGATAAGGTCATATAATTTAATGTAGCTACTGGTATCATCAGTATTTTTATGTTTCATTCTGTAAGTTTCAGGAATATCTTTATACTTAATACTAGTGTAAAATATTTTAGCAACGGATATAATTATATTGAGTATCTTTGGATAGTATTTTTTGGGATTCTCGTGCATTGGGAAACTCTCAAATTTATATTTTATATAGTATATATATAGTATTTTTATGTTTCATTCTGTAAGTTTCAGGAATATCTTTATACTTAATACTAGTGTAAAATATTTTAGCAACGGATATAATTATATTGAGTATCTTTGGATAGTATTTTTTGGGATTCTCGTGCATTGGGAAACTCTCAAATTTCTTTAACTGGAATAGACTATTCTGAAGGTAATCGACCATCAAATCGATGCCGAAAAACGCAGTGTGGCCCTAGCCTTACACAGCGATACGCACAGCGACACCGAGCCACCGCGGCACGCTAACCAACGAAATACCTTGTCAATTCTGTTTTCACTAGCGTGAATGATTGTTATCATCGCACAAGCGTCGCCTATTCCAGGAATATATTCGATTATTCAAACCAAAATAATAATACCAATTTCTGCTCACTATAATTTCTACATTAGCTTAGGTTAGGTTAGGTTATGTTATATAACTTGTTTTTTTCTTTAATTACATTAATCATATATGTATTATAATTAATCAAACGAACTACTATTATTTTTCAAGAAGTAAGTATCTACATCAGTGGTTTTCAACATTTTTAACAATTTGGCACACTGTATCTCATAAAAAATGTTCGCGGCACACCAATTCATATAATAGCATATTATACACTATGTAAGACAATAAAATGTTCCGCGACGCGACGTAAAACGATGGTGACGGGCATACTAATATTAAACACTATTATATGTATCTACGATTAATGATTCAGCCTTTATGTTTGGCATTCATCAGTTTTTACCAAGGCTTTGCACCCGAATTAACCCGAAACCTGAAAAAAAACCGAATTATTTCAAAAACACGAACCCCCATAAGACCGGAATAATTTTAACACCAGAAACAATTAAAAACCAGAATAACAAACGCAAAACCTGACACCTGATTCCAAGGATTTGCACCCAAATTAACCCGAGACCTGAAAAAAACCCGAATTTTTCTTCATTGTAGGAAAAACTATTGAGAAATTAGAAAAATTACCTCTTTAAAGAAACCATCTCAAGGTGATTTCTAATCTGTAGAGATACTGGATCATGGGCAGGGAACTTCTTACTTAAACAATTGGTTATGAAAATTAATAGATTATATTGCAAAATCGTGACACCAGTAGCGCTATATAAAAGTTTTTATCATGATTATAGATAATATCTACAACCGTCGTTTTTATCTTTATTCTTTATTTCTTTAAACTTTATTTAATTATATAATTATTATATATTATAATTATATATTTATATAATTTTATATATAATTTTAATTATATAATTTAAGTTTATACTTTATTTCGCACATTACTAAAATGCCTTCTACAAAGTGCTGTGTTTTTGGATGTACTAGCGGTGAACGTAAACACGTTTTTCCAAAATCTGAAGATGATTTTAACATTTGGTTGCAACGTTGTTGTAATGAAAAATTATTTAATTTAGACAAATGAATTGTTCGAAGTCATTATGCAGTGTGTCATATACATTTTGATCAGTCATGTGAAAGTCCGGGCACGAAAAAATTAAAAAAAGGGTCGTTACCTACTTTGTATCTACCATCAAGTACTTAACATAACAATATGATTATAATTTATATGTACCTATATGTTATTATTGGAAGGTAACGGAATTTTTTATACATAACCTAACCTACTATACATTTTTAAATTAAAATTACTCACTGTTGCAATTCCTACTAACAACTAACAAATTTAATTTTTGTATTGTTATTTTTATAACTATTAGTATAATATTTGTATAGCTTTTTTTTTAGTGATTAGACAATCAAATTTTATTGATTCTGGGTTCGAGTCCCAGCTCAGATTTTTCTGAGGTCATGGATGTTTTAGCTGTTTTAACTAATAAGTAGTTATTTTTATAACTCAAATTGGATTCCAAACAAAATTAAAGTCCATAAAAAAAATCAAAAGGTATGCATTGATTGATTTTTAAAATATTTGTTATATTTATGCTTATACAGTTATATATTATTATGTGCTATTCTTACTTCTACTCTGAATTCTGACATCGATATTATATATCACATGAATTGTTTAGGTATTTTTCTACTTTGAGTTTTATTGGCCCTACTTGTCTTTTTTAATTTACTTCAGCCTTCTTCCATAACTGTAATACTAAAAAATCTGTTTTACTCATCTATTATTTAATTGAATAATATAAATGTGTTATCTATTTTAAAGATTGTAAAAGCAATGCTGTAAATTTGAATTCATTGAATAATGAATCTAATATCAATATAGATAGTATTCAAATGGATGAAATCACTGGACGATCAACACCACTTTTAGATCAATTTACTGGTGAGGTTTTAAACAATTACATTTTCAAGTCATGTAAAAATATAACTTTAATTTAAATTTATAAATGAACCTTGTAGTGGTATAATAATGCATTTTTTTAATTACAGATGAACTTGATATTAGTGGAGTTGATGTGTTACAAAATAGTACTGTAGAAAAATCTACTCCTTTATTTGGCAACATGACTGGTAACTTCTGCTTATTATTCTTTATACCAAATGAAAATATTTTTAAAAAAAAACATTTTATAATGTATCTGTTAACAGTCCTGATAACCGTTTTGTTGAATTTTCAATGTATATTTTCTACATTTTTTTTATTAATGATATTTTAACAACATTTAGGTACTTTTAATATTTAGTTTAATTGAATTGGTATTGTTTGTAGGTTTTCCTCGGCCAACAACTACTCTTTACACCAACAATCAAGTAGGAACCTTAAAAAGAAAAAAAAATGAAATTTTGACTAAAATAAATATATCAAGTCAGCATGATCTAACACCTAACTGTAAAAGAATATTTTATGAAGCAATGAAGCTAAAAAAGAAAAATGACAGGCTTCAAAAAAACAAAAATAATTTTAAATCTCGTGTTAAATTAGCCGAAAAATTTGCAACAGATTCAAATAATAATAAACTCATGAATAAACTACATTCTACAACATTCAAATTTTTAAAATCTCAAATTAATTCACAAACAAAAAAACCTAATGGCCGAAGATACTCACTTGACGACAAAATTTTATCATTATCAATTTACAAAAATTCTCCTAAAGGTTATCGTTTTTTGGCTACAATATTTGCTTTACCTTCGAAAAAAACTTTAACCAATCTTCTAAACCGCGTGCCTTTTCAAGCTGGTATTAATGTACATATTATTAAACATTTAACCATTCAAGCAACAAAATTGAAACCTAATGATAGATTGTGTTCTTTGGTGTTTGATGAGATGGCTCTTGAACCAGCTACCGAATATAATATTAAAGAAGACTTAGTTTATGGATTTGAACATTTTGGAGTAGGAAAAGAAAGAAATCCAATATTGTGTGATCATGTTTTGGTATTTATGGTACGTGGTATTCGTCGTAAGTGGAAACAACCTATAGCATATTATTTCTGCCAAAGCGCAACTAAAACTCCACAACTTGTTAAATGTATTGAAGAAGTGGCTACTGCAGTGCAAACTACAGGACTGAAAATAATTAGTACTGTATGTGATCAGGGTACAGCAAATGTTAAAGCTATAAAAGTTTTGAGAGAAATAGCAAATGTAAACCAACATTTAGGGTTCAAAATTAATGATCAAGTGATTATTCCGATATTTGACCCTCCACATTTGCTTAAAACCATTCGTAATAATTTATTGACAAAAGATGTTGTATTTATTAAAAATGGAACAACTTATAACGCTTCTTGGGATCACATAAAAACTTTATACACGTTAGATATGAAAAATGAAATATGTGGACTTCAAACTCTACCTAAATTAACCGAGGCTCATATTAATCCTGCAAAAATTAAAAAGATGAATGTTTCTATTGCAGCCCAGACTTTAAGCCAGCGTGTGGCAGCAACATTGAGATTAATAGCAAACTATGGTTAATTTAAATAAAAAATATATGTTTCATTGAAGTAAAATGATTATTCATTTTTATTTTAGATAAAGATGGTGAACTTTCAAATTCATATGGTACAGCAACATTTGTTTTATTTATTGATATGGTGTTTGATTCGGTTAATGGCAGTACACTTCTGGCAAAAGATGGGAAACCTCTGAGATCTGCTGTCAAAGAAAAATCACCTCATATTTTATTTTGGACTGATGCTATACAAATATTCCAGTCAATGAAATTTATTAATAGAGTAACTGGTAAACAAAGTGTTCCACCGTGTATTAATAATTGGATTCAAACTCTTCGTGGATTTATTTATATATGGAATTATTTGAAAAGAGTTCATAAATTTCAATTTTTAATCCCTCGAAACATAAATCAAGACCCAATTGAGTGCTTTTTTGGAAGTATACGCAGTCACGGTGTTCGCAATACAAATCCATCATCTTCACAATTTATATCTTCTTTTAAAACATTATTAATCAATAACTTCAGTTCTGTAAAATCCATTGGTAACTGTGAAACAGATGATTGTTCAATGTTAGATAACCTAAAATCATTTTTAGAAGGGCCAAACACAAATGATAATTATTCTGAAATTGTATTAAATATCCCTTTATTTGATTTATCTAACACGTGTACAAAGTCTAAATTTAATGCATATACATTTGGATATGTTGTAGGTTATATTGCTCGATCAATACTTAAATGTATTCAAAACTGCGAATGTTGTAAAAATGACATTAGTGACAACAATGTTAGAAATAATTTAATAAAAGCAAGGTCTTACTCTAAAAATAGTCTTAGGAATCCAACTAAAAACTTTGAATTAATTCTAGAACACATTTATATAGTTTTGTCTTATTGCACTCCACTTATTTGTCATTCTTCTAATATTTCACTACAACTTGATTTAGCTATAGAACTAAATGTTGAATTTAAACTTAATTGCATAGTTCATAATTTAAAAGACATTATTAAAAAAAAAGTTATTCATTTTTTTTTATTTTCTTACACTAAAAAAATTAATTTGATTTTGAAAGGTAAAATTTTAAATAACAATAAAATTGATGATAAACTTCAACAAATTGCATTTGATTATTACAAAAAACATAAAACTAAGAAAATAAGAATTGATAATTTAATAAAAGGCAGTTAAGTTCAATAATTCTTATTGAAATATATATTTAAATAAAACACATGTTAAATAGTTTTTGTGACTTTTTCAATGTATAAAAAAAAATATGTATATTATGATTTGTATCTTTTATCTTTTAAATCTAAGATAGGTTAACCTAGTTAAGTCTAACTTAAGATGTATTGTAAAAATGTTTTAATTTATGATATCTCTAGATTTAATAATTTATTTTTGTATAATATAGGGCATATTTTAAAGAGTAACTATATTTTATTTTATAATTATTCCAATATATATGTATACACGTGTAATTTGTTCATAAACTTCATTTAATAGTATTGTAATAAGTATATTTTGTAATAATAATTGAGTTTTTAATTTATATTTAATAAAACAAAACAAAATTATGATACTTTTTATATTTTTTATTTAATATTATAATAATAAAATGCTATTATAGCTGTTATCATGAATTAAAAATGATAACTTATAAGTATACATCATAGAATGTTACTCTATGGTATACATCAGTATTAGTACAAAATCGTACCACAGGCTGCGCATTAATCACATGTAAAATGGCTGAGTTGCCGTTCTATCTTATCTTTATTCTATGTACTGGATAAATCTTTTGAACCAAATCTACTACCCGAAAAAGCGTATAGAAAAAAAATTAACATTGTCAAACCAAAAAATTCTTCCCTCCACTTTAAATGTAAAAATGGGTCAATACCTCTATAACCCGAATTTATTTGTGGGGTCTCAAAACCCGAATTATCTAACACCTTTATACACCCGTTTGAAAACCCAATTTAAAATTCAAAAACCTGAAACCCAAAACCCGAAAAAACCATTCGGGTGCAAAGCCTTGGTTTTTACCGAATATCGATATTAATGCTGGTAAATACAAAATTATACAAATATTAATAGATTTATCGCGGCACACTTAAAGGGCGCTCGTGTAGTATAGTATAGTATGTAGATTCTACATTCTACACTATTACCATGTGTTTCACTTTTTTCATGCTCTTCAATACGTTGGTAGATATGCCGCCAATTATTTACGCCTAAAGCAAATGTATTTTTGTCACACACAGTTCCAAATGCTAGGCATATTATACTACAAAATAAAGCTGATTGTTTGGAACTATAAGTCAACCAAATTCGTTTACTACCATCACAACGATAAAATGCTCTGTTTTATGTAAAAAGAATGACTTTATCTGGTTGAATTCGATGATACAACATAAATTGATTTATAAAATTATAGTTAGGTTTTCTAAAATAATCTATCTCGTTAAATTCATTGATATTATTTACCGGCTTTTCAATTGTAATGTCTTTATTTGTTTTCAACACACTGATCATTCTGACTAACTTCATTTTTATTTAAAATTTCAATTTCTAATCCAATGTTTTGATGTTCAATAGGCACTTTTTAGATATTATTAACATATTGTTCAATATTTTTTGATGTTTCGGAAGTTGTTGAACATTTAAAAAATTATTTATTTTCATACAAGTTTTTCCTTGTTCGATTAATAATTGTTTTTGTTTCTCTAGACGTTTTTCATGACCACTTTTAAATTTTTTTATTTTTCGTTGTTGGTCATCGTCATCCATATTATCTACTTGTTCGATCGAATAATATCATTAAGAGTAAAATTATTTTTACTCACGAGTAAACATTAGGCAGAGACCGAGCAGAATATTCAAAAATAAAAGTCTGTATGTTGTTCGATAGCGAAATAAGAAAATATATAAAATGGTTTACAACAGAGGTTCTCAAACTATTCAGGCCAGGCCCCCCCTTTTAGTTAACCCCAGACCTGAGCCCCCCCTCATAAAAATAATTTTAATAGTCATGTTTAGAGTAAAAAAATGTTAAAAACAAACAACAAATATTAATATTAATATTACAAATGTATTTTAAAATAAAATGTATTTTTTATAAAATATTTTAATTGATAGGCCAATTTTAATGTGAGGGGTGGGCTTGTTTTTTTTCATCACAAAGTTTGGTGAAACGAGGAGAGATATTTGATAAAGCTACTCTCAATTCTTTGCTGACATCCAGTCTTCCACGGTACTTAGACTTCATTGATGCTAGGGCAGAAAATCCTGTTTCGCACAAATACGTAGTTGCAAATGGGACTAATATTCTCATGGCTTCTTCAAACAATATCGGGCACTCTTCTTTTACACTTACCCAGAATTTTGTTAAAGAGTTGTCTTTTTCAAATGTAGCTTTCAAAAACTCATCACATTGAAGATCGACGAGCTGTTCTTGTTCTTCCAAATTCAACGAACTACTTTCCTTCAGCGGTTGAAATGGTTGTTTTACCCAAAGAAATGGTTGCAGGTCTTCATAAAAATATTCTTTAAATTTTTCTTTTAAAGTTGACAGATGATTTACAAAACATGCCGTTAGTTCTTGAGGAATTTCCTCACACTCAACTTCTTGCACCATGTTTAATAACGTTGGAAAAACAGTTAAGTCCCGTGTTTTCAAAGCAGCCTCCCACAGTGACAACTTTTTAAAGAAGCCTTGTATCTTTTCTTCCCAAATAAGAATATTGGCTTATACATACGTCAATAATCGTTTATTTATGAAACAACAAACCTTTTATAGATAATGGCTCGTGTTGATTGTTGCTGCCTGTATGTGATGTATAAATATACCGAATTGTATACAATGGAAAACGCGATTATTATTACGGACATTTCACAATTTTTTTTTTTTTCTACCAATGCAATGTTGATTTTTAAAATTTTCTTGCGCCCCCCCTATAAAAATTTTGCACCCCCCCCCCTGGAGGGTCGCGCCCCACACTTTGAGAACCTCTGGTTTACAACGCAGTCCGCAGTCGAATCGTCAAGTAAATAGTAATATTATTGTGATGGTTCACATTAGTATTTGGTAGAAATGTAGAATGTACCGACATATTCGATAAAACTCCGATTAGATAAGGTCGACCGCCACGCACCGATGCTAGATTGTAAATGTAAATATGGACTATACGTATTACGTTCTATTATTGCTATTTTTAGTATTTAGCTTAATTTTCATTAACTATAAGTATAAATTTATTATTTATTAGGTATTTAGGTATAATAAGTTACAAAATATTAGTTCGGCCCTGTATTTAAAAGTATTGAGTAGCTACTATATTGAACTCTGTAATTATAATAGTGAAAAAAAAAATAAGCTTACAGAAAAGAGGGCCTACAGGGATTAGTCCGGTATCCCGGTGGGCCTATCGGCCCCAGTTATTAGGTAAGATAGGTACCATAAAATACCCTTTTTTATAACTTCAGAACATGCAAAAATTATTTTTACCTGACACATATGATGATGACAAATTTCACAAGTCTTAAGTTTGGTGTCTGATGAACAAAGAATACAACGATTGGGTGAATCTGATAACTTTTCAAAACAATTCTAAAAAATGTGTATTTATATTTGTTAATTGTTATCAAATAATCAAATAAGTAGAATCAAAATTATGTTGATTCATTTACCAAGTTTTGGCCAGAGGAATATAACATATAGCCATATAGTTAGTAATTGTTACACGATCGAAGAGAAATATGAATTAAGGTTAAATAATAAAATGAGGTAATATTAAAACAAACATCAAGAGAAATTTTGCAAGAATTAATGTTATAATATTCAATTATAACTAGTGTTGGCCAATGGATATATTTTTAATAATCGATATCACATTAATTTTTCCGATATCGTATCGCGATATCGGAAAATACCGATATCGATATCGATTTATAACTATAAATCTGCACTGGATAATACCCGTCTAAGAATTTTAAAATTTTTCCCGGTCAAAATTAATGAATTACCTATACATATTTTTTGAGATAGTTATTAATTTAAGTTTTACTTACTTTACAGCAAAGGCACAAAAAGGTTTTATGCACCATAATTTTTTCATTCAAGATGATGTTCTGCTTCAAATCGGTATTACATATAGCACAAAATATAATGGTATCTAAGACATTTTGAACACCTGAGGAAAAAAACATAATACGTAGTTTCATTTCAAACATATATAAAACTCAGATAGGTACTCACTTGTGTAATGTGTTTTTCTATAGTTCATTTCTAACTCATTAGGAAGTAGAGTATCGTTCATTTTGTTTCCTTTGAGTTTAAATGAATGCAATCTAATTGAAAAAGAAAAACGCAATATTGCTTATTCAACGATTTCGCACGCGAAAACACAGAGCAACGATATTTATTTTGATCTTACCAACGATTTATGTGTGTCGCGTTAAAGTAGCGTGCAGAGGTTGTGTACCTGTTTTAACACCGACCCGTCGAATGTATTTGATGACGACAAAAAAACAGGGTCTCGGACAAAAACAATATGCTGAGACGGCCAATATTTATGTTGGTTACCTGTTAGTGAAACGGAATAAAAGTGAGTCGTCTGTATTAAGACAAAAGTTGACGGTTTTCACACGAGATTAGATTTAAAAATGAAAAAAGAAAAGGTAATATTAATTACCATGGATTAATGACCTCCACGAGTGATGATCATTCATTGACGAATGATTCGTGCAGTGATGACCATAGTACAAGATATCGTTCACGAACGTTTGACGAATAATAATAATAATTATATTAATAATATAATTAGGAAATTATGCTCGACTGACGTACGAAACCAGTAATGACAGACTTCATGCCAGCGAACGTGGACACCGACTGGCGATTGTACGCCGGGCACTGAGTATATAGTAGAGAGCGCTGCTCTCGATTCTTTAATTGTTCTTTACTTAGACGTGTCATTTTATTGTAACGACTGTGCGAATTCCTGCCGGTTCAGGTAGCGAGTGTGCACAAAGCCATCAAGTGGATTAATGGTTTTATGCCACCTACCACGGTTTTATTGAAATCATTTTTTTTTTTTTTTTTGTATCCTCCTCATACCAGACTTGATTTACTGGTTTGATTTCATATTTTCATTGAAGTTGGGACATTTGCCAATATTAAAAGGACATTTACAAAAAAAAACACACACACATTCGAGGAAGCCGAACACAATATTGGTTAATTCCTATAGTACGTATTAAGCACTTCATATAATGTAATATTGATAAATGAAGAACCCTGTTCGTTGGTAAATTAATTAATTGAATGAATTTTACTACCGGAATATTATATTAACTTATTTTATTCATTCATAAAAAATACAGCGTGCTTTTGAAGCATGCTCGGCCTATCTTCAAACTTGTATAATGCTCAAATTTGAGTACATTTTCACATAGCATTAAGGAGGATGGGGTGTAGCATGTTTTAAGGAGTGTAATACGTGTGAGAAGTATATGAATATTAATGTGTGTAATCTGTTGTCGCTTTTTTCCGCCCGTAGGCCAATATACGTACTCTCGGAACTATGATAATTACAAAATAAATCGAACTGGAAACTCGCCTCTACTATATTATGGCCTGTAGATTTTGACGACTGTTTGGAATGTACGTTGCTTTTTATTAATCAGTAGGTCAATGCATTATTTTTTTTTTTTTAATTAATGTTGAATTTGAAATTTAGTGGTCGTGATTTTAAACGGGTATTAGAATACACGGGTACACGGGGTCCGGGTACACGTGCTAAAAATATATTAATACCCGTGTTCTTAATAAACGTGTATTTAATACCCGTGTATTCGATACACGTGTATTTAATACCCGTGTATTCAATACCCGTGTATTTTTTATCCGTGTATTCAATACCCCGGAGTCCGGACCCCCGGCTGTGTATAATTGCTCTGTGATTTCGTCACAGCCGTTGCCGCCGATTCCGGGTATTAAGAAACACGGGTATTAAAATACACGGGTATTCAAATACACGGGTATTCACGGGTATTTTTATTACACGGGCTTTAACCCCGTCATAGGTAAAAACACGGGTACCCGTGTAGTTCATTACACGTGTAATGGCGAGCCAGAGCCCAACTTAGGAATTTTGGGGTTAAATTTTCTAATGGGGCCCAAAAATTAATTATTATCTAAATTTTAAATTATCTACTTAAATTATGAATGTAGTCTTTATGTTATATAGATTTGTTTTATCTTATATTCAATTTATTTTATAAGATTATAAATCAATTATACCATAATAAGACTATAAGTAATTATTTAATGACAATTAATATAAATAAAACGATGAAATTAAAAAATATAAATATAAATAAAGAAGTGTTGGTACAGTTTTTAATTCAAACAAATGTTTACTGATATAAATCATATACATTGTCTACAAAGTCAAAGTGGCAATGCATTTTTCAACATAGTCAATGTAAATAATAAAAAAATAAAAAATAATAATAATTAAAGAAATAATTTGTTAAATAATTTAAGACAACGGTTTTTTTCTAGATTTTAGTTCACTAAATTTTTGAATTAGTACCTATGTTAAGATAAATTGTAATCATAATGATATAAAGTGCTTTTGACCAACTTTATCTTAAAACTTAATAGCTTATTTTATCGATTAGAGAATAATCATAAATTCGGAAATTCCATTACGATACGTGACTTACAAAACTACGTAACCAGTAATATCATACAATTATTTCAAGATGCCACTTTAATAATTAAATATCAACAGGGGCCCGGGGCCCCAAATAATATCGGGGCCCGGGGCTGCAGCTCCCCTAGCCCCCCCCCCTAAGTTGGGCTCTGTGGCGAGCCCTAATTTGAATTCAATGATTAATCGCTAAATATAAAAAGCGATATTATACACATTACCATGTATTTATGATTCTCATTTTAAAACAAAAAACTGTAAGATACTTATAGGAGCACAATTAGTAAGTTGGCTTGATCCTTGATCTATATATCTGATTAAATAAAATAAAAAAATGCGTTTTGATAAATATAACTCTATACGTAGGTATACAACAGTACACGTAATATTGTAGTGTACAAGAATATGTTATATGTTATAGCTCTGTTATACCTTTAAAACTTCGGATAAAAAGTAATTCATAAAGTTGCGTTATTGTCGTAATCGTTACGCGTTTTTTCGGCTACCAATAAAAACGCATTCGGTTTAGCACACGACCACAACGTGTTGACTGTTGCGTAGATAATCGTCCGCACAGTTTCGTAGAACCGATCTAATGTAGTCGCGATAGTGCGTTCTCCGTTTAAACCTATTTTATTTTGAGTGTTACGGTTTAATTACTGATCGGGCTGCGTTTATTGGTGACCGGAAAAACGCATAGTTTTTTAACCAACTCGTGTGCTTTCTTGATTTTACCATTTTCAATATTTTGTAAAAAAAAAATAATAGCAGATAACAAATCGTCTAATAAAATAGGATAAAATCACGTAGTAAAGTCGTGAACACCATCATTGGTATTTGTAAAATACACAAAGCCGGATTCTCACGACTGGTGTACTTGGCCAATATTTGGAACAGGTGGTTACTCGCCATGCCGTTTGATCGGTATACAAGTACTTGGACAATTATTTGTCACTGGTGCCACTCCCAAGGATTGTCGGTAAATGTGACACAAATCAAAGGAACGGCCAGTGTACTTGTGCTCAAGTATTGGTATCCTTGTCAAGTACGCCAATCGTGGGATCAACCCAATCGTTCACTTGGTCCAATGTACAATTATTGGCATTTTGGCAAGTAAACCAGTCGTGGAAATCAAACGAAGATTATACTTCGATTCACATTCTAAAATACAAATTATGATAAGAATTACACAACAAGCCGGACGCACATCATAGTAATCAGTCCCGATCGCCGACCAGTTTCCGGGAGAATACGGATTACATCGTAGGAATAAATTAGTGCGCGGCTACCTATTTACGCACGTGCATGCACGTGTCAAATATCGTATTATTATCTGTAATTACAATAATCTTAAAATTATAGATAGAAAACGACTACGTCCAGTAAAATGCTCCGATATCAATATTGAATACAGATTTGAATTCTCCTTGTTTAACTTTCAACAACAACTTGAATTCTGCTGTTGAGCTTGAGCTTCTTGATTTTAATAATCAAACCTATGATTTACTCGGTTTTACTCTTATTTGTTGCCCCTTATATTTTTATTTTATCATCAATATCGTGTTATCTATAGATGCAACTAGACATTTGAACAAGAGAGTGCTTGAGGCTTGAGCTCCAGGTTTTTTTGTAACTGGTCAGTGGATCTTCCCTACGCCTTTTTTTCCATAATATTAGTATGTCACAATCATGAAAAAATGTCTCTCGAGAAAAATTAAATCATATTACTGATTAATTAACAATATAATAATTAGGGCCGAAATTAGACTTTGGAGGTCCCAGGTAAACAATATTTGACATCCCACGCATGATATCATCAGAAAAGTCTCAATTACATAAAATCTCATCAACTTAAATAAATTAATACACCCATTTTAAAGAGTACCTTAGCCATAGTTTAACTCAAAATCTTCATTACATTACAATAATTTTAGGTTTTAATTGATTAAATTGTTGATATAAATCGAAATTAAAAATATAACCTACAACCATTATGGTTTTATAAGTTCGTGATAGTTTTTGTAGGTTCTTTAAATTCCTCTTCACTTTCGTCATTTTCTTCTGGACCATTATCCTTTAATACTTGTTGAATAAGATCATCGTCACTTGAGAACTCAAAACCTGCGTCAAGTTTATCTATATCCATCCACTTGGCCACATCGTTAATTTCAGTTTTTTCTTCTGTGGATAACGCCTGACACATTTGTAGAATATTCTCATTGTCGATGTTATTATTCTTTGCGTCGTTATTATCCTCGTCATTTTCTTGTGGCCACAGTTTATTCCAAGCTCTTTTCAGTGTTACATGTGGTAAATCGTCTCAAGCTTGTGCAATATTAAACGCAGTATCTTTTAAAGTGCAACGTTTCCAAAAATCTTTAACATTAATTTCTTCGCCAAATGTCACAAGTTGCTGAATAAATTGTTTTCTATACCGTCTTTTCATTGATTCAATAACCCCCTGATCCATGGGTTGGATCAGCGCTGTCGTGTTTTCTGGTAAAAAATAGTAAAAAGTGTTTTTATCTCACCCATAAAATATATATATATATACACATAATATGTAGTATGTACCTATATCGCTTATCTTGTAGATATTGCCAGAAAGTTTCGGATAAACCTACTCATACACAAGGCGATAAGATTTTACTGCAACGCGCAAGTATAGTCCGTGCAAGTGTGGCGCCTGACGGTTAACCGAGAAAGACGGTTAATCGGAGGACGGATAATCGAGGCTTTACTGTACAATATTTAAAAATATGTACTCATTAAACATTAATTAAAATCCTATTATTATGCATAAGATATCAGCATCATTTTTATTTTTAATGTAAATTTATACATAAAAAAAAAGTACGTCCCAATGGGATATTCTTCGCTACTCAGAAGAGTTAATGCAAATGAGTGTTTATTAATCGGTGACTGTCAATCTTATCCAGTAATTGCGGAATAACTTGGCTTCACTAGTGGATTGATTACTTAAATACAGTGAAACCTCCCTTAACGGACACCTCTAAATAGCGGAGGTTTTTTCCGGGACGGGAACATTTTCACTATTTATGTATAGGAAAACCTCTAAATACAGGACACTCTAAATAACGGACACTTTTATGACGTTGATATTAGTTATTTTTATCTTAAATTAAGAATTATTTTGGAATACCTGAATAAAAACCTGAATTATTAAGTTATCTTATGTGTACATTATTATACTGTATATGAAAATCTTATCCGTTCAGTCATTGAAATATTATCGCGTCAGCCGTCAACGAAGTATTATAACTAATGCATTGTCCTATGTGCGTTTAGTTGTGTTTGTGATGCCAACGTTTATTGTATGAAATTATATCGTACGCAATTGTTACGTAAAGCTGTTGCCGATTTGGATGCCAATTCAAGTCAATCTATCAACGTGTTGGATGCAATTTACTGGGTGTCTTCATCTTCAAAAAACATTCAACCCGAAACTGTGAAGAAATGCTTTTTGCGGTCCGGCTTTAGGCACCGTGATAACAATGTTACAGACGTTGATGATCTACTTACAACAATAGTCTTCAATTGGCAATATTATTAAAGTGATTGACAATACAATTACGGAAAATGACTACATAACACTAGACGATTGCGTAGAGACTTATGACGCCGATATCGAAAATTCATCTGATACTACGAGCATGTCTACACAAAATGAAGAAGAAAGTGATGAAAAAAATGGTGGGTCCGAAGATCAAGAAATTCCAAAAATAAGAAGTCTACGAGAGGCATTGCTAGCAGTAAAAGACATACGTAAATATATTTCTTCTATCGAGGTACAGAATAGTTCATTGTTCTCAAACACAGTCCAATTAGAAAATGCCTTAACATACGAAATAACTACGCCTGCAATTAGTAAACAAACTAAAGTAACAGATTTTTTTCAGAAATGTTAGTTTTTATTTTTTTAAGATGTATTTAATTAATGTAAAAATAAAATAAAAATGTAGGTAACTGTTTTTTTTTTTATAAATGTTAGTTTTATCGTGTATTCAATTAATGTAAAAATAATATAAAATAAAATTATTGAATTTATTTATTTGTTAAAAAAAATGTTTTCCTCTAAATAGCGGTCACCTCTAAATAGCGGACAACATTTCGGCGACCGAGAGTGTCCGCTATTCAGAGGTTTCACTGTATTATTATTTTGGGCTATAAATATACGTATTGTTCCGTACCCTCTATAGGAAAAAATGGGGGGAATTAACATGTCAATGAAATTTAGAGGGAGAGTTCATGTAACAAAGCTATAAAAAAATAAATCGTGAAATTATTCACATGACTTGTCGGAAAACATTATTGATATACAATGTATGCTGATCCCTTTATTCCTTTCCAAATTAGGAAAAAGGGCAAGTACTTCTGTGGCCTCAAGCTATTTTTCACAAATTTGAGAAAAAAAATCGTGAAAGTATTCTAATACCCCACCGATAAAATGTAACAATGAAATATTGCAATGCTTGCTCTCTCATCCCCTTCTCAAATCAAAAATGAGAAAAGGTGACATGTTGCCACTTGAGGAGGCAATTAGAAAAATTATGTGAAAAACCGTGATATTTTTCATAAGTTGAAAAACGGGGCACAACGTGTGCTCTTCTCTTCCCTCCTCAATTTCAAACGTGAAAAAAAATGGAAAAAAGTACAATAGTGTTCAAAAATATCGCCGTACGTGAATAAAGACCGGTTTTCTTAGTAGGAATTCATCGCTTACATAAATAATCCGGTGATTGTTCATAATAATGAACTCAGGCCCGGACTAAGGGGGGGCCAGGGAGGGCGCGTCCCCAGGGCCCACAATGTTATGGGGCCCCCAGACAAAAATTAAGAATTCTAAATATCATTGTCACGAAAAATTAAGTAATTAAAAAAAATTATATCATAAAATATTAAAAATAGAGTATGTTTTTGTCGTAGGTTATAACTTAAAAGGTACATTATTAGTTGTTACTTATTAGTTATTACTTGAGTCCGCATTCGTATGCACTCAAAAAACCTAAAATAGTATGCATTTATGCATCTAAAAATTTTTGAATATGCTCTTATTTTTTAAAATTATATGCAAAAATATACTCTTGCCCAAAATATATGCATTTATTTGCATAATTTTTTACGCACTTAATTATTTTTTTGTAATTTTTTAAATTTCTTTCATAAATAATAATTCAACTAAATTAGATAGGTAACTTAATTTTTTAATTGCAGACATCAACTTACAATATTAGTTGAGGAATAGTAAATATTTAAAAATATATTCAACAAATAAAACAAATATTTTTATTAGGAATAGTAAAAAATAATAAATAAAATCATATTAAATCCTCTGATACCATTTCTTTGGTAAATATTTTTGAATAAAAATACAAAATAAAAAAATTTAAAAAAAAACACGGATTTATAAACTTTAATACTTTAATAGGTACCACATATGCTTGAATATGCAAACATTTTAAAATATGCCGTCATCCCTGAAATACACATTTATATGCAAAATAAACTTTTTCCTACGCATTATCTGTAACACAAATCGTCCACATTTCTTACTGTCATCGAACTGCATACACTCATTACAAATATGTAATACAAATCCGGACTCTAGTTATTACACTATTACCACAGAATAGATGAAATTACTGATAATTACAGTGTGTATCTCGATTCTCGACGGTTAAGATTGATAAGCGATAAGAAATATCAATACCAAACAAAAGTAAATTTTCGGCAAAAGTACGTATATCACAATTCACATTGACATTGTATATAATATTATATATTGTGATATTTGTATTGTTCACAATGAATGAAAAAAAAAATACATGAGTGGATATCAAAAAAGAAAAATAAAAGAAAAAAAAATGAATTAACTGCTGCATTGCCAAAGATCACTGGATATTTTAATAGTAGTAATTGTGATTTACTACCACGTAAGTTATAATTTCAAGCAATACCTATTATGTTAAATTATTATGTATGTATAATATAGTACAGTGTTAATTTTCAGGTAATAATGATAAAATTGATTCAACTATTACAAATGAGGCAGAATTACAAATTCCTATAAAATGTGGTCCTACTCCTGGAAGTGTTGAATTGAATTTAAATGAAAATGAATTGACTGCTGTGTTACCAAGTAAGTTATAATTTTAAGCGATACCTATTATATTATATTATCTTATATTATTATTAGGGCACGGATGTTGTAGTAGTGAAAAACTTAATTGTTAAAAACTTGATTGAATTGAAATTATTATAATGCAAATCCATCTTTTTATAGATATTGATCCATATTACTGGCCAAGTGAAGTTCATCAAAAATTTGTACAATTTTGTGTAGATAAAGGACCAGAATTCTTCCAAAATAAAAATAATAATTTTAACCAGTCTGCCCGTTGTGATGGTAAATTATATTGTAACCTCATTGTACAAATAATAGTTAAATACCGTTTAAACCAAAAAATATATTTAACTTACAGATAAAAATCATACAAGACATCTAACCATTGGAATGTTTATACGAACACTGTCTAATGGTGAAAAATGTCATCGGCAATGGATGTTATACTCTCCGAGTCAAGGAAGTATTTTCTGTTTCATGTGTAAATTGTTTGGAAATAATCGATCAAAAGAAAACCCATTTGTTTGCAGTGGATTTGATAAGTGGAAAAAAAGTGAAAGAATCACTCAACACGAAAATAGTGTAGATCACAGAAATGCCACTACAAAATGGTTACTAAGAGTAAATTCAACTATTTTAATTAATAAAGAAATGTGTAGACAAATCTCTGTGGAAACTGAATATTGGCAAGAAGTATTAAAGCGTGTAATTTCTGTAATCAAGTTTCTTGCGTCAAGAGGCTTACCATTTAGAGGCGATAGAGAAGTCTTTGGTGTTAATAATAATGGTAATTATTTAGGTCTTTTGGAACTTATTTCAGAACATGATCCTTTTTTAAGGAATCATATTGAAATGCATGGTAACAAAGGTAGTGGACATCCATCATGCCTTTCAAAAACTATTTGCAACGAACTAATTACTCAAATGAATACAGATCTCACTAATCTTATTATAACACAAATAAAAGAAGCCAAATATTATTCAATCATAATGGACTCCACACCAGATTTATCCAAAACTGATCAAATGGCCATAGTTCTAAGATATTGTACAACTAGTGTCAACGAACGACTAGTTGAGTTATGTCCATTTGATAATCATAAAGGTCAATCATTATATTTTATATTAGAAAATTACTTAAAGAATGTTGGACTAAATATTGAAGACTGTAGGGGCCAGTCTTATGACAATGCTGCTAATATGAGTGGCAAGTAGAAAGGTTTGCAAAGTTATGTGAAAAATAAAAATAATTTAGCTGTCTACATACCGTGTACTGCCCACTCTTTAAATTTAGTTGGTGTACATAGTGTAGATTGTTGCATTGAAGCAGTGAGTTTTTTTGGATTTGTTCAAACATTATACAATTTTTTTAGTGGTTCTGCGCATCGTTGGAAAATATTAACAGACAAATTAGAAAAAAATTGTAAAAGTCAACTAACTGTACTAAAATCATTAAGTAATACAAGATGGTCTATTCACTTTGATGCTTGCAATGCTTTGTTGAAAAATTATTGTACAATTATTAATGTATTGGAATTCATTTGTGAGAGTAATATTGAAAATGGTGATACAAAACGAGATGCAAAAATTTTATTAAAATCTATATTAAAAAAAGAAACTGGATATTTGGCTATTTTGTGGAATGATATATTAGAACGGTGCAATAAAACATCTGTTGAGCTTCAAAGCAAAACAATTGATCCATTAAAAGCGTTAAACCTACTTATATCTTTGAAAAATTATGTAGCTAGCCTAAGAGATTCGTATCACATTTATGAAAATCAAACTACAAAATTAAGTTTAAAATTAAAAAAACATTTTAAAAATGAAGATACAAATGAAAGACAAATTAAAAGAAAGTATCCTTGTGGATCTCAAAATTCAACTCAGTTAAAAGGTATTGACAAATTTAGAGTAGAAACACATATCATGATTGTAGATAAATTTGTAACAGAATTAGATAAAAGGATAACCGCATATAACTATGTATCTCAACATTTTTTATTTATCACCAAGTTAAATATTCAGCCAGATAATGATATTAATTTAAGCTTGAACAATTTTATTTCTACGTATAAAGATGACATAGAACCTTGTATAAAAAATGAGTTGGTTCAATTTAGAGAATATTGGGATCTCAGTAAACCACCATTTGATGCTTCAAATGTGCATAAAATAATAGAATGGTTTGAAGAAACAAAAATAAAAGATGTTTTTCCTAATATTTTAATTGCAATTCAATTATACTTAACAATTCCTGTCGCAAATTGTTCTGCTGAACGGGCTTTTTCAAAGTTGGCACGCATAAAAAATAAGTTTAGAACTAGTCAAACTCAAGAATCCTTAAAATCATTAATTATATTATCTTCTGAACATGATTTGTTATCATCGATTGATTTTAATGAAACAATAATGACTTTTGCTCGTGATAAATCAAGAAAAAAATGTTTTAAATAAGAGTACTTAATGACATGTATTATTCATAATGTATAAATTATTTGTATGAAATATTTAATAAATAATAATTATTTTGGTTAAATATCAATTAACTTATGGACATTTTAAATATTATATTATGTGTAATAATTACATTTATTGTTTTTAAATGTTTTTCACCTGTAACATATCTATACAATTTAAAAATATTTGAGATTATTTATTATGTTAAATTGCTGGTACCTTAATGGGGCCCATTTTAACTGTTTGCCCCAGGGCCCATTATTATATAAATCCGGGCCTGAATAAACTTAAATATTGTACAACAAATTTGAAGTAATACAATTTTTTTAAGATCGTTAAAGTTTTAGGAAAAGGAATTAAACCCCCTCTAGGCTCGTCTCTGACCATGGAGAGTTGAATTTCCACGCATTCCAAATCATACGTATCACTCAATAAACCAATAAAATAGTTTAATTTGTCTCATTATTTTTAAATTTCATAACAATTCACTATATGGTCTAAAAATTATAACTTAAAAAAAAATGCTTATAAATTGGTACAGTTTAGATGTGGTACTTAATTGATAAGATTTACTTAGTCATAATAAAATTATTAATAGTTCTATCTAAAAATTGAATTAGGTTTTATCAAAATAATCAACCATCTTGTTTGAAATATGTATACAAGTATAATTTTGTTATTTACCATAAATTATTTTTAGAATTATAAAAATTCGGATGCTTTTAAACCTTGTGCATTTTTAAAAATTGTAGGTATCTATTAGTGGTGGAAATCACCTCAAGAATGTGCAGTATTGTTATAAAACATAGAATACGAGACAGTCTTAAGTCGATTTATAAGTTAAAAGTGAGTAGAACTACAAATACAAAACTACATCCTACACCAATCCTGGAAATTAATTATTTCTAAATACCAATGTTAATCTTTAATTAATAGGCATGAGTGCATGACTCGTGAATATATGGATATATGTATAGGTACTTTGGAGTTAGGTCGGTTCTTAATTAATCAAAACGACATTAGTAAAAACATTAGTAAAATGTCAAATATTTTATAAAATCAGACCGACATTGATACCAATCAATTGTAAAATTAAATCGTTAATTGCATTAATTATTCAAATCATAGCAATCGAGCCATAAATCTCGGTTTACTCGTTTAGCCACATATCCTCGTGAGAATAGTAACCACTATATTATATCCTATTATTTATATCCTTCTACAAAAATTTGTATTTTTAATGTATTAATAGTTAATACGAATAGAATATGTTTGATTTTGGTTACCAAAAACGTTTTTAATGATATTCTATGGTTCATAGGTTTATTTTTATACATCTGATTCATAGTTAAGTAAGAACGTGAGAAATAAAACAGAAGGGACAATTTAACCGTACATACTTGGTGCACTCTACATTATTTTGTATACATTATCTTGTCCGAGGAGTGAAGGATACCCCACGGTGCGAAGTAAGTCCTTTTTAGAGCGGCATGCGTTTGGGCGAATTTTTAAAAATTCCAATGTGTTTGGGCAATTTAGCATAATGCGTTTGAGCGAGTGATTTTAAAACATTGTAATGCGTTTGGGCGACCATTGTTTTATTATTTATTTTTAATACCCTGGGATGCTGTATTTTATCAATCCATTTTCCCTCTCATTTTGACAGACTTGGGACGAGTTCTTTAAAAAACGAGATTAGTGTCTTGAATTTCTTTACGTATTATCTTATTTGGTCTTGCATGTAAGTCTTCTGCGGCTTTCCTTTTGACGGCAGTTCTAACACACTGAACGGCTAAATTATGATCAGTAGTTGATTCGTGATTATGTGTATTATTATTTGAAAAAGCTAGTATTTTATCGATGGTAGAATTCACTAAAACACTCTCAGCACATTTTTTGTTAGTACACCGAAAACGAAAAGACCAGTTTTTCAAGTGGTTAGATTCACTAAAAGTATAATTTTCAATTGAAATGCAACGTTTATTTCTTTTTGTATCGAAAATATAATCGATTTTAAGATCCATATTTTACACTATAATAAAAGTTCTACAAACGTTTTCAATGTCCAAAGTGAACTGATATTTGAAAATATGATGTAGGTATACTGCCGACTTGCAATAAGACTGAGCCATATCTAGGTTGATATAAAATTCCCTATAAAATAACATTTTTATCTTATAATCATTACAATTTTATCTTTTATATTGTGTCGCACCGTTCTCACTGCACGTCAATCACTTGTTTATTAATAACGATAATCCCGATCACAAAATTCAGGAATAAAAAAAAAAAATTGTCTCGCCCAAACACATTATAAGAAACTCGGTTAATTCGCTCAAACACATTACTTTTATTGTACGGGTAAAAAGGCAATTCGCCCAAACGCAAACCACCCCCTTTTTAATTTGATACACCAATCAAAGGTTAAACTATTTCAGTTTTAATTATTTTATTGATTAGACACATATCTAAATATTTACTTAAAGACAAAAATATATTTTGACCTGGAAATAAAGGTGACTATTATAATGATATAATTGGTAGTTAAAATAATTAAATTCCAAATATGAATACAAAAATAAATTTCTCTTGAATAATCAATCCTGAAATCATATTAGGTGAACTTAATATAAAAAACATAACTACGAATAATAAAGAACAAATTGATTATGAGACGTTTAATTCGTTTTACAATTATACATCGAACTTATAAAATATACTATTTACATCCGTATTAGTCGACGCATTTTTATTTCTATGCCATCATAGTCCTTACTGATAAGATTTTGCATGGATTCTCCGTCGGATGTCAATATATCTTCGTCCTCTTCTTTTAAACAATTGCTTTCAATACAGTTTACTTTGAAAATTAATTCATACGACTTTTTTGCCATTTCCTTCACATAGTCAAAAATATTTTCCTCGTTTATTAGAACATTTTCATCAGTTGGTTTTTCAGTTGGTAGTCTTACATGTAACATTTGACATGCATTGCCAATAATTTCACATAACTCATTGAACGAGTTTTTCAAATATTCTGTAATCTCTTGAGATGATTTCAAACTTTGAGTAAGTCTTTGATGCTCATCCAATTTCATTTTTAATTGCTGTCTATTCATTTCACGTCTATTATAGTTTGCATTTTTAATACATGCTGACATTTCTCGACCATACTTAATAGAATCCGCCAACTTCGTTAACTGTAAATAATACATACATTTTATACATTTTGTTGATTCGAGACTTAACGATAATAACATTCAGTTGTAAAATGCATAATACCTACACGAGGAAAAAAGATTGATAAAGATCTAAGATAAAGATCACTAAAAAAGCGTGAAATTTTAGAAGTTACAGTGAAAACTTATCTCAAAGGTTTATTAAATACGGATGCCTACAAATCGGTTCCCAATAACGAATTTGGTACGTAAGTGGTATATATGTTACGAACAAAGCCCGGAGTGTCGACGATTCTCAAAGAACCGGGGTATTTCGAGGAGATGGGCAATACTATACTATTTTTGCTTTGTCCAGCTTAATATCAACGGTATTTAATTCCATACATCTATTGACTGATGAATAATTAGACAAATAATACATTTTATACAAGCTCACAAAAACATATCTGGTAATGAAAATATAACCGAGACCCATTTGTGAATTTCGCAAAATTCATTTATTTCCATAAACTACCTCCTACTAGAATGTGTAAGCTTATCAGAAGAAAGAAAAATATTCCCACACTCGACGGACATTAAAGATATGCTACATGTGAAAAATTTTAAATTATAATATATTTTCTAAAAAAAAAACAATTTGTGTGGTAGACTTTAAATATTTATAAAATGTATTTCATTATTTCTGTGATTAGTTTTATTATTATTATTAATTATATTTGACCAGTACTAAGAATGTAAATATTACAACATAAAATGTATCCGTCTAATGATTAAAATTTTAAAGCAGAAATAATAATTAAACAAAAAAAAGCCGATAAGATAATGGTGGTGGAAATTCGTCCTTCGTCGCTTCGCTCCTCGGACAAGATAATGGTGAGGAGTGTATAGCACTTTCTATCATGGGATCACCTGGTTTACGATAGTTTAGTTGTATGGTACTTTACATTTGAATGCAATGATAAATCATTGTAAGTTAAGTACAGGATACAGTAGTTGGGTGGGATACACGAGATGCATTGCTAGATTAGGCATTATTGGATAGATTTTGGAATTATTTTATATTATAAAAAAAAAAACGATTCTGAACGAAGATGAAGATGTCAGCCTTAAATTGTAATATATATTTTATTTTAATATCCTAGATTGGGTTAAATTTACATTTGTCTATTCATGTGACTTCTGCTCGTGAGCATTGGACAAACCAGGATGTGCATAGATAGGGCGTAGGTAAATACCATATTATTTGCCTAAATGCACTATCGTGACGGTACCACCCGACCCCGCCGTCCATATTTGCTGAATGCTCCGTGGCCACGTCTATTTAAATATTAATAATTAATAATAATATATAAAATCCGCATGTTTATGGAACTGATACACACATTAAAATAACTGGAAATTGGAAGTTAGTAACGTTCTATTCAACCATGTAAAGGTACGTTATACACCTTGTGTTTACAATCTACCAATATTTTGTATAGAACAGCTGTCAGCTACTGATTATATTATAATAAACTTAATCTATTTAATTATATTTATTCAACGCGTCAATTTTTGATTTTGTAAAAATTATAGATTCAGACAATCATTCAAATTTTTTTTTTAATTTAACGTATCGCGGTATTTTTATACTTATCGTAAGCAAAATTTATTAACAATCTTGTATTAAATTTTCATTTCTTATCTTTGAATACAAAAATTTTTATACATTTTCAACTACAAAATAATTTGCAAATATTCGTGATTTTGACAAATTTTGTCGATTTTTGAACTTCGACTGCTTATAAAAAAAAATTGTGCCTATGTATTTGAATAATTTTTGAATCACTCTTAGATCAACTTATTCAAAACCTTCTATTAAATTTTCAAGCGATTTGGTAGGGCCAAAAAATTGTTATCGACTTTTATAAAAAAAAATCTAAGAAAAATCGAATTATTCAAATGCCTATAAATAGCTAAAAAATAAACGAAATATTTTGAAAATACAACTATGTAAAGAAAATGCTTATTTAAACATTTTGTAAAAGTTTTAAGTTTCTACGACCTATACTTTTTAAATAAGAACAAATATCAAAAATCAATGATGCCTAAATTGTTATTTTACGCGATTATGTGAAAAAATTGTAATTTCAAACACTCATAAAAATTTTTGATTTTATTCCAGTGCAAATTTTTTTACAGATAATTGAAGGAAAACGTATGTCAAACTTTGTACCGAATTTACAATTCTTAGTTTTGAATACTTAAAATTTTATGAATTTTCAACTGCAAAATAACTTCAAATTTTCGCGATTTTCTACACATTTCGTAAAAATATGAACTTTTTATGCTTATAAAAAAAAATTGTGCATTACGCTTTGAATTTTTTTTTATACCGATAAGTTCGACATATTAGGTACCTTGTATTAAATTTTCAAGAATTTTTGTCCAGTCAAATTTTTTTTATCCACATTTCAGAAAAAAAAACAAAGAAAAGTTGAAAATTTCAATTGTCTATTAAAAGCTCAAAAAAAGTCTAAAGTTTACAAAAATTGTACTACGTATAGATGATTCCAATATAAACATTTGGTGAAAGTTTCAAGTTTTTTCGACTTATACTTTTTGAATAAGAACAAATATCAAAAATCGTTTAAGGCTAAATTATTATTTTACGCAATCATGTAATTATTTCGTAAACGTTTGAACTTTAGATGCTTATAAAAAAAAATTGTGACTCACGATTTTTGATTTTTTTTAATAGCAATAAGTACTTCTAATGAGGAACCTTGTACTAAATTTTCAAAGTTTTATGGCCAACCAAATTTTTTTTATCCACATTTCAGAAAAAAATAAGTTCAAATTTTCGCGATTTTTCAATATTTCATAAAAATTTAAACTTTTTATGCTTATAAAAAAAAGGTGTGCATTTCGCTTTGAATTTTTTTTTTATACCGATAAGTACTTCTTATGAGGAACTTTATATTAAATTTTCAAGATTTTTTGTCCAGCCAAATTTTTTTTATCCACTTTTCAGAAAAAAAAACTAAGAAAAGTCAAAAATTTAAATTGTCTATAAAAAGCTCAAAAAAAGTCAAAAGTGTTCAAAAATTTTACCACGTATAGATGATTTCAATATAAACATTTGGTGAAAATTTCAAGTATCTACAATTTTTGGTTTTTGAGTAACGGCTAAATAAAAAAATCGATTTCGTCGAAAACGGGTTTTGCACAAAAAGTACCGTTTTTTCCTCATTTTTTGTTTGTTTTTCCCGTGGCATTTGAAAACTTTTGGGAATTTTCACTTGTGACCTCTCTAAGGTACCTCCGATATTCGTTTTGCCACCGAAAACATACCCTGAAGTTCAAAATTGAAGCATTATTTCGAGTAGTTATGGTGTACACAGACACAAAAAAAAAAAAAAAAAAAAAAAAAAAAACACATCATAGTAAAATCAATACATTCTTCACTTCATTCAGAATCTAAAAAAAAAAAATTAATATTTTTTCTTAATGAGCTCAAATCAAACAACTTTTTAAAGAGTATTAAAGGCCATCTATCCTTGTGGTACTTCATATTCAAAAAAATAATTTAAAAAAAGGCGTAGTATTTTTTAAAAATGTAAAAAAAATAAAATGAAAATAAACATCATTGTAAAACCATAAGATTCTTCGCTTCACTCATAATCTAAAATATGTTTGTATTATGTTTTAGATTCTACGAGAAAATATTCAAATCCATGCATTTCATGGCCTTATAGGGATCGATTGAAATTATCAAATAGAACTGACAAATTCTATCTGTAATTCTTAACGATATTTTACTTAAACTATTAACCTAAAAAAGCCAATTAATTTAAAAGTATTTCCAATTTTGTTAATGTCAGCACTTATAATGTAATTAAATAAATATTAATTAGCAATAAAACCAACAATCACCTTCACATTCTTTGAATTTTTACTGTTTTAGTGCACACACACACACACACACATTGTTGGTTTTATTGCTAATTAATTATATTTATTTAATTACATTTTAAGAGCTGACATTAACAAAGTTGGAAATACTTTTTAACTAATTGGATTTTTTAAGGTTGACGGTTCAAGTAAAATATCGTTACTAATGATTGACAAAATTTTACATACAACAGATTTTTTCTGTTTCTACTAATAAAAGTTACCATAGTAAAAGTCTCAGTTTGAAAATTTCAATTTTTCGAATACATGTAAAACATTCAAGTATATAGGAGTAATTAATAAAAGACAAATGATTGATTTACGAATTTACTATTTACAATCCAATAGAAAATTATAATTATTCCCTACAATAATGAATGTATACGTTGATTTTTATATACAAAAATCAATACTTACTTAAAAGCAAAAATAATTAATATAATTTTTTTGAAAGGTTTTTGATTCATAAAATTTTAAATTTATGATACTTAAACCTAAAAATCTAATATCATCTTACTGATATCCTCAACTATTAGAACTGAAAAAAATTCAAGAATCGTTACTCAGATTTTTTTTAGATTCGTTTTACGTTAGAAATTTGACCAAAACCATTAATTATACGTAAATTAGCGATATTTTTCAATAAAAACTTTATACGATTTGGAATGATTAATCCGGTAACATTTTTTTTTCACTAATAGATTCAATAAATATATATTCCTACTTAAGGTTTATATTTTATAAAGTTAATTCAATACATTTTTTTCACTCCTTTTAAGTTGAAATTATGACTCAAATTACTTTTTACGTAAAATATCAGATTATTTCTATTTCATAAAATTTGCAATTTCGGTTATAAAATATAACATTTTCAAATAAGCTTTTTTACAAGCAGTCTTAGCTATATATATTTTTTCATATCAGTCGGTTGTGACAATTTTTTTTATATTAGCTAGAAGTATCTAAATACGGTGAAATGCAGCATTTTTACGAATATTATTAAATTGATATGGATTATTCTAGTTATTATTCTATAACTTTTTTTACTAGAAATATGAAAATTTCATAAACTGTTTATCGTGTGGTTTTTCATTTTTTGAAAATTAAACTAGTTTTTAGTAATATTATTACTTGAGATTTACTCAAAATAGTTTTCCAAAAACAATGTTTAATCATTTGTTTCATATTTCAAATAATATTATACTACAATTATCGTTCACCGATATTAAAATTGATTCATTTAAGGTTCTTTATACCAAACACTATTATATTTTGCGAGGACCAAGGAACGTAGGATAAACTTCCACCAACGTTATCTTACGTCTTAACTTGAACTCTTACCTCTATAAATATCATTCGTATTATCTTAAGCTAATTATTTTAGCAAATATATTTATAATGGTGAAATAGGTTTTTTAATACTAAAAACAGTGGATAAAGTAATTTCGATATATTTGGGCTCTCAATGTATATAATATACATAGATAAAGATTTAAATTAGATACTTAAAATAATAAGAATTAATTTGAAATGATAATTAGTGTTATGAAAAAAAATCAACCAGAAAGTAGTATACAGTGATAATACTTACTTGCTGCTCAACGAATATTAATAGATGAATTAAACTCTCTTTCTGATATTCATTTGTTGCTGTATTTTCTGTTATTTTATCCAAATCAATTTCTCCATTACCATGTCCAATGAATTTCCTAAATTTCTCGAGTTCATTATTTGTTTTTTTGTTTTCACTATTTTCAGTGGTCTCTTGACAAATCTGCTCTTTATTATGGACATGACGTTGACGATCTAAAATAGATATTTCTGTCAGATTTATAAACAATAATACACTTTGATTAAGAAAAAAGTTGATCGAATAAAAAATTAAAATATCAAATAAATATTTTTGAGGAGTAGAATAGATACATATTATATTTAGGGTTACAATTTTTTTCTAATTCGACTTACGTGTATAGATAACTCGTAATATCGACTGACATATATTAACAGTGAAGTATTAAGGGAGTGGAGTTTTTTTTTTTTTGCTAATGGATTATAATATCATAATATTTAAATAAAACTAAATTTATTGTAGTATTAGGTAATGAAATTATTCAGATTCTTAATCTCTCCCTCCGAAATCACATTCAACATAAACCACGGTTATGTATCACGGAATTATAATATCCTTATCAATACATTTTATTAGCATATACACACAGATCGGTAAAACTAGTTGAGTGCATACTTAAATATATCAGCGTCTAAAAACTTACGAGGTTAAATTAGAACTTTTCGATTTTCAACTACCTACCTACGATTTGAAGAGAGTAAAATTCTATTAAATATGAGTCTATTCAAGAGCAGTAATAAAAATCAATTTGAATAGAACTATTGAAACTATTGAAAGCTGTTTATATGTGATACACAACTTAAAATTTATCTTTTACTGTTCATTTGAGAAGCAAATGATGTACGACGATATTTATACACGATTAAAGAAACGATTTGCGAACAATTCCCCGTCAATGCCATCGTTTATACATGCATTCTAAAGTCAACGTCAAAACATAATATAAATAACCGCTCCTAGATACTTACGTTTTTTTCGCAAAAATTGACTCATCTCATAATTTATTTTAAATTTATATAATGTCGAATACAGGTTTTGCGATATATTTTTTTTTTCCGTTTTATTAACCTCTCGTAAAATGTTTAAATATTGAAGAATTTGCTGCCTAAAATTATAATTAGGTACATCAAATAATGTATTATACTCAGACACTTTTATCAAATAAATACACACCTTTCTTTTTGTAATTTTAAAGCACTTTCACCCGTTGTTTTTAAAACATTTCTAATGTGATACAATTGATTCATTATTAATTCATAAGTTTCACTTTTTAGAAACTTTACTTTAAGAATGTCTTCTAATGTTTGTCTTAACTCTCTTAGTTTATTTAATTCATTATTATACCGAATAGTTTTCTACAAAATACATTTTATTTTGGAAAATTGTTCATTATTTGTTATATTACGACTTACTTTATATAATATTTTTTCCGCGTCTGCAGGAATGTCATCTTTATCTATGGATTTTAATTTGAAGTCATGTAAGTTTTGTTTTTTTAAGTGATTATTCAATTCTAAACTGCACAATTCTAAATTTAAGCGTTGGACATCGGCCCTTAATTTGGTGAGTTTTGTAGTTAAATGTAGTTTTTGATTGTGTAGTTTGGAAATATCTTTTTTATTTTTTTCATCTTGTCTTAATTTAAATTTTTGCAACGCAACATTTAAATTTGTTTTAAGGTTGATCCGTTCTTTATTTAATTGCGTTACTGCTAATCTGTATAAAATAATGAATTTTGCTTAAGCACATGTATAATATTATCAAGGTATAAATAACTATTTATTTACGGGGATAATAATATCTACCGACCACCAAACTCTTAAATGAAAAGAATTAATTTTTACCAATATTTTATGTACAATACGATTCGCATAATCATAAGCTTATTAAATTTATATTATATCATTTATATCATTTAATTATGTTGGATAACTGATTTAACAACTTATTAAGTGATTTCCGACAGAATTTGATAAGACTGATGATTTTTAGGTTCTGAGTAAAGTAGTTTAGTGAAAATTTATATGATCTTACTCATATTCTTTGCTATATCAATTTCAACTTAAAATATGTATAAAAATTATTGGACCATCCAATAATTATGAACCTTCGGATATATATAAAACAACATATTTTGAATCTTTTGGTAAAAAAAAATTGTCCTCACTTCAGTAAACAATTTATAAATGGTATTAATAAAAAAAAATCCTTCATACAACTAAACTGAAAACGAAGTAAAATATATAAACGGTATATTTTTACACTGTGCACAGAATCGTTAAACTAAAGAAATAGTTAATCATTTCTTTAAAATTAAATTCAAAAAATCAATACTCGCAGGGTTATTAATTTTAATTTTTAGATTCAAACCGTATTCATAGTCTTATTGATTTATAATAAAAATATAATGAAATACGTCATTACGAAAAAAAGTGAAATAAAGACGTTCCTAGAATGGCATGCATTCAATTAAACATTCAAATTAATTATGAAGATAAACCAATCGAATATTCTAAACGTGCAGGGTATTGTACCTACTGGTGTGAATGACAGGCGTGAATCCACAGAAGGTATAATTGGGGCTATCACCCTACCCCATTAATTTTAAAATTATTTAAAAAATACTAATAAACATTAAAATGTAATTTTTAAATGTTTATGTATAGACTATGTAACATAAAACTTAAATAAACGAACTGTATAATACATATGGAATTGAATAATAAAAAGGGAAAAAGCGTATAAAAGTAAAAACATATGTTTATTCGATCTATCTAATCTATTCACCCACTCCAACAAAAAGTCTTGGATCCGCGCCTGTGTAAACACCCTAAAAATATAATATCATGATTATACATGGAAATTGCAAATAACTAAAAAAAAAATATATATATGTATATAGACGACAACATCCAAAAGGGCAAAAGTGACAATATCCACATTATACTCGGCGTTCAATTAATATAAATTATTAATCATAAATATAGTTGAATGATCATTTAAATAGATTAAAACCCAACCAATTCTTCAAGACATATTTTTTTTAACCATAAATATTCAATGATGAGTTAAGTAAGTGGTAAAAAATTGTTTTTAGCTCTCCTAAATAATTTCAAAAATATCACTTATGCCCTTTTGAATTGCCATCATCGATATATAAAAAAAATCTATTAACATCGGCAAATTTACCGATAAATTTTCTAGATAAAATCAAAGGTAAGATGAAGAATGATCTAAAGAATAAAGGATCCGTATTATTTTTAATTTAAAAATATGTACATACTAAAATTATATTTTTCATTTTTCCGAAAAACTAATCCCCTCTCAATTTATACTTTCATATTTTTAGATCCCTGACTGTTCTAATCTCTAGTATATTCCTGACTATACAATTATTTCATCTAAGTACATGTATTATTTTTGAGAATAAATAATATGTATTTACTTGATGTTATGTGATCGTAATTTAGCGGGCACTGCATGTCTATGTACGATTTGTCGTTTAGCCAAAGACGAATACTTTAACAAATTTTCTTGAACTTTTTCGCTCGTCTTTAAAACGTTACCAGACATATCTCAAGTTCAAAAAAATTTTGATGATAATTTGATTTGAATGAAGATTTCGAGAATTTTCAGTTAAAATAAATCTCGTAATAATTTAAATTACTTTAGAGTAAAAATAAAAAATTAATTGAATGTGGGCTTAGTTCAAATATTGTAGTGAATGCAGTTTAATAAAAGTTCCAGTTGCTATGTATTCGAATGAAATCATGATCAGGCACTACTAGTCTTAGAAACCGGTCAGTTAAATTTATTTTTCCATTATCAAATGGACATTTAATCGAACTTCGGAAAAGTTTTGACAAATTCGAAAATCCGTCGTAATGCAGTACCTACTAAGAATAAACAGTAGCAGCCCACCAACTGCGTATCTACCTGAATTAATACGAAATATTTCATTCTTATTAATTATAAATTATCTTGTTAACATCCTCAAAACTTTTATTACTTAAATTATATCATTTTAGGTACAATTTGATCAAAAATATGTTTAATTTCACCTATAATTGTATTTTTTTAAATTTTTTTACTTATTATTATTATTATTTCGTATGGCTTAGATATAACATTCACGGTTTAACATAATAAAATACACATAGTATAAAAATAGGTACATGTAGTAAAATAGGTTAATAAAAAAAAATAAATAAATAAATAAATAAATATAAATAAATATGAAAAAAAAATAAGTAAATAAAAAAAAAATAGCTGATTGATAACAGATTATATAGGTAATATATTGACTAGATCGATTGAATGTTTTGCTTAGGTATTTATTTAAATCTTTATGTCCAGGGAGTTCAGCCATTGCACTGCGTCTGTTGTGGCTTTGTGTAATTCTTTTATTCCTCCTTGGAATCGACGGATAGTACATTCACCTGTAATGTGTGTAGCAGTTTGATTTCTGTGTCCGCAGTTACATCCTGGCGAGAGTCTCAGTCCCCATTTGTGGAGCATGTGTCCTGTTCTTCCGTGTCCCGTTCGAAGTCTATTTAATGCTACCCAATTTTTTCTCGGGAGGTCAGAGCCCGGTACTTCTTCTGTTGGGTTATTGATAAGGTTGAGTCTGTCGGGATTATTTCTTTTCCATTCGTTTTTCCATTCTGTGTTTATATTGAATTTTCCTGATATTAATTTTTGGGCGAGCCTCCAGGTAGGTTTTCTTGATTTTAGTCTTATATTAGGTCCAGTGTTTATGTCGTTTTGAATTGGGAGCATTGTATTCGATAAGCATTTATTCCACTCTCGTATTAGTGAATTGTATCGATGTAGGTGAGGTGGACATAAGTTACTGAGTACAGGCAGCCAAGCTATGGGGGTAGATTTAACCGCTCCAGTAATAATTCTCATAGCAGAGTTTAGTTGGGTATCTACTTTATTTGTGTGAGCACTTTGTAGCCATACTGGTGAGCAGTAATCAGCTACCGATCGTGTAAGTGCTACTGTTGATATTCTGAGGGTATTGCTATCTGCTCCCCATTCTGAGTTTGCTAATTTTTGGATGATATTGTTCCTTGTTTTCAGTTTTGCAGCAGTTTTTGTCAGGTGTTCCTTGTAGGTAAGGGTTCTATCCAAGGTTACCCCGAGGTATTTGGGGAAACGGCTATTTTTAATCACCTGTCCATCAAAAAGTACATCACTTTTGTGATTGGCCATTTTATTGTAGAGGTGGAACAAGGTTACCTCTGTTTTCATTGGATTTGGTTTTAATCTCCAGCGTTTAAAATAATGGTTTAAGGTTTCTAGGTCTTTATTGAGAGTTTTCTCACATAGGTCAAATGTTTTTGCTTGTGCTACCAATGCTATATCATCAGCGTATATATATTTACCAGAGTCTGTAGGTGGTATATCATAAGTGTAGAGGTTGAATAACAGTGGTGCCAGCACTGAGCCTTGAGGAAGTCCATTGTTCAAAGTTTTTTGTTTGCTTTCAGCATCACCAATGATCACTTTGAATAGTCTATTGCTTAGCATGTTGTTTAATAATTTACCTAGAGTTTGGCATGGTATAATTCGTAGAAATTTAGTAATCAGTCTTTCAGTACAACGGTAAATCGCTTCCACGCAGTGTACCCCGGGCAACGTCCTAGACGGCAAAAGATTTACCAAACTTGGCCATCGTACTGTCCTAGACCTCACGATGACATATAACATTCAACCTACTAATTTTTTTACTGTAATATTTATATTCAAGATCTCATAGTAAATTTCTTAACGGACTTTGCTAAAATCGTGAATTATTAAAAATTAAAAATTCTTCATTATTAGTTTACTGTACCCAAATTCGGTGAAATAATACAATTAAATAAATGTGTTTATTCAACTCATGTTATACGTATAAAAAATGTTAAAAACACGCAAAATACGATAGGCAACTTCACTAACTCGTAAGTTCACAATATATTATATTATTATACATTGCATATATAAATTTTATAAGTGATAACAATAACCTCCGTTGAAAATGTACAGTTAGAATTTAGGTGTATAAAATTTCTCTCCAAAAGTGTGTTATTCTTTGCAGTTCCATCATTTTTCCTTGTTGAAGAATTTCATTTTTCACAATTTTAAATGGTTAGCATCGAAAGCTGCGTAATTAAAAAGTAAAAAAAACTTGTATATTATTTTAAACTGTGTTTATTAATAACATAAATTGATTGTTTAGTTAATAATACTTAGATGTATTAGTATATAATAATATATAGACGTATTTACACGTGAATGTGTTCACATTTATGGTAATATTTATCCTTAAATAGATACCTACGTCGTGTGTAGTACATTAAGGAACATAGCTAAAATTCTGAAAGTAGACAAATATTTACTATTGCTGTATCAAAATATATTGTGTCTTGTGAAATGCATTCAAATTATTATCTGCTGTAATAACGTATCTATTACTCTACTTCTAGAAGTGACCAGAGTAACTAGTAATGAGTATATCTGATATTATTATTTATTAAAATGCTCAAACTGCTTGAGATTATTTAACGTTTATTAGTTATAATTGTTTCATATGCACTCTAAAAGTTTTTATTTATGATATTTAATTATTGTATACTTATTTATTAACTTATACAATTAGGATTATCAGGCCTCTAATTGTTATATATTTATTTTAAATGTTTACTTAAAAGCTTTCTATGCAATGTAAATGTCTTGATCAATATTAGTAGAGGTATTACAATATAAATAGATGACAAACAAATTAAAAAATTGGTGTCATTTATCGCAAAGCTGCTAAATTAAAACAATAAACTCAAAATACAAGATAATTGTATTTTTATCATCACATTAACATAAATTCAAAACAGATAATTGTTACCATAGGTTAAATAATATTTGTAAACTTTTTGTTGAACCGTTGTTTTGTTTAAAAATTTTAAACACTACTAAAAACTTTTTTACATGGTTAAAAACTTTTTTTCTCAAAAACTTTTTTTTCATTTGAAACAAGTTACTTGATTAGTTGGTATTTTATCATTTTTGTTTACATTTTTAAATTTATAAATTTAATTTGAATACAATTATAGTAAAATATCTAAAGTAGGTATTCACAATTAACTAAAAATTTAGAAAAACTTTAACCTATAATAGATAACAACTAAAATACATACTTATGAATTATGTATAGAATATAGATAATGAACATGATGTCTAAAAAAATGTAATCGTCGATTGTTCATGAAATAATCGATTCACATTCTACGTTGATCATAATATATTGATATTTATAGTATATTCAATACGTCTTTTAAGACCGTGTACCTCATCCTGTTGAATGGTTTTTTTGTTTTGAGACCACGTAGTTATGTCACAGAGCTGTAGAATATCATTATCAAATATCTTCAATTCGAATTTTTTAAATTTAATACCTTTGTTAATAAATATTTATTTCAAATTTTTCTTTTCATTAATTTGTGATCTACATATTTATATTAATTCAGCGTATTTAAATTAAACACATTTAATAATACATTAATATTTTTTTATTCAATATTTTTGACTTTTTATTTTTTTTAAATAAATATCTAACCACTTTACTGCACTAAAATTTTAATAAAGTAAGTGATTGTTTATTAATGGTAACCACATACTTGTAATACATTATAAAAAGAGGGTTTTATTATTTTTATTATTTTATTATTTATCATTTATTCATTCATTTTTTATTTATTTACATATTATGTAATTTTTAGGTATAAAACGTGTTTGAACCTTTGGGGATAATTTAATATTTATTTATATTAAATTATTTATAGTACGTTTGTTGATGATGAATTTAATTATTCTTTAGTAAAATAATGTCTTATTGTGGAAATACTGAAATAAAATTGTTTGCCAAACCGACATATTTTTACAGTTTCAATTATTTATCTGGCTTGACAAAATGTATTTCACTTATCATCTTCAGATCATAAATATTGTATTATACGAATTCTAATATAAGCACTGTATAGCCACCAAAGCCCTTTGGTAAATACTATATAGGCACGAATTTATCAAATGTTGTGATTTTAATGTTAATTTTTTACAAAATATAAAAGAAAAGAGTTTTTAAATATATCACAGAAAAATTTAAATTAATGTCTGAATAATTAATAAAAAATATCCGTCTTCTGTGATGGCAAACCATGACTGGTTGACCAATTCTGGTTAACATATTATACTGAAAATAATATGAATAATACAAAAAATGCATATGCGATAAATATGATGCAAATTAAACAGTTGATTGGTACAAGATATAGTACATAATAAAACTAGACGAAAAATAAAAATTGCGTCCGTAATCCTTGTACAATATATAGGTAGCACAACTTGTACGTTAATTGAAGTACGATGTAAACACAATATACGTAAGTAATATTACCTATACCAGAGTATCTCAAAGTGTGGGGCGCGACCCTCCAGGGGGGGTGCAAAATTTTTATAGGGGGGGTGCAAGAAAATTTTAAAAATCAACATTGCATTGGTAGAAAAAAAAAAAAATTGTGAAATGTCCGTAATAATAATCGCGTTTTCCATTGTATACAATTCGGTATATTTATACATCACATACAGGCAGCAACAATCAACACGAGCCATTATCTATAAAAGGTTTGTTGTTTCATAAATAAACGATTATTGACGTATGTATAAGCCAATATTCTTATTTGGGAAGAAAAGATACAAGGCTTCTTTAAAAAGTTGTCACTGTGGGAGGCTGCTTTGAAAACACGGGACTTAACTGTTTTTCCAACGTTATTAAACATGGTGCAAGAAGTTGAGTGTGAGGAAATTCCTCAAGAACTAACGGCATGTTTTGTAAATCATCTGTCAACTTTAAAAGAAAAATTTAAAGAATATTTTTATGAAGACCTGCAACCATTTCTTTGGGTAAAACAACCATTTCAACCGCTGAAGGAAAGTAGTTCGTTGAATTTGGAAGAACAAGAACAGCTCGTCGATCTTCAATGTGATGAGTTTTTGAAAGCTACATTTGAAAAAGACAACTCTTTAACAAAATTCTGGGTAAGTGTAAAAGAAGAGTGCCCGATATTGTTTGAAGAAGCCATGAGAATATTAGTCCCATTTGCAACTACGTATTTGTGCGAAACAGGATTTTCTGCCCTAGCATCAATGAAGTCTAAGTACCGTGGAAGACTGGATGTCAGCAAGAATTGAGAGTAGCTTTATCACATATCTCTCCTCGTTTCACCAAACTTTGTGATGAAAAAAAACAAGCCCACCCATCACATTAAAATTGGCCTATCAATTAAAATATTTTATAAAAAATACATTTTATTTTAAAATACATTTGTAATATTAATATTAATATCAATATTTGTTGTCTGTTTTTAACATTTTTTTTCTCTAAACATGACTATTAAAATTATTTTTATGAGGGGGGGCTCAGGTCTGGGGTTAACTAAAAAGGGGGGCCTGGCCTCAAAAGTTTGAGAACCTCTGACCTATACGACAAATAATAAAAACTTTAATAAATAATAATTTTCTAAACTTACACCTTTGATAACTACTTTTCACACTTTATATCATAATTATTTTTTTATTCATAACTAACGTAATGACTTTACAAATAATATTTAAAAAATCTATTTATGTATAATGTATAATAGTATACTATACTTATAGCCATAGGCAAATAAAACCGCTTATATAAGATACTACTAAAATTGTAACTTATATTTATTTTGGATACATTTTAAAATATTGAATAGTTTTTCCCTTCGATGTAAAATGTATACATGTATATTGTTTAAAAATCATATTTTATTATTCAATAACTGTCACATGTATTTTATTTTCCTCAAATGATTTGATTCCATGTTTTTTTTTCAAATACGCTGAGTATTCCCCGTAGTCCGATTCCTTTAGATTATCGAATTCCATAAATGCTTTATAAATCTATAATCATACAAATTAATATTTTATCAAACATTTCCTGTTGGTAGGTACTAAGAATGTAGTATAATTACGTGCGCTTTTATTCCTGATTCGAAAATAAGCTGTGCTCTGCCAAACATACCGGCTACCCTTGTGTTTTCTTCGACTGGGTCGATTAACAAGGATTCCCAGCCTTCAGCGAAGCATTTTTTTTTGTCAGGCTTCAAATAAAAAGTTTGTTATGTTATTACGACTCTGTGTTTAAAATTTGGTGAATAAAACGCCCTACACTTCCAATTTACTCACGCATTTGTCGAAAAGACGAGACTTAATGTTTGGATATCTTTTTTTATTCTGTTTTTTGATTATTTCAATTTGTTTATGACTATACGGGTCAGTATCCTCGGACGACTATTTCACCAAAACACAGAAATACTCGCATGTATATTTGCATTATTTAAATATAAATAATTATAAATTATTTTGTTTGTAATCCTACCTCACACGGTGATGGTTCATCTGATATTATTAATTGCTGTCTCACACTTGTGTCCGGTACACTAGTTAACTCAATGTGTGAAGATATTTCACGAACGCTTTTAACAAACAATTTATTCGTTTCTGAAATTCGTTTTTTAATTTTGCATTTCCTTTTTCCTAGTACTGATTTACTTGTGCTTGATTCATTAGCCATAACAACAGAATCTGTTTTAGTTTTATTCTAAAAAAAGCAAAATGTATTCAAATACTATATTGCATAAGAAAATAATATTTTTGATATTACTTATTAACTTTATACACTTTTATTATGAGTACACTCTCATTAATTTAAATCCTAACTAAACAATTTCATAATCATGCTATAAAACTATGACAACTCGAAACTGTTTTGTTCCTCTAAACTACAAACTATATCGGTATTCGGTATAGTGCTTAACATAATTATGATGTATGAGTACCTTTTATAATAGTTAACAGGTATTATTTTTGCTATTTTAATCGTTCTGTATTTTTGTGAAATTAAATACTTATAAAATGAATTTATTTTATGACAATCATTATTGTTAGGTATACATTGTTGTTATTCGTTTTTAATTTCTTGAATGGATTTTATGTTTAACAAATCATTAAATATTTAAATTAATGAAGAGATTTCAACATTGAGTTAAACTTGTAAATCTAATGATTTAAATTGTGTTATGTTGAAAGTTATCTTTCTTTGTTTAACAGTAATTATAAATAATCAATAATAATAAACTTACATGATCTATAATACTTTTTTGCAAATAGTATGGTTTTCTTAAAGGCATTGTGCTTAATAAAGAGGATGCGAAGATATTCTTCTGACTTTCCGTTGATTTTTCGTTGAGCTTAAATTAACGTTAATCATTAATTTTAAAATAATTTTATGAACAATATAGAACGTACTTTTTTCTGGACCCGTTTTTTAAAAAACTGTTGTCGTGATGAAAAACTGTGCGAGTTTCGGTACAGTGGACTTTCATTCCGATGAAAATACTTTTCATACACACTCTCATTTTCCTTTGAATATATTAGTCTATAATTCCCCATATTTTTTCTTTCCCATGCTTCATTATGTTGGTCAAATTGTTTTTGACACTCAATTATTTTTTGTTTGCTAAAATTTATGTTCACATATTATTTATGAAAATTTAATGTCTTAAATAAGTAAATAGAGTAATTATAGATATCTTTAAAATTATTTTTATGAAGATTTTATGTTATTAACTGTTATTACCGATGTCTAATGTTTCAGTTTTAACCCAGTTTATATAAAAAATAATTTCTATTAAATAAAATGTATTGTTATTTTACTTTTAAAGTAAATTAAATAAGGTAAATGAAAAATTTGAGAAAAAGTTTTTTCTAGAAATGATTATGTTTACGCGCGTATGAAACATACTTAAGTCGCATTATTACACTTATTTGTCACAAGATATTTGATAACGAAAAAACATACTTCAAACTTTTTTCAGCATTTATAGGATGTTCAGATTTCCACTTCTGCTCCATGGAAATAATTTTTTTAAAAGTCTTATCCAACTGCAATAATTTGAATGTATCTGTCAATAATTCTCGTTTCACTATTTTATCAACCTTAGTGTGAATATTCAAATCTGGTGAATGATTAACCTGGCATATAGGTAACACAAATCACAATCATACATTTTAATTGAACATCAGAGAGTCCCAAATTAAATCAATGACATAATAATATCTGACCTCTAACAGATGTGGTTTGCAGTTATTATCCAAAAGAATATCAAATCCAAGTATTTCAAAACACGCTGGTATGTACTTATGACCAGAGAAACAGGTCTTATAGCTACGATTGATAAACGGATAAGCCAAAATGATAGTTTTAACTATAGCGTCATCGATTTCGGCCCACATTTTTTCAACGTCATAGCCTTCATCTTCAAGACGTTTATTAACAGCCGTTATTCGGCTACACCCATAAAAATTAATTATTAAAAACAAATGTATCACGACTTTGTACACGACCTGTAAGCCTCACCGTTTGCTCCCGGAAAACTCGTCATCAACGTAAGCAGCATTACTTTTATTCACCGAGTAATTAGTCAAGTGCATAAAAACATTATTTAAATTTTCCTTTGTGGGCTTTTTATAGGGTTCCGTCGCTAATCTGAAAAGTTATTATGGTAAAAATAAAAATGTAATGTCACTGTTCATTAAATCCTGACACACTGGTACACAGCTATAACTTTAGTTCTATAAACCAATGCAGACGATTACACATATTATAATATAGTCTGCATAATATGTATTATAAATATATTAAAGTATTAAAATATCTGTGTTGATTTATAAGATGAATTTTAGGTTTGCCATTTGGTGGTAAACATTTTTCTGAACAATATTTGATTAATTACGTTTTAAATATTTTTTCTCTTACCTGACAATGCCGTCGTTATAAGCGTATATTTTCAACGGATCACACGAAGCTAGTAAAATATACACCCGCATGTCAAATTTAAAGCCGTCTATTAACAATGGCTAAAACAATGATACAAACAATTATCTTTTTCCTAAAAATACTACAGAATAATAGTGAAGCAAATTATATGATAATTTTGTTATTTACATTAGAAACGTAAAGCTGACATATCATAGCAGTGTATTCATTATTTGTGTTCATGGATTTTGATAAATATATCCCATTCCCTCGGCATCCCGCTGAAGGTTTTAAAATATATGTTGCAGATTTATGTTGACTCATGTATGTTTTCAGTTTTGGAAAACTAAAATGAAATAAATACTATGATATGAGTTATACAATAATAGTAGGTTTACGTATAAATCGTAAAATATCTTACTCATATGGTAAATGCCATGTCTTAGGGAAAAAATTGTAATCATCTTGAAAATATTTCATCATTCTGTTGAGATTCCGAGCCAACGAATCCTTACGGCTTATTTCTGATACACCCAGGAAATGATTAGTTTTCTGAAAATTTAAATTGTTGTAATAATTTTTGCTAATTGTATTCACATCATCATACACTTCCTATCTTATTAACCAAATTTGAAAATTTTGAAAATTGTTAACACGTACTGTTCTTAAAAAAAACTTATCGCTAGCTGAATTATACTACAGTTGAATATTTTAATTGAATAGATACAGAAAATATTAGGTACTACAATTTATTTACAGAGTAAACTTATGGGATTTTGTAAATATTTGTCCAGTCAGTCAGTATCCACAAAAACGAGTTTGAAAATAGAATTTACATGTATTTTGTACATTGGTTTGTGACTACTAATTCAAGATATGGATTGTTTAACAATACCTTATTGACAAGTCCGTCCATAGGATAAAATTCCACCAGGTGCAAAATCTAAATTCAAATGTCAGATTTCCAATTATCTTAAATCAAGGTGGACATAATGATCATTTTCTATTACAAATTTCCATTACTGTTAATCTAATTAAAATTGTGTAAAATAACTCATAAATTTAAATATATCGTATACGAGGAATATTTTTTACACCAAAAGGTATGTCATAGACGTAATTTAAATTACAGACAGTTCCAATAATATACTTAGGGGACAATGGCTCTTTTACCCCCCTCTCCACGGGTGCTTTTGCTTTTATATTTTGAGCGAAACTAGGTAGTTACAATAAATTAATTAATCATTAGAACGGTTTATCCAAAGTGTTATTCACCTATTTTACAAAATATCTATTCCTAGAAAAAAATCAACAAATAATAAACTTCCATAATCATTGTTTTACCGGTTTTTTTTAATTGTGTTCGAATATAAAACAGATGATTGAATTGAAAATTCACTAAGCGATATTTCATTTATTTAGTTTATAGCATGTAAAATTATTATATTCGAACTGTTAAGTATTTAAAAAAGAAAACAAATAGTGGCTAACTTGGTATTTTTTTAAATCTTTGGCTCTTTTTACGTCCATTGGCATGTCGCACCAACACAAATCCCAATTTCCCGTATACTCTACCACGTTCATGCCTAGTGCTTTCGCAACCTTTTGCACGATGACATAATTGCAATTCGTTAAACATATGGCACCTCTATATAAAAATAAAACAATTATTGTTTCTTGATCGCAAAAGTAAATACAAGACATGAAAAAGAAAACGTGCCATTGAAAATTACCTCTTTTTTACGAGATTATTAAACTGGTGGACCTCCCGTGAGCATAACGCATTGTGACGCTCTATCAGTATAAAATAAAAATAATAAACCAATGAATTATTCAGAGCTGTTAAAAAATAGCAACAGAAATTTCGCTCTTTGGCATGCGGTATCAAGGAGCACGTTTTCTACAATAAATTGATCATAAAAAAAATATGAAGTATTAATTTAGGTATATAACTTATTACTTTTTTTTAAAATGAGGCAATCCAATGACTTCTGTATCACGATCTGTTGTCTCCATAGTTTAAAAAATATTGTTGGCATTTATTTAATTTTTCTATTAAAATTATTACTGTGAACGAAATGATTGTTATAATATCTTGGTTGTCAGGTCAACGCACATTCGTCATTGAAAAAAAAAACCTTTATTTATCATATTTTATTCGTGCATTCCACATAGAAAAATTATTTCATGGAACATTTTTAAAACAATATTAAACATTAAACCAATATGCATTGAGAAAATTAAATTTTGGATGTATATTGTATATATGTCACTGGCATAGTGTTGAAAATAGATATTCTATTGAAATCCTGATAGGTACAATTTGGCAATCTATTAAATTAAAATTTTATTTTAAAATATAATACTTCGAAAATATATAGAATTCCTAGGATTTCTATTGGATAGCAGCGCTATGTTAAGGAAAGTAGGTATAAAAATTTTATCATTTCAAAAACTTGTAAAAAATATTAAATTAAAATATTTATTAAGAAGTATGTTATAGTAAAATAAAATGTAATTTAAGTGTTGTGAAAAAATATTTTATCTTTAATAATTATTTTACATTATACATATGTTAATATTATTAAAATATATTTTTCAAATTAACTGTATGTTAATTAATAAACTAATCAATTAATTCTAAACTGAAACTTGGATTTCATTATATCAGTTACATATTAATACCTATCAGTTGTTATAACACTATTAACTATACTTACCATTTTAGCTATTTTTACACATAAGCATGATAAGTAATACATTCATCTATTATATCGTTATGACCAGGGCTTGCATTTGAAAAAAAATTCCGATTTATGTTATTTACAATTAAAACGTTACACAGTTTTTTCGTTTATCGTTATTTAGAATTAAAACGTTACCCAAGATTTACGTTTATCGTTATCCAGAATTAAAACGTTAGGAATCCAAGTTTTGCGTTTATCGTTATTTTGAATTAAAACGTTATGTCACCTAAAATAGTAAAATGGTCTAATAATCAGTTAATAGTTGAAACATTTATTTTTATACCATCATTTAACAATAATTATTTCTGTGTTTTACCGACAGTGTTAAGTCAGTTAAGTGTATAAAACATTTTCATATGGGAGTCTATATATCGACTAGGATGCCTAGACGTTACACTCATTTAGTTATTTGTTACATATTAGAATGGGTGCATTTTATGTATACATTACTACAATATTTACAATGTAATCAGAATCTATAATTTCTGTTATTATTTTAAAATATATACAGGTTATAATATAAGAAAGAACAATTAGATATTAGGAAGTAATGTAATTCATGTAAACATGATTTATAAGATAAAAATAAATCACGTGGAAAAATACATTTATTGAATTTCTATGAAACTAAAATTATAACTTAATTAATTCTTATAAATAAATTGATTTTAAATTATTGAGTTTTGCGTTATTTTTCGTTTAATGATATTCTATATATTTTTACGTTTACCGTTATGTTTTGTATAACGATATATTAAATATTTTGTTAACTGTTATGTTTTGTTTTATGGTATTTTATCTTTTTTGTTTATCGTTTAGTGAGGACCTCTGCTCTAAATGGTACCTACATTATTTCAAAACTTTGCGCCTTTAAAATCTTGTGCCCGGGGGCAGATGCCCCCTCTACCCCCTCTTTAATCCGGCTCTGCTACAGATACAATTATAATAGGGAATGTGTTATAATATATTAACAAAAATAATAAATCTATACCTACGCATAGTCACGTCAGTACCTACTTCTTTTTTTTCCAAGAAATCAATTTCAGTTATTTTTTAGTAATTTCAAAATTTAAACAAAAATTAACTCAACTGAAACTTGTAATGTTGCGTTGTTCGCAATACCTGCATACCGATACAGTTAATCATAAAAAAAATATGATTTTTGATGTCACTTTATTTACGTGTCATGTATAGATGATCTTCATTCTTCGCACTATAATGATAACAGCATTGGTCATAAGTCATAACTTACATGTTCCTTTACTAAAATATTATTCGAATAAATGAAATAACAATCAAATAGACACCAATTTTATATAATGGAACTTTGAAATTCGTCTCCCTTAAACAAATAATATCATTGATAAAAAACGATAAATTTGTCACGGCCATTATTTTTCATTCTCTCTTTTATTATTTATATCATACCTTCAGTTTTTATAACTCACAAATAATTTAAATGAGTGTTGTATACTTGTATTCAAATACATATTAGGTTACCTATGTATGTTCGACTTTCAAAATGCCATGTTAATATATTTTTATTTGTGGGTGAGTGTAACAGGTTTTGTGTATATATTATATTAATATATTTTATATTCAAAAATAATATTTTTACTTAATTCTCTAGTACATATATAAAAAAGAATGATAACTCCATTCATATTTCACTAAGGTATGTATTTATATAATATTAAGAGACACGATTTTAAAATGATTTTTATGAAAATTTCGGTTTCTATGATTCACAATCTTTACCCATATTGGTCAATACATTTTATGGTCATTACAGTAGGTATTCTTATTAATCGACCAAATTTTGAAAACACATCTTGAAAATTTGAACGTTTTACTAACTCTTTAATCAAATTTATAGATTCCCTATTTATAGAATCTTATATGATTCTATTAATTGGTAAACAGTTGTATTAAATTTTCCGAGTAAGTTATGGGTTACTATGGAAGGCCAACTCCTAGAAAAAAAAAATGAAATAAATAAGAAACAAAGAAAATCTCTTCTAATTGATACCTACTTATAAATTAGCTTTATCTATTTAAAATATACGTAAGCAAATATTTCTACATAGTATGATAAATTATTTAGACTGCCCCGAACTTATAAAAAGGATAGTTTTCAAAATTAACCTAATAAATTCTAAATAAATATATATATATATATATATATATATATATATATATATATATATATATCCAATTCTAGAAAAAAATATATTGTTATACCTATTACTCATGTTAATTGGCGCCCCCGAAATCATAATTAGTACTCCCAAATATTTAAACTATAGCACTCAAATTTTTAGTCGAGTATCTACCTATTTAATTTTAATACTTTATTTTTCACTTTATGTAATTTACTGTTCAAATTCAAATTCATAATTTTAGGCTTGAGCTCTTACATTTTGTGTTTGAATTGTAAAATTGTTGAAGAGTTTGAAAATAACGATAATAATAATAATTATAATCACGGTAAATATGATCGATATTCAATGGCTCTATGAAAAAAAATATAAATTAGAGTTCAAATTCCTATCAGTTATTCCCATCATAAGTTCTGATATGTGCGAACGTAGTTTTTCAAGTATACGAAGAATTAAATATTTGTTGAGGATATAGGACAAGTAATCTATAACAACGGTTTACTGATTAATATTTTTTAAATATTGATCGATATGTATGTCAAATTATTTGAAAATAGAATCTGTTTTAAATTAGTTGGTACGGTTTGAAAACAAGAAAAATTATTTTGAATAATACTATTAGTATTGGAACACATAAAATGGGTTTGAATTTTTATTTATTATTTAATATTATTATGTAATACGTACATTATATTGTTCATTTTAATAAAATATTTCAAATTGAAAATCCATCGACCAAAGTAAACATTTAAATAAAAATAAATTAAATGTATTGGATTTTTTATCTATAATAAAATTGTTTTAAAGAGGCTTGGGATCAGAATGATTTGAGGGATGGCTGGAGCGCTCTTAATCTGTGAACTATTTATCATTTTATCACCTCTTGAAATTTACGCCTAGTTACGCTTATGCTTATGTTTCAATTAACTATATGATGTTTTCTTTGGTTTATGTTCTTATGTCTGTGGTTAACTTAATTAATATCATGCATACCAATGATCTTTTCCATACTAATATAACAGAACTATCTCACTAGTCTTTTTCATTTATAACACCTATTTAATTTTGGATCACAGTGTACTTCAATTTATTACCTATTTGATTTTACAATTTTTATCTACTTTTTTAATACCATATGTTTTAAATACCTATGTTACAATTACATATCAACAACGATACAAATGTCATTGTATTGTTTTATAATTTTGTAATTTGAATTTTATTTCCTTTAATAAATTATCATTATACCTACCTAATGATTCAGAACATTAATCAACCTACTTATATATTTCATCTCAATGACTAAGTGACCATTGTAATAGGAAGGTACTATTTATAGTTGCCACACGCTCAGAGGAATCTTTGATATCCTATTCGATACCTAGATACATGATTCATTTTCTAAGAATCCAAGAAGAAAGTACTTAGACGGTTAAAAGTTATATTTTCGTATTTCATCTGTGTTTTTCAGTTAAATTTCATAATATTTTTCACTGTCCTTAATTTTGAAGATTAATATTATACATACCTACTTTAAAAATTTAAAATCATGAACTTACAGCCGTTAATGGTTTGGAAAATAATAATACAGCGAGACCATGGTTAACGTTAAAACGACAGATTTACTAATTGTAATGTATGGCAAAGAAAGCCTTTTGACTTGTTCGATCCACCGTGGTTCTTGAGGTAATGCTCGTTTTATTGAAATTACTTAACTCGTCGCCCACTTCATGGGGCAAAAACGCTGTTTTGTAATCGAAGGAAACGAAAGTGCAAGGGTTTTTATTGCTGATTTCTACGTAGGTTGATCGCAGACATTTAAATTTAAAACTTTCTAAGCGGAAAATATCTTATCAATGGAAATTGATTATTCTTATCAGTTGACAACAGACCACTGATTGTTTGGAATTTCTTTAAATTTATTATTATAAAAAAGTATTGCTCTATTAATTTGTTGTTTCATAATTAATAAATTCAGTGCCATAAATTCAATTTTTTTGAGACGCCAATCAAGCCGATATAATTTCAATCAAAAGTGTTACAATCCGTCCCTAAAATTCGATTTCTATTTACAATCTCATAAATGATTACGTTTTTTTTTTTGTGATAACAATATCGATACATTATTAAACTTTTATTCCGATTGCTGATTTTTCCTAAAGTTTGTATAACATTTGATAGTTTTAACTCAACATTAAAATGTCTAGTGAAGTCGAAGATACCTTGAAACGCATTCAGTCTCACCGCGGAGTTATCGGTACTATTGTTGTAAACAACGAAGGTTTGTACCTACTCATCAATGTACCATATTGAATTTTTTATGTGGGGGCATCTACTTAAAATAAGAAGAAGACTTCTAATAGTAACACCTGACAGGTTATGTTCAGATTAATTGTTGGTATCAATTAGTTTTTGTAATAAAATGTCTTGATTATTAGTTATTACCTTTTAAGTTTTAATGACGTTTACAAGGAGTATAATTATTTGATTAGAGAATTAGAGTAGGTAAGTGTGAGTGAAGTGTGTCTAAGTTTGAGTGAAATTTAATGTAATAAGAATTAGCCATTGAGTGTTGTTTAGTTTATGTCTTAGTGAAAATTTTCTACCTTAAAGTAACAAAAAGTAAATTGTTAACACAATTACTTGGTTGAATACTGCACAGTCAAGCTGGAAATATAATTGACTTGTACAGAGTTAGCTTATTCATTAGTATACATTAGATTACATGACTGGTCTTAGAAGGTGCTGTCTGAAGTTAACTGTTTTGAATTCAAGTTTTCAATATATGCTCCATTAGAGTTGTTTGTTAAAAGCAAACTTGAGGTTCTGGACTCTTGTATTTTAGTATACTTTAAATTGTTCTTTTTAATACACTTTATTCATTACCTATGTATTTTATGTGACTTCAAATGTGTGTAGGTATTCCCATAAAGTCAACGTTAGATAATTCAACTTCTGTTCAATATGCGGGATTGATACAGCAGTTGGCTGATAAAGCAAGAAGCGTTGTGCGAGATTTAGATCCATCAAACGATTTGATGTTTTTACGAATGCGTACAAAAAAACATGAAATTATGGTGGCACCAGGTAAATTTCATTTAATATATTTAAACCTAATAGATATTAACTTAAATAAGTATATTCTCAACTAAAGTAGATACATATTAAGTAAATAAACTTGGTTAATATTCTTAAAAGTGAATTTAAAATTGTTTTTTATTACAATGTTATTAAATCAATATATTGAATATAGTTTACTGATAACTGTTTTTGAATTCAATGTAATATTAATAAACACCAAAAAAATGTCTTTACTGTTCCTTATTAATAAAAAGTTTAAAATTTGAAACTTCCAAAAATTATATACTGTAACTGATGTATCAATGGGTCACCCTCTATTCTAAAATAATGTGATAAATGATAATAAATGACCACATATTTACTTTATAATTTATATCATGTTTGATATATTGGCCATATGTATTTCTACTAGTTTTAAATTATTTACTCTACCTGATAAATATGTTTTAAGTTTTTAAGAATGCATACAAAGTCTAGTTATATTATAAGGTTCTTACTAATTTTCATCATTGTATTTTATACTTGAAATTATTCATTTGTTTCAAAAATGTTATGGTGTTATGTATATTTCAGAATAGGTGTTTACTTTTCATAGATTTTTTCCATGCATAGTGTGTGTGTCTCTGTTTCTGTACTCATATGCTGAGATATATAGATGCATTAAAATTACATACTTGGTTAAACTAATTTTTATTTTTATTTTTATTTTTTCAGATAAAGATTTCATAATGATAGTTATTCAAAATCCAACAGAAGCACAGTCATAGACAATTTAAAAACAAAATATTCAACTTTAAAGCACTACGTTATGCACCATCATTTGCTTTAAATAAAACCCCAGATACCGCATATAAACTATAATGTGTAAATAACTTAAGTGATCACTAATAATATTGTAAATATTCCGTATACATTTTTATGACTCAATATAAAACATACAATTTTCAAAATAAATTTTTAATTTTTAAAAATTTGTTTTCATTATTATATTATGTATTATTTTTTATAAATTGTTCATTAGTGACTCTTTTATGTAATACTTGAGATTTTAAAATATCTTACTTTGATTATAAACATTTTTCTTTGAATTGAATTGGTTTTGGTTTAAAACAATGGTATACAAAAAAACTTTAATTTTTTATTTCAGAGAATAACCTTTGATATCATGAGTATTTAATTGGACATTTTTTTATTGATTATTGTCATCATGTATTGGGAATACTTTGTTTATGGAATGAAGATATCATGGAATATTATTATTTTCAGCAAACAATATACAATTGAATTCAAAATATGTACATTGATTTACATGTTCATGGTAGTCTTTCTGATATTCAGCTTTCAAAGTTATGTTAGTCAACGATCGGAATAGATCAAAACGCACCATAATGGAATACACTTGAAAATACTAATATGAATTGAGAAAAATCACCTCCCTAATGATTTAACTAGGTGTAATTATATAGATGCTATATGAAAGTTTTGTTTATAACTACCTCAAAAAGGAATTATATTCATAAAAAAAAACATATACCTCATTCTTGTAAAACCAATACATTCTTTTCACTCAGAATCTTAAGACACTTTTAACCTTTATACATTTAAATCTTCATATCCCTAAAACTGATTTATTAGCAAAAACATGGTCTGCTTAAATATTATAGATATTAATTTTATAAATGTTCTGGTTTGTAAAATTGTCTATTTAAAACATTGTTAACAGTAGTTATAATAATAATGTAAAGACTAGATGAGTTTATTTTATATTTACATAATAATAATTATTATTACCATGGTGATAAAATATAAGATTAATAACACCAAAACTGTGCACCCTACAGCTTAAACATATTTTTGTTAAAAGATAACAATTTATTTATTGTTATTGCTACAACAATCAGTTATTTTTTTACTTTATTTATAATATTATAAACCTTGATTTGTTATAAGAAATAATTAGAATGAATTGTATATTTGTTTAAAGCAACAGTCAATATTAAAATATTAGTCGCTTATGAGTTATAAGGAACAAAACAAAAAAAGGAAACAAGGCACAGATGACCGTTGTTTGAAATGTGAAGCAATACAAATGTATAGTGCTCCTATAATGTTATTAGTAAGGAAGTAGTCAGTAATTTAATGGTTCTTTTTGTTAAGTGAAATAATTGTCCTCTGAGCAAGGACTGAATAAAATGAATGTACTGAAGTAAGTATTCTTGAACTATGTTATTCTTGAACTAACACCCACATTGTGCTGACGTACAAACAATTCATTTATCACACAACAAGTAACTACAACTTTCTAGTATGCAAAATGATATTATTATTTTTTTAAGTACCACGAGTAATGAAGTTAAAATAAAAAATTATTCGTCAATACTCTTTTACACTAGGTACCTAAGTATTATTCGGAAGTAAAATGTAGTTGATAAAAAAAAAATGTAGACAGTTCGATTACCTACCATTTAAAATTTAACAGTGAAGCATATTTTATTTTTTAACACATTAAGTTTTGTATTCAGTACTATGACCTCTGAGACACTTTTCATTTTATGAAAATATTACAACAAGAATGTATATTACATAAAAGATAATTATTGATATATCCTGACTTTATTTGCTATATAGAAATAAAAAATATGAAAATGCCATAAGTATATATATATTTCAACATCTGTATTCTGCAGATATTGCGATACTGTGTACCTACATGAACCTTTTTTTCATGTAACTTATTTCATCTTTGTCTACTACAGGCTACAGCAATTATTGGAGAAGAGCCCAAAAAAAATTTCCGGCCATCACAAAAAAAAAAAATTATTAAATGAAATATATCAAAAAAATTGAGTTGTCATGAAAAACCACTTAACATCAAAAACATAAAAACCTCAATCAGGAGACCCAAATATTTATCTATTCTGTGCCTAAGGTACTATGTGATGGCGTTATCACTGTTATTCATGATAAAACATATTATGAGTTAATGGTTTATGGTGATTGCAACGTTGTCATGTTGAACACTATTTTCTTCGTGACACCTGATAAATTGATGAAATAAACGTGTCACTATCGCGATTGAAATGCGTTAAAGGTTTATGAATCTGTTGGGAAAATAATTCTATTTCAGTATTTTCCTAACAAATTATTTTTTCTATGTTACTTTGTTCATGGCTGATGCCTCATTATCCCGTGAGTGTTAGATCTTTTCATGATTTTTATGTTAATGAGTTGAATTGTCTAAAATTAATGACATTTGTTACTAAAGCTAATTTACTTCGTATTTTCGAAAACCATACAGTTTAAAAGTAATTTAAATTCTTTTGTAGTACTTTATTACGATTATAAATTATTTAATATCGTGTTTTTAGGTTAGGATTTTTTTCGTTTATTTTTATGCTCGATTATTCATATTCGTATTAATTCTCTATTTTAATTTTGAACTATGTATCTGTCATTATATTAATCATTGAAATTCCATACAACACCAATATCTTTGAAATTATATTTATTGTATTGCAATTAATATAATTAAATTTAATATATTTACCTATGTACTGCATTGTGTACTATTAAAATATATTTTATGTATGTAGCGTTTCATTTACTATACCTATTATATTATTTTTCAGTCATCAAAAACCAGCTACATTGGGCTTAAAGATGAGTGGTGACGAAAGCCTTGCAGGTCCAATGGAAGGTCTAAAATGTTTAAACATAGATCAAACTGAGCTCTATGAAAATTATAATTTCAAAGATCCGTCAGATAAGTCAAATGAATTACAAATTTACAAATCTAAGGAAAAGGTTTGTATCTGTTTAAATATTTTAAAATTGTATACAAAATATTTTGAATTGAACCACTAGATTATCATAATGTATTCTATTGTTTACTTAATGTTTTTTGAAAATACTAAAACATTTAATTTGAATACATATTTTACCCATTATATTGTAAACTGTAATTACCCTTAAATATCTAATACATTTATATTCGTTTTATATTTTGTAGATTGTTCAAGCTGTAAATTCTAACAATGTTATTTTGATTAGTGGTGTAACAGGATGTGGAAAAAGTACACAAGTTCCCCAATATATTTTAGATGACTATATGAGTAGAAAGGAGAATTGCAAGATAATTGTTACACAACCTAGACGTATAGCTGCAATATCAGTTTCAAAGCAAGTTAATAGAGAACGTGGCTGGAAAAGCGGACAGTTAGTGGGATATCAAGTTAGTCTTGATAAAGATTGTGATCTTAACACAGCCAAAATTGTGTATTGTACCACGGGGATTTTGCTTAATAAAATCATTAAAGAAAAAAGCCTTTGTGAATTCACTCACATTATTTTAGATGAAGTTCATGAAAGATCTATTGAAATGGATTTTTTGTTACTAATTATTAAGAAGTTGATAAAAACTAATTCTCAGTCAGTTCGTGTAAGTGATAAAAATTATGAATTTGTTATATACACTGATGATTTTTATAATTAACTTATTTAAATATGAGTTTATATATAATTATCATGATTTGCTTCATTATGAGTTTGTGTAATAAATAATATAATATTTATTTAGATTATTTTGATGTCTGCTACTGCAAACCCTTGCAAGTTACAAGAATATTTTAATACTTATTATGGTCTCCCTGATAAAACACATGAAAAAGCACAACTTATTACAGTGGATGGTACAGCTAAATACTTCATTAATAAGTATTATTTGGATAACTTATATGACCATATAGATTCTGTAAGTAAAAATAATTTTTGTTAGTATATAATGTTCAAGTTTTCAGTATCATTGTAATTAGAGTTGGTATTTTTATATTTTTATGTTAAGATACTATTAAAAGTTCATTGTACTGATGTACAGAAAGAGTGTGTAACTAAATCATACAAATTATAATAAAGCTATTAGTTGTATGATAATTTTATATTTTTTCATTAAAACTTAATTTAATTGCATAAAAAAAGAGTAAGCATTTTAAAATTATTTATTAATTTTCAATGAATTTAAAATATATTATTTATAAGATAAATAGGTATTTCAAATTTTTTGAAACCCTAGGTTTAATTAATTGTCCAAATTTGTTATCCTATATTACTTACATATATGTATCTAAAATATTCAATTGGCAATAATGACTTAAAAAAAAAAAAATAATAATAATAATCTAGATCTTAGAAAATATTTAGACATAATATGTAAAATAAACTTATTGTTGTATATAACATTTTTTTTGTGAAATATTCCAAATCGTTCGTATATTTTAGAATTTTAAAAATGTTGTACTTCTTATCTTAATGCGTTTTTTAATTGTTTTATATTTTTTGTGTTTAAGGCAAATGAAATGGACTTTAGTACTCCACAGATAGAAAATTCAGGATATAAGACAGCTATTGAGTTGGTTAAAGAGTTTGATATCATAGAAACTAAAGAATTAATTAAGAAAAACTCTTCAGTTTTGATATTTTTGCCTGGTATTTATGAGATTGAAGAAATGCATAGACTTATGGAGAACGAAATGATTTCTGAGTAAGATCTTTATTGCCTATAAATATTTTGAAGTATTTTGTAAATTAAGGTATTTCAGACATTTTAAATGGATCCTTGTACCCTTACATTCGTCAATTACAACTGAAGAACAAAGTCGTGTTTTTGAGAAACCACCATTACATTATCGCAAAATTATACTGTCCACTAATATTGCAGAAAGTTCAATTACTATTCCTGATATTTTTTATGGTATAAATCTACTAATACCTTTTGTTTGAAAATTAAAATTGAGTTATTATATTAGCATTATAATTATTTTTTCAGTTATAGATTTTTGTTTGATGAAACTATTTAAAAATCAAATCAAATCAAATTATGGCATGTTAGTTATGACATGGGCATCAAAAAGTAATTGTAAACAAAGAGCTGGAAGAGTTGGACGAGTTGCAGAGGGTAGAGTTTACAGGCTTGTTCCAGAAAGAATGTACAAGGTAAATAATTGTAAATCTATGTTAACTTAATATTTCATCTAACTTTATACTCCAAGGAAAAATTTGATGAATATGAAGAACCAGAGATGAAGCGTTGTTCTCTCGGTAGAATTGTATTACTGTCAAAAATATTTGATATGGGATCTCCTAAAGAACTTCTCAGTGGAGCATTAGAACCACCTAGTTCAAAAAATATAATGTTAACGATGCTCACATTAAAACAAGTAATATTTTATCCTAACACTTCAATATATGTATAACGTGTATATATATATATATATATAAATGAGATTTTAACATAAATTATGAGCTAAGTATAATATTTATAAATACTGATAAAAATTAGTTTACTATAAATGATCTTTTTTATATTAAACAAAAGCAATTGTTAATTATTGTTTGTTGTATTATATATATATATATATAATTTTTATGTAGAAATTAGCATATATTATTGTATAGTGATGTGTATGTTTTTGGGGTTAGCTATTAATAGTTGTCTGCAGTTTGATATACTAGTATGAGTGGAGTGTAGTCATTTTTTAAAATTATTAAATTATACATTTTAAAATTGTATGAGATTCAATTTATAAATAATCATCCAAACCAAAATATATGGTATAAGAATATGAGACATCTAAGAATTTCCAAAAAACTGTATAACTATTTCATATTCTTGTCATGAACCATTTCGAATTAAATAACTGACATATATTAAGTTTATCGAAAAAAAAAATCTATGACAATATTTCTTGGACTAAAAATAACTGTCATGATTTTTATTATTTTAATATGATAAAAAATATTATTGAATCGCACAGTTGTAAATAAAAGATTATGTAATTCAATTTGTTGTACTCAATACAAGAAGTAGATTTCATTATCAAAGCTAATTAAATTTTCTATTTGTCAGTACAATGACTGCCAATGGGTTATTGATTTTGATGATTCATTTTATTTTTTGAATATAATATTGAATCAAAATTAATATTTAATAATTATTATCATATGATAAACATAGTTAATCAATTTATTAAAAAGAAAGGTGAATTGTAATTGTCATTAGGAAAAGATAAGTTTATTTAAATTAACTAATAATTACAAACTGCACAGTTCGTGGAATTAATTATGTGCTGGTTTATTTCATGAATTGACAATGTTTTGCCTAATTTGTGATATTCATCGATGAAAACTAGTTTATGATTTGTGTGACAAATTATTTGTCGACCATTAAACGATTTCTGACACTTAGAAAGATTCTATCCTAGAAGGCATCTTACATTTGTCACTGTCTTAATATTTGACTAGGCAGTATAATTATTGTGTTGATCCTAAATAAGTGTTGCTAATCTGTAAAATACACTTTTATTTACTTTTAGTTGATATTTAATAATTTTATGGACACAATACCAGTTTATTTCTCGGTGATTTATCATCGACACTAAAATATATATAAATATATTATGATAATGGTTTATGAGTCTTATTGAAGTGATTTGCTGTTACCCTTTCCAAATTATTTAATGAATTAATAAAGCAGAAAACTGAAATATATTGTAATTAAGGATAAATGATTAAAATAAGAAAAATGTTCTATTGATTGGAGAAATTACTTTTTAATGTTGTTATAAAATTAAATTATTTGTTATAAAAATGTAATTCATAATTGCATTTATTTCTAATTCGTTGTATCTAGTTGGGAGCGCTATTGCCAACTATCAATGGTGATTTGTCGTCAATGGATGGAGACTTAACATTTTTGGGAAAATTTATGACTTGTTTACCACTAGAACCACATCTGTCAAAATTAGTTTATTTTGGATACCTTTTCAACGTATTAAATGAATCTATTATAATGGGTAAATATATTTAATTCAAATAAAATTTATTAATCATGATATATTGTAATTTTATTATATTACACATGTGTTTTATTTTATAATAATATATGGTGTTTATTAACAAAAACTCTATCTTGAGTCTGATTATTTTAAGTACAATGAAATAATTATTGAAATCTTAATCTTGTTAATATGTCTGAATACCGAATTAATAATATATTTATGTAAAATTTACAATCAATTGATCTCTTTTCATAATAAATACCAAATTAAATTAGTTTAACTAAATATATACTTTATAGAAATTAATATTTTTAATATCTCATTAAAAAATACTTTAGATCAAATTTCTATTTAAGAATGTATGTGTAGAAACCTTCCATGGAATTGGTTTTTTGCTATTTCAATCTTGCTTGTATTCATATAAATCTCAAACAGTGGGTATTTGTAATAATAATTTGTAGTATGTTGAGAATTTTTATGAACATCTTGTATTCAATATACAAGTTCACTCCAATATAATTTGTGTAAAATTATTATGTTATAAAAAATTTAAAAAGTTTTCTGTAGTTTATATTAGTAATTTTTATGAATATATTATACTAATGATAGTATTGACCATGTTTTGTGTGAAGACCACTTGCAATTCGTATTTGCTTCCATACATCTAATATTAAAGCCACTGTAAATTCTTAAAATAAAAATATTTTATTTAGTTGTATAGTTAGTTGGGTGCTCAAATGATTAAACATAATGACAAATAGTAGTTTTCACAACAATAAATATCTATTTTGTTTAAAGTGTTTAAATTAAATTTTAGTTCATTTATACAATGATATGTGTGCAAGAAATGTATTAACCTATAAAATATCTTAGAAATAACAATCAAAAAGTAATCTGTGAATAATAATATACTTAAAAATTATTCTTTCTGATACATTAGTGGACAACCATGATACAATTTTAAAATTTTAAAATAATGTCAGCTTGTCATTAAGCCTTCAGAAGCATTTAATTTAGTTTAAAATATCTTTAATTGTATTGATTTATCTTCAAAGGCAGCCCAATTATAAAATGTATGAATCTTTAATATTCCGTTAGTAATTACTTATTAGTATATGGTTAAGTTGTTCTAAATAAGTACCGAGCATAAAATCTGAATTTATTATTATCTAGGCACTTAATCAAGGTTGTTAAATTTAGATTCAATCATTTTCGTAATTTCCTAAAAGTTTTCCTAAATATGAGGAAAAATTGAGTAAAAACATACAGAATGCTCACTTTTCATAAAATGAATTTTAGTTATTAGGTTATAATAACTCATAACTATATACTAATAACTGTATACCTAATTATTATTAATTTATGTACTCTGAAACAAATAGTCTATGACACTTTATTTAACTGCGAGAAATTAATACTAGAAAACTTTGGCTGTGTACCTCTGATTTTCCTCTTTTACTTTTTATCTATTAGTTATATAATTAAATTATAAATACGAACCGGTCTTAGAAAAAAAATATTCTCTTTTTGATATGACTTCTAACAAATTGTTTGCTAATTAAAAAGCAAAAACATTAGTTCTAACTTTAGGTTTATCAATATTTAATATTGTTCATAAAAAAAAAAAAAAAAAAACAGAAAATTGACTGTATGGTTTTATTACATTAACATTTTTACTTATATACCTATATATATATAACAAGATTTATATCAGAACATTTTCTACGTTTATCACACCTATCTTTACAGAGATGTGTAAATATTATTATTAAATAGATCTTAATTTAAAAAAGCATATATTTATTTTCAGCATGTGGTTTATCATTAAAAAGTATTTTTTCTCAGCCTTTTCAAAAACAATTAACTGCATATACACAAAAATTAAGCTGGGCCAATTATTCTTGTAGTGATCCAATAGCATTTATCAACCCGTATCAAGTACAGATGGATTTATGAATTTATTAATTTCAATTGTTGTTGTTTTTAATAATTAAAAATATGGTTTCTAGAGTTGGCTTGATAAAAAACCAGGATTTGAAAAAAACCGAAATCTTGAAAAATCGTGGGCTCATAATAATTATATACAATTATCATCTATGCGAGAACTACATGACTTGGTTAATGAAGTGACTAATAGATTAAGAATATCTTTTAGTATCGTTGCAAATGCAAGTAAAATGAAATGGATTGAACCTGAAAAGAAAGCCATGGCGCTTAAAGTGAATAAAACAAATTAATTAATATTTATTTTGAATTACATTAATATTTAATTGAATTATGTTAAAATGATTTTTATTTGAAAAATTATTTCTTTAAGGTGATATTAGCTGGAGCATTTTATCCTAATTATTTTATTCGGTCACCATCAAACGCATATTTAGATAAACAACATGTACTCAAATTATTAGATGGACATGATCCTTACCGAACTGTTTATTTTTCTGGTTTTCCAAATGAAGAACCTAAAAAAATGTATAAAGAAACGATTGAAAATATGTTTCCTGAACAATTTGTTGGAAAACCCACTGCATATTTTAATCGATCAAAGTAGGATATCTTAACTTTCAATATACTCATTTATCATACTCAAAGAAAATTATTATGATAATAATTGCGTATACTGAAATCATTATTTATTACTAACTTGTACACTATTGTGTAATCTATTAATTGATACTCTACATCTAGGGCACTTGTATTTTTAATCTAATTTATGTAATAATCAAATTAAACTTTTTCATATTCTTTACATTCTAAAATATGCAAATTTACTAATTTTTTTAGTGAAATCAGAATATTTTTAAATATTCTTTTAAAAGCTCATATTGTTTTCTAATGTATTACATTAAACCATTTGTAACTCTTTGATACATGTATTCAATATTTATATTAATATATTATTATATTTTTAAATTACAGTAAAGTTTATGTTGAGTTTCCATCAACAAATATAAATGACATAGTTCCTAGTAATGGCCAAAATAACAATAGTCAATTAATACCAGGAAATATTTGTTTTGGTGTTTTTGTGGCCATGAAAATGTGCCAACTAGGACACAAATTTGAAATACCATTACTGAAGTAAGCATGTAATTACTATGAATATTAAATTTATACTGTATGGCTATTTTTTGTTTCAATCCTTTTTTTAAATAAAAAAAAAAAACTATTTCAGATCACCATCATTGTTTACTTCTTCACAGCAACAAAAAAATATGATTAGTAATCAAAGTGTAAGTGTTTTATACCAATATATATGCAAAGTAGGAAATCCAGGCATTGTATAACATTGCCCGGGCAAAGTGTACCCTGCCCAGATTAAAGTGGGCAAAGTGCACATTATACAGTGCGCTGCACACTTTTATATTGAATTGCATTTATACGTAATAATATCGTGTGTACTTGCAATACATTGTGTAAGACCAACCGGTGTAAATGTAAAAGATCTGGTCGTATTTGCAACTCAAAGTGTCATAATAGTGGTTTATGTGGTAATAAATTAAGCAAATAAATAATAATTGCAATTTAATAATAAATGAATTAAATATCAAAGCTGTGCAACTTTATTTATTTTTAGTATCTTTATTTTTAATTTTTTATATAATATTCAATATTTAATCTACTGTGCCCAAATCTAATTGGGCACTGTATACAATCATGCACAGTGCCCGGTCATTGTGCACGATGCCCGGCTTTCTACTTTGCCAGTAACATAAATATTGATTGTTTTGATTGAGTTATAAATTTAAGAGGTTAATTTAGTTGTGAGGAAAATATGTTAAGCATTATAAGGTCATTTCTTTTGTAGTTTCAATTATAAATTGTTGAAATTTGAGTTAAGTTCATTTTCATTGAAGGATTTTTTTTTGTACAGGATAAAACTTAACGTTTTTTGAACACAGAATCTTCTATTTTATTAAACTTACATATTATCATAAATGATATCATATTATTTGTATAATATAATGTAAGTCAGTTGTAGCCAGTTTTCTGGTTCCTGTGGAAAGGGAATAAAAAGTGTTTATTTACTAATTGTTAGTTATAATTTGAAAGTTATATTTAGTTTAATATTAATAGTTCTCAAAATTAATTGGAAAAAATACATTAAATAATAACTAATCTCATATGTAATTTAATTACTTTTTATTTTAGTTTTGTTTAAAAGGCCCTATTACTCCTCTAGAAATGTCAGTTCATGGTATTAACCACAAAAGTGCTTGTAAATCAGTTTATATAGAAAGTCAGTCTGTTAATTCTGTTTTATTAGATACATACCCTGATGATTATCATGAAAGGCAAGTATATAGTATATTATGTTAGGTATATACTATACTATATTTATATATTACTATTACAAAGTTTATATATATATATATATATATATATATATATTTAAATTAGTATTTTACTTTTAGATTATTTGTCGCTGGAAATGTATCCACAAGTGAAAATGATAGACTCAAGCTTTGGGATTCAACTATGATGCCAAATATTCCTGGAATACCAGCTATTATGTGTCTTTTGTTTTCACCATGTGTAGAAATTAGGTATTGTTAAATATTTTACAATAATCTTAAGTAATAACTTAAAATAAAGTAATAGGTTCAGGGTTGTATTTTATAATAACTTGCTAGCACAAAGTTTTGTGGTATACTAACATATTATTAAATTTAAATATTAACTGACTGTTCAAAAAAGTATTTAATATTTTTGTTGCACTGTCATATCGATATAATAATTAGTATGAAGCAAAAAAAAAAAAAAATCGAAATATTTGGAAGGTATGGAACAATATTATTAAGCATTTGTATTACACACAACATATTTACAACTGTAGATAGATAAATATGTATACAATTTTATTATTTTATTGATTATGTTCACAGGTATAATACTTCTTTTACAAAAATGACAGGTGCAGTTTGTGGTCTAGGTTATGATCCCAAGTCAACAAGGTCATTGAGTGTAGAAAATGATATTGAAATTACATTTGATACTATTTTTGATTCTGAATTGTTACTCAAAGTAAATTAATTGAAATGTTTTTCAAATGATATTTTCAATTTATAAATTTATTTCCTTTTTAAGATAAATGTTGTAAGAATGCTGTTAAGTAAATGTGTCAATCCAGAAGATGAAGAATTAAGTGTTGTTATAGAATCAACAAACCCTTTACAAACATATTTGTTGGAGTATGTTCATTATTTTTTACATTTTTACTTGAATCATCAATTAATGTATTAATCAAATTAATTTACATCACTTTGTTTGATTCAGAATATTTAATTCTCCAATTAAATTGAAATCACCAGAACCTTTGCTACAAAAATATTTGTGGGGATCTATTCCACAATCAAGACTGCTATCACCATACCCAGACAATCATATGATAATGACTCATCCAATGAATGATTTTAATGTTTATAAACTTATATGGACTGCCAAAACTTCTTCAAAACTTTCTCAAAAAGAATGCGAGCAAGTATTTTATCAACTAAGCAAAATTAAGCTGATAAAAGATAAGTATGTAAAAACAATTTTTCTTTATTTAATTATTGATATAATTTTAATGAATTTTTTTTCAGACTAAGATTCAAATCTGTCTCTTGTGAATCATGGCTTAACGAATTATGTTGTCCATTATGTAATCTAAATTTTTCTAGCGTTACATCCATGGAAACGCATTTTAACAATCAGCAGCATATTGAACGTCATCAACTAGCTAAAAATGAACTGCTTTATTCCTTCAAAGGTCCACGTTCTTTGATAAAAGATTTGTAAAATACATTTAAGTGTATTTTTATATTCAAGGGACCATACACAGTAACTATAAATAAATATACTCTGATTTAAAAAAAGTATTTAGTAGCAATAATAATTAAATAAATGTTATGTGCATTCCAAAGACTTCAACATATTATTATAATATAAGTAACTATTTATAAATTGATTAAAATCCTTGTTATGAAAGGAAATACATTACAAGTGGAACCATTAGAACTACATTATATTGTACTTAATTTTCATGTGCTGTCAAAATTTTTATATATTTTTAAGTTAACTTTTGAATCAAAAAAATTCTCTAATCAAAATAATGAATATAAATATTTGTTATTTGTAAAGTTTTGTATTTTAATTATGTTAATGTTGTTTTTGTAAATTTTAAGTAAAGAAAATTTATCAACCGTGATTTTATTTGTGTTTTTTATTCTTAGAAAATAATTTATATTAGTTTTAAATTTCATTTTTATTTATTTTTTTTTTTTTTTTGCAACATTATTGTAAAAAAAAATAATTCATTTAGATTGTATGTACAAGCATTTATCTTATTTAGCTTTCTGAAAATACATACAGATAAAAGAAATCTGTGATGGGCGCAAGACAAATTGATTATATCTTTCAGTCTATGTTCATGATCAGCAGTGTTGAGATTTATCTAGATAAATATTTAGTTATTTGTTATCTTATCTAGATAATTAATGGTAAATTATTTCAATAGTTGTCTTAGATGAAAATCACAATCATCTTAACACATTTATCTAGATAAATTTGTCCAAAACATTTTTGCATTTTTGATTAGTTTTAGTACCTGCTCAAAATGAGTTAACCATAAAAAAAAATCAGTAAAATAGCATGTATGTTATCTATAGAATTAAATTGTTTGATTTATTTGGTTTAAAGCTATTTTTTTTGGACTTTTTTTCGATCGAAAATAGAAATTTGATTAGTGTAAATTCTGGTAATCTGGTGTCACTTATTAGTTATTAGTTTATTTCTATTAATGAGGTACTCTCCTATTAATAAATAATACAACAGTGTACTGTCTAATGCTTATCCTCATTGTACTCACAAGTCGCAAATGGAAATCTTATTTTTTAATTTTTTAATTTAAATTGTCATTTATATAGTCCATATAATGAGTGACGCTAATAGTAATATAATGCATTTAATTCTGTGACTATCCACAAATATTGTTATGAATAGATAAATACTAAAACATTGTAATAATTGGGCAGGTTATTTGTATTAATGATTTTTTATTAGCACCTATATACTTGTTAGGTGTTGTGTTTTGTATTATTTTATTTATTTAAATAAATATTATACTTTATTAATTAAACAAAACTACTATACAAGTATTGTATGTAAATACTTAAAACTATATACATAGTATGCATGTTTTGGTATTTTATGTAATCCCAATTTATTTAAAAATTTACAAATATAACTTCATAAGTACTCAGATATAGTATGAATTGCACAAGCTATGCAATTTTTTGTTATTTATAGTAATAATACGAATATATTATGTTTATATTTTTTAATATAATTTTATGTCATAGTTTTTTTGTTGTAAATGTAATTTATGAGTGTTAGTTATTCAAAAAATCATTGAGTAAAGCTTTTTATTAAAAATAATGATAGGTTTAAAAGAATATAATAAATTCTCTTTTTTCTTATCTAGATAAAAATTAATTTATCTTTTATCTTAATATAGATTAAATACTATATTTTATCTTTTATCTTCATCTAGATAGTTTTTTCCCTGTTATCTTTATTCTGTACCTGGATAATTTTTTATTTATCTTTTTCTTGCACTGGTGATCATTGCCACATAGATTTTTGTCTATACAGCCACCACAGTCTATGGCCACCATGATCATGATAAATACGTACAAATAATTTTGAAAATCAGATTTTAAAGATTTTAACATTTCAAAATCCTTAAAAACTTTATCTATTTATGTGTATGGTCATATAAAAATTGAACCCAAGAATTTAATTATAAAATAATTTGTATTGTTCATCTTAGATTCTTTAAACTCTGAGATCAACAATTTGTGTCATCAATCAAGGCATTTCAGTGTGGCCCACATAAAAAATTCATAATTTATATTAGCATATATTGTAAAGTAGAGTAGGTATTGATAAACACAGTGTCAGTGTCACACTTTTTTTGTTCCTGATAAAATTGTTTACATTTTTTGGCCCTTGAGATGAAAAGATTGTCAGATCCAGTTTTAAAGTAATAATATTTTTCTTTAATTAATGGAGATTTAAAAATTTGATGTAAAATTAAACTAAATTTATGTTATAAATTCCAACTGGCAATTTCAAGAAAATAATGTTTTAATTTGTTTTATGAACTTTTGTAATGTCATAACTTTAGTACATTTCAGAATTCTTATGTTTACACTCTCTAAAATGTGTTACCTAATCATTGTTTAACGTCTAACTAAAAAAAGTCACTCATATGTAAAATTAAGTAGGTACTATGTACAATTCAAATGTTATAAAAACCGGTTGAAAATAAAAGATGGGCTTTCTAATACAAAGAAATGGATTGTTTTCACAAGTGCATATTTTAGATTATGAGTGAAGCGAAGGATTTATTAGTTTTACAATGATGTTTATATAATTTTTTTTTTTTTTTTTAATGAACACTTTTGTACACCTAACTATGTCCAAAAATTTCATCCAGCAGCTCTATAGATCAGATATTGCATATAAATGATAGGTACCTACTTTAAGATGCCTTTACACTTCAATACTTGATTAGGTAGTGTTGATTTGTCTACACTCAATACGTAGGAAACAAAATATTGACATGTTACCTACAAGTTACTTATATTTCAACTCATACCACACGATTAAGTGTAAAGGCACTTATAAAGACTAATTTTTTCCAGGTATGAGGAAAAACCGAATAAAAACGATAAACTATTGCCATAAGCGCATTTTCATAAAATCAATTTTAGTGGTATAACTTTAAAAGTAGTGTTAGAAACTTAAAATGTTCACCATATTATATTAATGGCATAATATTACAAATGACAAATATTTTACGAAAATTAAAAAAAAAAAAAAAAATGAAATTTTGGGCTAAAATAGAACTTTGAAAATAACTAAATTTTCAAAGTTTATTTTTGATGACATTTTTATTTCAATACTCGACAATTCATCCTGAAAATGAAATATGACCATACTCGTTACGTACTTCACTAACGATACTGAAAAATTTCAAAAATCGTGTCAGGGTTTTTTTTATAGGCGTTTATGTAAATTATTGCACGATTTTTACGGAATCGACTGTATTTACATGAATTTTCAACTTTAAATGTTTATACGAAATAATTAGTCCATCCAATCATTATAAAATTTTGAATACAGATAGGAAACATATTTTGAACCTTTTGGTAAAACAAATTTGTCCTTGATTCAGAAGAATAAAAACGGTTTTGAAAAATAAACCTACAGACAGTTAAACTAAAACGGTGAACACAGAAAACATAATTGTATAAACTTTGTTCAAAATCGCTCAGCTAAAAAATGTTTTATCGTTCCTTTAAAATTCAATGCACCCATCGCTTACTGGCGATAATTTTTGTCCGAGAAACGAAGAATATCCTATGGTTCGAAGTATGTATGTCTGGCTTTTCATTGATATTTTTTATTTTGACTGGTTATGCATAAAAAAGAAATGCCATATGTGTGGTAGTTATATGTAATGCCATCAATCACCATGTACAACATGAGGTTATTAAATGTTCAACTTAATAATTATTTTGATGATAACCAGTCATAAATGTAATAATAATGTTTGTTATCCATTATTTTGAAAGAAATTTAAATATCTTAACTCACAAGGTGCTTTAAGGAAATTAACGAATGATATAATACGATTTCCACATTTTTAAATTTAAGCAGTGAAAAGACGGAACAATTTTATTTTTTTATTACTCGAATCGTCGAGAAATATGGAATTTGTCAACTAATAAAAAAATAATATTTTATCATAGAAAGCCAAGTATTTATCTAAGGCGTTAGCACAGGCAAAATAATTTAACAGCTAGTAAATAAATTGTAGACAAATCAAAGTTAGGAGTTATAAGTATAGCTTATTAGTTATTACTTATTAGCTAAGTATTTCACGATGACTTAAAAAAAAATCAAACAATTTGGTCCAAACATTTTTCAATATATACTTATATTGAGTGAATAGATAATTATAATTTTTGAGAATTCAAAGTGAATGTCATACAAACATATGCAGTTATTGGATACTGAATTAGAATAAGTATATTATTTTATGTGTATTATAATATTTTAATGCAATATTTTCGTTCTGTTCATTGGGTATTTATGTAAATCATAAAAAAAAAAATAGATAAATTTTCATGCTTTTAGGGTCAAATATAAATTAAACTAATAAAAGAATTTGATCTCCAACTTTTGAACGGGTTATTAAACCAATTATTTTGCTTTGCTTTACCTACTCACTGTTTTCCAATGAGAGGAATTCCTCCTTTTGGGAAGCCTTTAGGTACTGTATGGGGCTACTATAGCGATGTAATACTATAAAAATACAATTATAAGTCGGGTTAATTTACCATCTCTAAAATTGAAAATAATAGTATATGTACTATAAAATATATTACTGTTTTTGTATTATATTATGTACTTAATGATTTTGATAAAAACCGAAAAAAGTCATCGAATTTTTTATTTATAATGTTTTGTAATCTACAAGAGAGATGTATAATAAAAAAAGTTGGGAAACATTGTCTTTACCCAACACAGGCTAATGTTTTATAATAATTTATAATTCAAATGCTTTATATACATAAAATATAACAATATTATAAAAATCTGAACACGAGTCACAGTAATACCCACAGTTATACCTACACACAAAACACCGATTGTTTAAACTTATTACTAATTCTCATTCGATTTTTTTTCTTAATTAACTGGTAATAGAACTTACTTAAAGTGCTTTAAAATAGCGAATTTATTGAAAAAAAACCTCAATTCAATAACATTTACTCGCGATATTTTCTGACTGTTATCACTTTTTAACAATTAAAAATCGAATATTTTAATAATAAGTGTTTAGTTCCATAGAATAAAATTTGAAATATAAGCCATATCGACCAATATATTTATATACCAATAAATAAAATAATAAATAAACAATAATAAAAATATCATCAATTATTCATCTATTCCTTCATCAAAATGATCCGACATTCATTTATTAACTGTTTTGCCGAAGTTGCCTTTCTTATATTTCGATACTGGTGACAGGTGTAAAGCATCTAGAGTCTAGATGATTACTTGAGCGTCGAGCTGGTATTTTTGTACAGTGTAGTTCCATTGCTCGTTTTGGTAAGTGCAATACTAGTTTCTGGTAGCTTGGGGCGTTTATCACAAAACACTGTTTTTTGATAATTGATTGTACCTTAACTAGTAAATTATAACATTCGGGAAAAGGTGACTCTAGGCGAAGTTTAGTAATCACTAAAACAAGTTTATAAACTAGGTTCTAGTAAGCCTCTTTTGTTGAATAAAATAATTAATTTACTTCTGTATTTTTTACAATATTCACCACATTTGAGTACGATTTTAAAGGTACCCGCATAAAGTTTAGTCATACGTAAGTTATATCTAATAAGTAATAACTTATTTGGAAAGTCACTTATACAAACCTTAAGGATAAACAATTGTACACGAATTAAAAACTGTTAACTTTTAAAAGTCTGTTTAGTCAAAAAAAAAAAAAATATATATAAATATAGATATTGAATAATATGTAGAGGAAAGCGGGGCATTCTGAACAAGATCAAATACCATAATATGATAAGGTTTTCTGATCATTGTATAAATGCATAAAAATATATTAAATTATTTTCTTTATAGATGTATGTTTATCAAAGTCCAAAATTGATAATTATTAACTGCATTCAGACAAAAATATTCCAAACAAAGCTCTCAAGTTCCAATCACTAAATGTGGATAGTCACTATTATTTTTGTATATTTTAGATACATACATATATTTGATTATAATTTATAATTTGTTTTATTTAAGGTTGTTATTAATGAAAGAAAATTGATATGTTTAATGTACAGTTATTATTTTTGTTTTATTTTTCAATTACTTTTTCGGGTAGTAATAATGGCCCAAAAGTTTCATTTAGTAACTCTATAAATATATATAAATGGCAATTTAAAGAGATCATTTTTCTGTTTAATTAATAATAATAATTTGTAAATTCAAAATTATTTTACAACTTTTAAGCTAAAACAGAACTTTGAAAATACCTTGTTTTTAAAAGTTTATTACTAATAATATTTTTCATATTCTACAAAAAGTTCGGAAAATTTAATAAGACTATACTCATGTACTTCACTACTGATACTAAAAAAATTTCAAAAATCGGAAATTAGGATTTTTTTTATTGGTATTTAAATAAAAAATTATACGATTTTTCACATAATCGACTGTATTTACATCAATTTTCAATTCTCAAGTTTAAATATTTATAAGAAATAATTATTCCATTTCATCCTTATGAAATTTCGCATACAAATATTAAACATATTTTGAATCTTTCAATAAAACAATTTTTCGTTTAAACAAAATATTTTCAAACGGTTGTCACAAAAAAAAACCCCAATCATAATAGTCATAATAGACTAAAAACGATAAAATGTTTGAAGCAGTATATTTTTACACTGAAGTTTTCTATTTTTACTTAATAACGTTTTTAATTTTTAGTTATGAGGTAATTTTTATGCAAGCTTCTTTATATGTAGCCTTAGTTATATTTAAATTTTCATATTAATCGGTTTTAACAGTTTTTGTTTGTGTGAGCTTGTAGTGTCTAAATAAGGCAAAATAGCATTTTTATAAATTAATATTTATGAAATAAAATTACTTAATCGATATAGATATTTCATATTATTAATCTAAAACTCTTTTTATTTGAAACAAGCCTAAATTTTATTTTAATATACACACGTAACGAGTATTTTTTAAACTATAATAATAATTTATATAGTGTTTTATGTCAGAGTTGATTGAATTGATATCACTTATCAATATGTAGGTACACTTGTTAAGAATAAATATTTTAACATATTACTATAATAATTTTATGTAATATTGCATAATAGTAAATAACTACATACGTACCTACATAATTAGATCAATTTAATTGAAAATATTTCTTTTTTAGGTATACCCATATAGGTATAAGTACCTACCTATATTTATTTTAGAATGAATCAAAATTCTAAAATGTAATTTAAATAAACTGATGAGTGATGATAGATAGTACGACATTTATTTATCATTTATTTATTTTGATAACACCTAATAAGTACTTTGATTACTTTTTACTTACTTTGTATTGATTTTTCAAAATGCAATAACAGAAGTATAATATTGAAGAATAATGATACCTACTTAATATTAAACAAGCACGTCATATCATCTGCTAAATAATTTCCATAGATAAAATAACAGGGTCAAAATAAATATCCAAGTAACATAAAAAATAATAAACCGATATTAAAAAGTTCAAATAGAGATTGAATAAAAAATATAATTTAGAATGTTACAAAAATATTTGTGTAGATTCTTCATTTGATAATTCAAATTCGACCATAAACAGAGTACTAATGTACTAATACGTATTTGTTTAGTGTTATATTTGTATTTTGTGTGCTGAATTTCAATTATTGAAAAATTAGTTTAGACATAATGCTTTTTATTATTTATTATTATAGGACAGCATTTTTTGAGTTTTGATACTAGTATAATAACTCCCTGAATTCATCCCACGGAATATTTTTATCTCAATATTTTGACTTGGTTTGAGAGGCACAAGTAATTATTTACCACATCATACACGACGGGTGGCTCTATTAGTTCTCTATTATTATTTTTTTGTTGTTGTTACGTTGTCAAGTGTGGCTATGATAGTGTTTTAATTAGTAATTTGGGTATTATGATTATTTATTCAACCGAATTTTACCTATTATTTTTCCATTAAGACATACATCGACCGAGATGACATAAAACCTATAATTGTGTAACTTATATGAAATAAAATGAATTTGGTAAGTAGATATTTTGAAATCATTGAACACAGAATCACTGTCTTCAAATATTTGAAGTATGTAACGAATATCGTGATTTTTTACCCCAAAATAACGCCTCAGAAGTTGAATTTCTACTATATTTTGTTTAAGAATTCGGTCTATGAAAATTCTGTACAAATAGGTACATTAGGTACACGAGGTGCTAATAGGAAATAGCGCAGTCGAGTTCGGAGTCTACCTGCATTAATGGATACCATTGCTTTAAGACACTGCTTCTGATTGTTTATCAGTTATGAATAGTGACGACCCAGACAGTCAGACGTAGAAATCGCGTTTACAAATAGGCACTATGGGTTGTTAGTAATGCGTATAATAATTATTTATAAAGCGTATGCCACAGACCTAATCTATAAATGATACGTCGTTAGAAAGTAACAACGCAGATTATAATAAGTGAGATTGTTAATACGGTCGAACTTGCCGTCCGGCCACAGCCGCAGGTTTATAAATTAGCGCGTACCTATGTACCACGTGAAATGCGTCGCCGTATGAATTGTCGGGCCACGAATAATAGTGAAAAAAATAGTCAGGATAGAGACTACTGCACGCGTGTCGGAGACAATAGCATGAGCTAATTAAATTCTTTTTGATGTTTTCACAAGTTTATCAGAAAATAATGAATATTCGCATGATGTCTACCGTCTGGGGATATGGATATTTTTATTACTTCCAATAGTACGAGTACATACTACATATACGATCATCTGAAATTCATTTTGTGAACAATTATTCAAATGTTTAAATGCATGAAATAATTTAACGGGTTTTTGGATTTTGAGTAGTTACATTATCGACAATTATGGTTCATAAAGGTGTATAAAAATATAAAACCAATAATAATCAAATAAAATACAATTATAGAAACTCTAACACTCTTAATACTCTACGCTAGAGCGGTATTTTTCGGGGCATATGTAATTTGCGCCAAAAACAACCAAAAAAAAAAAAAAAATATGTAATTTGCGCCAAATAAAACTAAATAAAATGGCAATATGTAATCTGCGTCATCGTTTACCTACAAAAATTGTAATTTGCGCCATAGTTCACCTTATTGAAATTGTAATTAGCGCCACAAGTAAAACGAACTTCATGTATATTAAATAAGTAAATTTAGTTAACTTGTAATAGCATGACATGATCATGCCCGTTATGTTCATTTACAATTTCAACTATTTCTACAATATTTTCTATAGAAGTATACACTTTTGCATTGCAAGTTCTGACAGTACAACGCCATCGTACTGAAGCATTTTTCGATTCATGCACTTTTCGGTACGTAACATTTGAAAATAATAATAAATCATTGCCTCTGGTGCTTTTAATCATTTCACCAATATTTGTACTGTTTTCCATTACTTATATTTTTATAAAATTTTGAAATAAAATAAATAACATGAACGCACACGCGATTAATATCGGACTATCACGATTCGCGACATTCCTGTTCAATATTAACAATATGTAACAATACATTGATAATTTTCGTCGACTAATCTCTTTCATTCGTATCTAATAGAGACGATATGTCTATTATCAGTAGAAAACAACAATATTATATTGGACACACGTCGGTACGTATTATTGACTATTGTATATTATCCTATGCGATATCAGTAAATTTATCTGCTGGTAAATTCCAACAATATTGAAGTTGAAAGTGTGGCGCAAATTACATATTCTATTTTGTTTTCTGTCGTGGCGCAAATTACCAAAATTAATTTGTATATGTGGCGCAAAATACATGTTATATTTTTATATTTTGGCGCAAATTACATACGTCCTTAAATGTACCTTTTGATGGCGCAAATTACAGGTAATTAAATTGGCGCAAAATACCATCTCCCATTTTTCGACCTCAATGATACAATAGCATAGACACATTGTTCTAAACTGTTTTATAATTCGTAACACGCATTGAGCTATGTAAAAAATTAATGAAATAAAATTTATTGAACTTACCTGTTTCAGTAATTTCTAAAATAGGTTTTTTTCCAAACAGAACCTATTTGGGTAACAATATAATATTTTTTATCGATTTTTATATATTATAAAATAATATTTACCTATGATATAATGTAAACTAAAGGAAAAAGATAGATGCTTATTTAATGTGAAATACGAGTCTGGCATTTTTTACGATGGTTATATTTTGGATAGAGCAAATCGTAATTAATTTATTGTAAAAAGACATTTTCATTATTTTTTGATTGTTTGATCATTGATTTTACAGTATAAATAATATTTATTGAATATATAACTAAGAAAATCCAATTGTTTGATCTACATCGCGACACTCTTGAATCTATTTCGTTATTAGAAAAATAGGAGATCATTGCAATTTAGTATTTTAGAAAACCATTTAATTTTACAGTCAAGAAACAAACAAATAACATAATATTATTGTTATTATTGTTCATTATATATCAGTAAGTAATAAGCATAATTAATAATTAAAATGTTATTGAACCATAAATATGCATGTTTATTGTTTGAATAAAATACAATTTTCCACATACCTAATGTTTGTGTATTAATAAATCATACTTCATAAGTACCTACTTTATAATCGTAAAATATGAAAATCTATTTTGTTTACTCGAAACTAAAAAAAGTGTCACACAGTTTTCTAAACAGCCTTATGATAATATACTTATACTAAAAATATATCCGAGAATTTGAGGCATTTGAGTTATTGGCTGGCATTATTCATCAGCGTCGATTTCTTTTCTGAATAATAATGGAGAATAACGAGTGCAGTCAATGCAGAATAGAAAATTCTAAAATAGACAAACATATTATTATAATTTATAACATAGTGAGTATAGTGACGTTTAGAAAATATTCGTAGAGCTGTACCTATTCGTTCGTGTATATTTTTCATAATTCAAACACTACAATAAATCAAATCAAAATAACTAAACAAATGTGTGATAGACAATAAGCTTAAAAAAACCCCCAATTTTTATTTGAATTTTTAAACTTAATAAAAATAAGATACTCAAGCAGCATAGGTAAAAGATAAATACCGTCGTGTTTCTAATATTCTGGAGGAATACGAATACACCACCATCGTTAAACGTCGTGCTTCTCGAATATTGTGAAAAACGGAAAAACCGCGGGCACTCGTTAAGTACTTATGCAACTTACAATTTTATTTTTGGTGGCAAGTATTTTAAATATCGACATAATTAAAAACGTTCGTGTTTCAAAGTTTTAAACGATTAATAAATAAATGTAATTTTAGATTCTGAGTGAAGCGAAGGATCTTATGGTTTTACAATGATGTTTATTTTTTTTTTTTATTTTTTTTTTATTTTTTTTTTTCTGTAAACACTTTTTCGTATAGAAGTCCTTGTCCAAAAGTTTCGTCCAGCGACTTTTTAGATTCGAAATTGAACTGAGATGGTACTTTAGAGAGGTCATTTTTCCAAAATCTCCATAGTTTTTCCAGTAATCAAGAATAACGATCGAAAAACTGAGTAAAAACGGTAAAATCGGTAAAAATCCGCCGTAAACGAGATTTTCACTGTTCAGATTTTAGGTATTTAGTCATAAATCGAAAAGTATTGAAGATAGAAACTTGAAAATTTTATCAAATATCAAATACATACTTTTTTATATTGGACAACATTTTAGAACAATTACAGCACTTTTGACTTAAATATAGAACTTTTAATTTACCAAATTGTTTGAAAGTTTTTATGTAATATAATTTTAAATATTTGACAAAAGTTCTGAAAATTTAATATGACCTTACTCATATACCTACCTAATTATCCTAACAAAAATTCGAAAATCGTGAGTCAGGATTTTTTTTTTATACACACTTTAATAAAGTATTATAACTCACCAAAAATTATACAAATAACCGTAAAATACGTAAACAGTATTTAAATAATAATATATTATATTACACTGATGCTTTGCTCAGAATCGTTTTATACTAAAGAAATGAGTCATCATTTCTTTAAAACTTTATACATTCATCACCAATATCTTGTCCGAGGACCGATTTAATTATCGTGTACCTATCAATTTGCTACCACTGGCGAATACGGTGGTAAATTAAGTTGGATAATAAAGTTAATCAAACAGAGAAAATTTCAATAAGTTGAAAACGTAAATCTAGCAAAGTGAGTAAATTCCATTAACACATTTTAGATTCTGAGTGAAGCGAAAGATCTTATGGTTTTACAATGATGTTTATTTATTTATTTATTTATTTATTTATTTATTTATTTATTTTTTTTTTTGTGTAAACACTTTTTCGTATAGAAATCCTTGTCCAAAAGTTTCGTCCAGCAACTTTTTAGATTCCAAATTGAACTGAGATGGTACTTTAGAGAGGTCATTTTTCCAAAATCTCAATAGTTTTTCCAGTTGTCAAGAATAACGATCGAAAAACTGAGTAAAAACGGTAAAATCGGTAAAAATCCGCCGTAAACGAGATTTTCACTGTTCAGATTTTAGGTTTTTAGTCATAAATCGAAAAGTATTAAAGCTAGAAACTTGAAAATTTTATCCAATATCAAATACATATTTTTTTATATTGGACAACATTTTCAGAACAATTATAGCACTTTTGACTTAAATATAGAACTTTTAATTTACCAAATTGTTTAAAAGTTTTTATGTAATATAATTTTAAATATTTGACAAAAAGTTCTGAAAATTTAATATGACCTTACTCATATACCTACCTAATTATCCTAACAAAAGTTCAAAAATCGTTAGTCAGGATTTTTTTTTATACACACTTTAATAAATTATTATACGATTTTTTTCGATATTGTCTGATTTCTTTTAAAGTTATTTCTAATGAGTTATAATTTTTATAACAATTGAAGTTTAAATGAGTTATATCTAATTGAATATTTTATGAGGGTTTAATTACAAAAAAACTCACCAAAAATTATACAATTAACCGTAAAATACGTAAACAGTATTTAAATAATAATACATTATATTACACTGAAGCTTTGCTCAGAATCGTTTTATACTAAAGAAATGAGTCATCATTTCTTTAAAACTTAATACATTCATCACCAATATCTTGTCCGAGGACCGAAGGGACGAAGGACGAACTTGTACCACCATCATCTCACTTACCAGCTTTTTTTTAAATAACTTTATTCACTCACTACTCAGGTAATCGGAATGCATATGCAAATTTAATATGTAGAAATTTAAAACATGAAATGGTAAGCCGTAGAGATTTCACATTTTCATTGATCTGGTTACGGAGGTTTTATTATCTGGTTACTTAAGATATAGATTTTTTATGGTAGTTGATACGAGTATAACAGAGGTATTAAATAATGGAATAAAGACAAAGGTATTAACAAATCTATTTCAGTGTCTGCTCTATGAAGAATGGCAGCAGTCATTGAATTTAACTGATATATTTGATACTGCCTAGCGTGACTTCGAAAATCTGATTAATAATTTTTAAATGAATTAAAATTTTCTACGAAGTAATACTCAGATGTTTATGTTAAGAAATTTTTGAGGTGAGGTAAGAGATTATTATTCTTAGAATATTGAACTATGTAGAGTAGTACCTAAACTCGACGAGTGTCGGTGCGCCAAACCGCGTACCAAATCTCGCTATCAACGAATAACAGCCATCCTATCTAGAATTTTGGAAAGTGCTAAATATTTTTAAATTAATAATTTAATTATGAAAATTACTTGTGGGTCATATATATTTTGAATAATAATAGTCAAAAAATGTAAAAATGTAATTTTACAAGCAATGCAGTTTACACTAATTATTTTTATTTATTATTATTAGCATATAATATTTATTAAAATATTAAATTCATATTGATTATTTGATTCAATATTGTTTTGATGTTGATGGTTTGGATTTCTCTGTTTTGTGAGCTTTACTGAGCAATTTTTGTATTAGTTTTTTTATAAAATATGTTAATTTACTTAAGTAGATTAATATAAACAAGATATTGCGCAGAGGCGGCTCGAACATTTACATTTTACCCCGGCAGATTAATTTAGACCACCCATCTACTCCAAAAGTTTTCTCACTTCATTCGATTTACATAACTGCTTTAGTATTAAAACGTTAATTATATATAATTAATGTGTTCATCAATTGATTGATAAATCTACAACATTTTAATTTATTAAACCAAAATGTTCCTAAAAAATGCAGTGTTAAGCTTAAGAATTTCCAAAAATGTATGATAATTGAGTTGTCCCTTCTTGTTATTTTAGTTCTAGACTTCTAGAAAACAATATTCGGCTGTCGCTGAATATCACTACTCAACTAATACATTCAGTCAGATATATTGTAAACGGCACAATGTTAAACCAAATGTAATAATCAGGGTCGTAGTTAGGGAGGGGCTTCAAAGGAAACTTGCGGTATTATTGGAAATTGTGATACTTTTGTTTGTGCTGTTTAGCATTTATAAATATTTTAAATTTTAATGGTAGCTTTATTTTTATAAAATATAAAATAAGAATAAATGAAATTTATATGATTATTTATTTTTAGTGGTTTTACTTTTAAGTGTCTAACCTCCAGATATTTATTTATATATTTTTTATGTTTAATGAACTTCTCCAATAACTTCTGTAAACCGCTTTTCAGAACGAAATTATGTACTCTCCATAAAATTAATTTTTTAGGTGTGACACTAATGTTTTGCTAACCCGGGATCTGGAGCCATTTTGTAAAAATAGACCTGGTTATAATACATAATATATATTATTCAGTGTTTTACCAAATATACGTTGTCCTCTTAATATAATATTATAATCTAATCAAACTACAATTATTATACTTATAGTATTAGTACTACATTAGTATTGATTTAAAACAGGTTGCAAGGACATAAGGTACGTTTCTAAATACTCGCTTCACCATTCTATTGAATATGACTACTAATTGTCATGAGCCTTACTGTACCAAACTTTTGAGCACTGAGCTTCTGACTCACCCACTCACCCACCCGACCACCCCAACTCATTTTTACCGGAGCACCGTCCGGTTAGAAGGAGCTTACAAACCGCCTCTGATATTGCGTGTAGTAAAACCATAGAATTAGGATTTTATTTTATTTACATTTTAGAGCTTTGGATTTTAGGACATACAATAATTATACTCTTTTGTGAGGGCCGCACAACATTTATTAAAGGGCCGCATGTAGCCCACGGACCGCGCGACGGGCATCGCTGGTATAAGTTGATCGAAAGAGGAGCGCAAAAGGAAGCGTTTTACTGTCGCAATACAGGTCGGCGTATGCAAATGAACACAATAATTGTACGTAATAAATACCTTTTCCGGTAATAGGCGATCGAAACGTCGGCGCTGCGCGTATTGAAAATATCATTACTATTGAATCATTACCGTCGACTGCAGTTATTTTCGATTTGCGCGAGGCGAGAACGGAGTTCTCGGGGTCATTCGCTCGCACGTCCTCCGTCGTCGTTTGTCGCGCGCGCGGTACGAGGCGGCGGCGGAGCGGCAGAGCCGTAATTTACGCCAGCGCTATATGTCACACGCGACCGTTCGGATAGTAGCGGCAAGTGGCGACGACAGTAATGACGACAATAGCAAACAAACGTAAAATGTACAATGGTGATATCGTTATATTCCCCGAAAACGATGATGACGACGACGACGATGATGATGATGGCGTCGATAAAAATGATAATAATAACACTAATAACAGTGATAATTATTACGTCGTCGTCGCGGCGAAAAAATCACCGACGACCGCAAGCGCGCGCGAACGAGACGGCGGCGCGGCGTGGCTCTGCGGTTCTCCCGCTCACGACTCGGCGTCGGCGGCGGCGACGGCGGCGGCGGTGGTGGCGGCGGCGGCGGCCCATGACCACGTGCCCGTGCCGCCGTCCGTCGCCCGCAGTCTTTGATCGTTACTTACGCGACGACGGCACCACCGCGACTACCACCAGCACGCCGGCGACGGCATCAGTCTCGTTCGGCTCTTTGTCGCGATCACGACGTCGCGCGCTCGTCTCGTTCACGGCGCACACCCTGATCCGTCGGAAAAGCACACACAGGAAACACCACCACCCGAGATCCCGCCGCGGCGACCGGCACAAACCATGCGGACGACCGACCGTTGACGAAACCGTCACCAGACGAGAAAAAACGACGAGAATTCTTTTTCGGGGGAGGGAGAAAAAAAAACTCCCGAAACCTAGAGTAGCACGAGCCGTTTTTTTTTTTTTTTTTTTTTTTTTTTTTTGTCCCCGTCACTCCGGTGCCGTTTTCCCGGACCTCCCGAGCGTCGGGTGGCCCGATGGAGCCGAGCGCCATGCGTCCGCCGCGCCGGTCGCCGCACGGCGACGCGATCCCGACGTTGGCGGCCGCGGTCCTCTGGCTGGCCGCCTGCGCGTGTCTGGCGGCCGGGACCGCGACGGCGCTCCAGTGCGCGGGCCGCGACGGCGACGGCGGCGACGTCAGCTTCGAACTGCTCACCGGGTACGCGGCCAGCCCGGCGGCCAAGCACGCGATGCGCGAGCAGCTCGCCCTGTTCACGTTGCCGCAGTGCATCGACGCCTGCAAGTCGGACGAACTGTGCGCCGCCGTCACGTACGAGACCGGGGCGTGCGTGTCGTACGCCGCGGTGCCGCAGAAGAACGCCAACTCAGGTACGCTGCCGACTATACTGTATTATATTATATATATACACGCTCATGTCCGATACGTTAGGTAAATGTTAAGTACGATACGATTTTAACGTGCGCGTCGCCAAAACGATAAATCGTGGGTAGTGCAAACGATGGTCTATAAATGTTCTGTAACTCGAATACGTGCATACTTGTACTTGATTTCGGACGGAGGGCTTAAAAACCAGCCATGCCTCCCTTGATTTTGAATTCGTCGAGATAACAAGGATTGAAATTTTAGACAGAAATGTTTGAATATACTGTGAACACTACACACTCATTGTTTACAACTAAATACGGTTTTTTCAGTACCTCATTGTATTTAATAATTTATACCATCATTAAATTATAATCTATTATTGTTTTGTAAAACAAGACATTCTACTGAAACGTTACATCTCTAAATGAGATGCCTGTCCGTCAAAAAAAAAAAAAAAGGAAATTTATTTCCTATTTACTTTCATAATTATTTTCTTTAAAACAACAAAATGCACTATCTATCAATATATTTTACTATCGATTAAATTATTATTTAAAATCGTTCAAAACATAGATAGGGTTTAAATACCGAAATTTGAATCAATTACATTTTATAACGTTATTAAAACATATTTTTTTTCTACTTTTAACTTTTAAATGAAGATGATGGCTGCACGTTTCCCTATCTCTGTTTTTCTAACCGGCAAGACAGGAAAACAAGTTGCGTAAAACTCATATTGTGGAACTCAAGTATATCATCATATTATTAGATTTAAAGAGAAGAATGTTTTTAAGGAAATGTTATAATGATATACCTTTTTGTAACGCCTAGGTATAAAATCCAAAATAGTTTTCAACATTATTTCGCTCCAAAGTTTTCTGATGTAGGTACCTATAACATGATTTTTTTTTATAATATGCCGTATATTTTGTGACTTAAATAGGGTCAAACATTTTTTGAGCAATTTATGGGGAAGTCTTACTATCTACTCTCCCTTCATTGTTATTTTGCTGATATCCCAATTTCCATGTTTAAATTACTTTTTAATTAAACAATTTTAATAATTTTTAATAATATATATCTAAAATAATATAATATTTAAAAAATTCTTGATAAATTAATTGATAAGGAATTTGCTCCTTGTTGATTGGATTATGCAAAATGTTTTCGTAATAGAAATAATATATATATATATATATATATATGAACGAATTTAAAAATATATTAGTTGTCCCCAATTCCAAACCAGGAACATATTTTAAAACAAATTCTGTCACTCATTTAAACTTAATTGTTTTATCAAAACATTGTGATTTTTCTAGTTAAAAATATTGAATAAACTTTTAACTATTTACTTACTGTTAACATAAATTATTGAAGTGAAATGCTTTATTCGAGACACTGGGATGACGGGACTCTATATTCAAAACCGGTACAGTCTCGACCTTATAATAACGTATGAAAACCCTTGTACACAGCAGTAAGTCGCTGATATTATTAATAATTTATACGAATAACAACTACACTCGTGAATGTAGTCGTGTTTTGAACAATATTATTACGATGTACATAGTGTTTGGGTATTGCATGTACTGCACGATGTAAAGACTTGTGTTCCTATTTCAATTTTGACGTCAACGTGACTCATATTGGATTCGGGTTCATTGCATGACATAATTTACGTCTTGAGATAATATTATAATAATATATTAAACCTGACGGGGGTTCACTTAAACAGTATTGACCCAATAAGTCTATAATACTTTATAGTGTATACTGTATACGTATCCTTTGACTAGGCAATAGTGATTGAACGCTTTATTAATGTATAATACATATATTTGAAATCACAAGTAGATAATCTTTATTAGACATTATTTTGGTAAATGATGTGAATGGATAAATGTTTTATCGTTTTTAACGAATCTAAAGTGGCGTTTTTTTTTTTAAATTGACAAGGATATATTTGCTTACATTTGAAAATAAAGCAGAACTGGAACGCCTTCATATTAATCATATACCTTTTTTATGGGGTATTTTTTTTCTAAATAGTGCCAAAGAGTAAACTTAAGAGTTAAGATATTTGTCTAGCACATCTTGTAAAAAAAAGGTGGGTCGTAATTAAATTTTACAAACTGTTCGGTACTTATACGTGATTTTATGGAAAACTACTAAAATATTCCAAAAATGTTCACCAGTTTACATCACTATTTAATGATAGTTATAAAATTTGATAAGCACAATGAATGAATCAATATATTAGTATAACTGTATAAACCAGTATATATATATATATATATATATGTGTGTGTAAAAGTAAAGCATACTCGCCAATATTTCTATTTTTATTAAATTATTTTGAAATCATCTGTTTTTATAATAAGTAAAAACCATTTCATATTATTTATTAGAACGCCAAGAAATCAAACGGAAATATTTGTCGATCTTTATCTGAGAACGATTGTATACGTTCGTTAAAGTCTATTTGACTTCAGTAGCATTCATAAAATAATCATTTTATGATTGATTCTTTAATTTTAAACTAAATTTATTCGAAATTGTTACACATATATATTTAGTACTTACGCACCAAATTTTTGTTTGTAATTACTTGCGACAATTTTTAACAAAAACATTCTTCAAAAAATGTAACGATAAGTCTAATACTTGTTTATTGTCGTGCAATTACAATTTCAAAATTTTACGGTAGGTATTTCGAAGATAAATTATTATTACCATTAGCCATGAATAAGTATATTTATCTTGTCTCAACATAAAATTAATTGTTTAACTATTTTTTATTTATTTATTTAAGATGTTTACGATAATTGGACGTTAAATGATAAAATAAAAATAATTAATATATTTTATATTTAAATACAAAATATTTCGTTAAAAATATTGAATAAATTAAGTTTTATTATACCGAACATTAAATAGCATAACATTTTTGTAATTGAACATTTTACTTAATTTTAAAGGTACACTAAAAATTGAAAATTATTTAATTTTCTCTCAATAATTAATTAGAATTCAGTAGGTAAATTCATATTTTTTACCAGTAACATAACTGTATTGTTCATCAAGTTTTAAGTTAGATAACCTATATTGAGAAAAACTGTTTTCCTTAAATAAATCATAATGTCCAATTATAATTATTCATGACTCATTAATATCTCAAAAATATTATAAAAAAATAATATTCATGGTTTAAATTGGTGTAATTATTGATAAGGTTGCTAAGTACATTTCATTATTAGATAAACAATAATTTTTATGTACAATTTTTCTTTCACAAAAGTATATTATTGTTATGTTTTGGTGTGAAATAGATAGTATTAGTCGTTTTTACTGCATCAGATTTCTCACAGTACATTATAGTAGTTGTGTTATTATAAGATTTTAGATTCTGAGCGGAACGAGGAAGCAATTGGTTTTATTATGATAGATTTTCTCCGAAAATACTTTTCGGGGCAGTAAAAGTAGTTCATATTCAGCTTAAGTATAAAAAATATATAAACACACACACACACACACACACACACACACACACACACACACACACACACACACACACACAAATTAATTTATTGATGCGTAATATAAAGAGTGTAAGAGCTCAAATAATTCTCAGGAGTATTCGAAATCGCGTTGATAATAAAACAATTAATTAAACAATGTTTTATCATCAGGAATTAAACAATTTATTTAAATTAATCATTTATACATTTTTTTTATCAGTTTTTACTTTCCACGTCTCCATTTAAATTTTCTTTAAAATGTGATTATATTTTATCATACTGGTCAAATAATTCGTTGAATTAAATATTTATATACCGACCCCAATGGTTCTTGATAATCTCATTATATGACAAACATTCACTTTTAAACAAAATTTATCAAATACTATTCATTTTAAATGAACATAATTTTACAATAATTACTTCAAGTATTTAAAATTATATTTCATTGTCTTAAAAACATGAAAATCTTTTGATAACCCTGAATATAATATTCTTTTCATAATATTTTCCTTTTGACTACCTATTTATTACATTTCGAAATTTAATTAATTTTATTGTGTTTGTTTTTTAAATATGTATAATAGAAAAATGTTTTAATTTAAATTTTCAGAAGAAACTAAAAACTGTATTTTCTGGATAGAGAATTGATTTTAAACTTTCCTAGAAAAATGTTTCTTTAAGAATTGAAATAAAACCAAGTGATTGACAAAAGACTGACTGACTGATTGTTAAAATGTGATATTCAGGATTCATGAGCATGTATAGTCCATGAATTTAATATTAAATTGAAAATAGTTTTCAAAATATTAATTACAACTCAGCATTTATGTGGAAAAATATAAATAACAATTCAACTTGTGAAACACATACGGTAATATTATTTTATAATTTATTAACGATAATTTATTTTTCAAATAGCTAAAATACCTTTTGTTTTTATTATAATCTTTATAATATATTTTAGTATGCCTATGTTTTTATTAATCTATGTATTTCTTATTTTGAAATTAGAATTTATATAACCGCTAACCGATTAATTTAAAATTACAAGGTTAGGTTTTAAATAAAATGTACTCCGAAAATAGTATCTAATAATTATAAATTATTATATTTTTGAAACATAAAAATAATTTTTGTCGAGAAACGGAATCATTATCCATTTATATTTGACCGTTTGCCTTGACAGTAAAAAATTATACTATATTATTATTATACTACTGTGGAATCAATTATGAATTTGTATGTGTTACTTTATTAGATAAAATATAGATTTTATACATAATTGTGCAGGTATTAAGAACATGTTTTTATTTTGTTTTTATAGTATGCAGATATAAATAGTTTCTTTTTGCTAACTGCTATCGCATACGCATTTGCGAGTTGTGCTTACATGCGTACTCTAGGACAAAATTAATATTTTCTGACATTTATAATAAGTATTTTATAGGCACGTCAATAAATTAAAGAATTTTTTTTTATGTACAAATTATTTAAATTACTCAGTGTGCATGAAACGAGTGAACTCGATCTTGGAAACTATATAAACTATTATATTTTATCCGTGTACACCGGCGAATGTGTTCACGTGTCAGCCGTTCACGCTCGCATAGTAATTGCCCATAAAACCGATTCTCGTTTAAGACGCTTTATTTATTTAATTTTTTTTTTTCATCTTTCCACCGATTTCATGCGAATACGAAATGATTTCAATTTGAGACCATCGCATCATTGTGAACGTCTATATTATAACACGCGTATATTCGTCTTGAACGTATTCGTGGTGTCCACGGTTATTATGGAATTATATGCTTCCGTACGGGGCGGCTCCGCACGCGGCGAATCTGACATGACGACACACCAACACATTAAAAACGGGACTGTCGCGTAAGTACTCGTATAGTAAATAATCAAAGAATCGCCTATATGTGCACATCATACTAGGTACCCGAAACCCGTTTTGAGGAAAAACCTCTCCGTCCGGGCGCTTCGCTTGTGCGTCTATGTATAGTCTACGCAAGTGTATAGGCGTATTGTACACTGTTTACACGAGTGTGTGCGTCTGTATTTGTCTTTGCGTTCGTATAAATATGTATATATATATATACGTGTAAATGTATACCGCGCAATTGACTCGAAATGAAATGTCCTAATGGACCGTAAAGATTATTTGCGTGGACGTGACAAAAACACTACAGCGACCGCGAACAAGGTCAACATTGCCGCCGAGACGTTGGAAAATCGACGTGATCCTGGTGACCGTTATTGTAATTGCAAACACGATGAGTTCGTATCTACCTCTGCCTACGCCTGTCTTGAAAAAACAGTAAACATACAAAATGTTAAACGTACACCTAATATTGTATATACATACACATGTATACCACCTGTCTGCCCACAATATGACGACCGAACCGAGACTGGCATGTAAAAATGTTTAATTGAACAAAGCCCAAATGGATTCCATTATTTCGCGCGCGAACGTGCGAACTGTAAAATATGATTTGCTCGTTTATCATTCTTACGCCTCAGAATTCAGACCGAAATCGCGCGCAAGCTCGTTATGTCCATTTATTTCGTGCAAACAACATCAAGCAGACCGAAAAAAATAATTCACAGAATAAAAATGATAATGCCGAGCGGCAAGCACTGTGTACTGTATACAGTGCGCGTGCTCTGGTTGTGCGTCGCATGAACGGTCGTAAAACCATACGACATATTACGAATAAACTGTGTGGAATGTTCGGTAAAATAATTCACAATGTCACAGAGGTCACGCGTGGACCGCGAGATAGCTTGAGTATAGATGACGGCCTGGAGTAGGTACGAAAAAGAAAATTACTTTCATTTATCACACATTTTAATCGGGCCACTGAGTAATGACTATATTTTATACACAATTCCTACACGAGTATAAAGATATATTCTATTCTAATCCCCGAACAATGAAGAAGCCGGATATTCAGATTGTAGGCCTCCGGTCAAATCAGATTTTCTTTTTTTGTTTGTTTATTATTTACCTATTATAAGCGCCATAGAAAAGAACAAAAATTATTGATAAAAGTAAGAATGGTTTACTTAAAACGGGTGCAATATATTTCATATTTGCAAACAATGAACTTATGAATTCCAAATGATTTTCATATTTCAAGAGTGAAACAATGCTTATTTGACACAAAATCCATAATGATAAATATGTGATACATTTTGAATTCGTAAAATAAAGTAAAAATTATTTTTAAATAACATATCAATCAATAGTACGTATTTTGAAGATCAGATGATCAGATGATAACTATTTCTGTCTGTATTATAGGGTACTTTTTAATTTATTTTACATATGAGGAAATTGTGTTTTTCTTAGGGAGTATAGAAAAAAATTTACTATGTAAGATCATAACATAATATAACTTCTAATCGCACTTACGTTAAAAACTTTAAGTGCCCAGTGAAAAATATAAAGAGGCACTTTTTTCACATCTAAGGTACGATTGAGTTATCATTATCTAAGTGATAAATATACACATTATAAAATGTATGTTTTAACTGCATTATCATATTATAGGATTGAAAATATGCTAAGGCTTAAAAGCTTTTATTGTACCGTTAATCGTAAGCGATTGTTAATTACTGATCTTATATGGTTTTCATTTGTTACAAAAGATTTTAAATCATTATTGTTGAGTTTATATACTGTTACATGACATAATCTCATCACTTGCACTCTGCAGGAATGTTAATCAAATCCTAGTCTTGATTACGGCTACAAGTATCGTAATTAATAAAGTGTAGTACCTATCTGTAAGCGTTAAAACCACAAAAATGTTGTTATTCAAATATGAACCATTAATTTATACTTGTATGATGTTATATATAGTACTATATAGTACTATGTAGTCTTGTTTTGCTATGAAAAAATATTTCGTGCATAGACGTTTGAACAAGACACAATAAATTTTTTTTTTTTTAATTATCTTTGTCATATCTTATTGGATTGAGGATTCAGATCCAATTTTAACGATGATTGAAAAACGTTTTACACATAGCTTTGTTAATTTATGTAAAATTTGTATAAATTTATACATTTATCAAATTAACATTAATGCAATTCAACAATTATGAGAATTTTTAATAAACTAAAAAACTAACCAATATTGATTTTTAGTATGTATTGACATAAAAATATGTTGAGACTTTTCATTTTTAATCAGAATGTTCTCAAGTTCGATAAATTAGTGACTATCATCCTTTTACTGTTATTGCTTTCATCACGAACTTCACGTTGTGTAGGTACATATGTAGATATAACAATAAAAACTTAGTAAATTAGGTATATATTATATTGTCTGTATAACTCATAGTTAATTTCTTAGGTTTGCAGGCAGATTGGTTGGTACATTGCATTTAATGAAAATTCAACTAAAAAATTAAATTTGTGACAAGTATCAGTTCTTCTGAGACACAATTTTACAATAGAAATTTCCAGGGCAGTGAATAAATCGGCCATAGAGTACAAAGTGTTGATGATAAAAGGAAATTTTTAAATTCATATTTTTAAACGTTATAGGATTAATTTACCACATAAATAACTCCATCGACTTTATCTTGATTACATCTTAAACACTACGCGGTACTAGGAACTTAATTTGTTTTTAATCGTTCTCATTGTATTTATCATAAGTCCATTAGCAGCTTTGTAATTATTAGTTTACGGAAGAACTTAAAGATAAATGTTCAAGTTCACATAGTCTGTAATGCAGTGGTTCTTAACCGGTGTTTCGCGAACTTGGCTTAAGTGTTTCGCCTAAATTTCAAAATTGGCGAAAAAAAATTAAAAAATTACTGTCAATTAAAATTACTGGGATAATTTGATTTTTGGTTTCATCGTTCTAAACCATGTTATATCATTTACCAATTTTATTATATTATTACATTGACTGAATACGAGTATCATTATGTATGTAATTTTATTAAAAAAAAAAAATAAAAATGTAAAGTACCTATTGTTTTTTATTTTACGACCTAGTGCTCTGCAAAAATCTTATAAAATTATAAATGTTCCGTGATTCTAAAAAGGTTAAAAACCACTGCTGTAATGAAATGGATTAGCTAAATTAATCGAATTCACTTATTAGCTAATTTAATTCAAGTGAGTATAACGATAAGTCATTGCTGAAGTTGGAGTATTATTACATCAGTTTTATTTTCTTAAACTATCATATTTGCTAAGATTTAACTATATTTTCATAATTATTTATAAAATCCCACAAGGTGTATCAATGTATTTTTTTTTTATTAATTAATTTAAGTATAATATTATTATTACTTAATCTACGTACTAATTATATTTTATGAAACGCAGCATTTAAATGAATCAGAATTATGAGTTAAAATACAAATATTCAAACGCTAATCTTCACATTTGTTTAACTATATTTTTTATTAATAATTATTTTAGTAAAATACTGTTGTTAGTCAGAAATACAACATGTATTTAATTAATGCTTATCATGATTAATTTACTTATATTGTATACATCGTAATATTTAGAGTGTGTTTGCGCGCGTGAACTTCACCTTCACGTATCGTGTATAAGTTTAATAATTTTATACATAGGTATGAACGAATTAGCAAAACGGTTTTAAACGGTCAGTTATTATTATAAATTATGATCTATTGATATACAGGCGTCTGCTAATGAAAGTAAATTATGATTGATTAAACTGATTCGTAGAAGTGTGTTGGTAAATTTATATTGTAATCAAAACAGAATTAATTGAGTGTAATATTTCTGGTTTTAATTTTTGATGTCCTAAAATTACTTAAAAAAAAAAAAATAAAAATTTAATGAAACTCAAACACACGTTATAATTTATTTTCAGAAAAAAAACATAGCAAAAAACTATTTTTTCATGTAATTTATAATGTGGAAATATCTATGAATGTATGATGTATTTCATGTATAAAATACTTAGTATTAATAGTAATAAATAGTAGTTAAAGAAATAAAATAATAAAAAAGTAGATAAATTTTAAACCAAAAAAATAAAAAATATAATGGTGGTGGAAGTTGGTCTATTCTGTCCTTGGATAATAGTGACAAGTGTATTGAATTTTGTATTAATTAATTAAGTAAATTATTCTGCACGAAGCTTCAGTGTAATATATACCGTTAACATATTTCACTGTTTTTAGTTAAATTGATGGTAAGTTGGTTTCTTTTTATCATCTATATTATTACTTTTTTTTCTTAACATGAAAGACATTTTATTTACCAAAAGATTAAAATTATGTTTTAATCTATTTACTAATAGTGATTGGGTGAATCAATTATTTTTTTAATTCACATTTTAAGTTGACGATTGATGTAGAAACTATTGATTTCGTAAAAATCTTATAAGAATTTAAAACGCTTACAACAAAAAAAGTCCTGAGTGACAATTTTTGAAAATTTTCAGTGTCGTAAATAAAATATCCGAGAAAAAAATAACTAAAAATCTGCCGGAACAAAACATATAGGTGTAATACATATAGATACTCGTATCTATATGTATAAATTGTATTCCAGTGTTTGACATATTTACATTTATCTGTATACTTAAATATAAGAGAAAGATTATCAGCGCTTGTATTGGCGTAACAAGTATTTGCGATGATTGTCATTTTTTTTTTAAGTGAATATTATTTACATTTATCGTTTTGTCCCGCTGTGTAATTTGTTTTAGTGACCAATGTATAATTGAACTGAAAAATTGGATTTTATGCTCCATTTATATGCTTGTTTCCATAATTATGATACATAAATAATAACCGAAGATCAATTGATTTTTATCGATGAGAATTTCACAAAAAAGATTATTATTATCGTAACGGGATTTTTACGAATTGAATTGAATATAGAATATTTGTTTTTTTTTTTCTAACGAATTCTACCGTTTTTGGGTGGTATTATTATTGTTGTCGATAATGTTATACCGGACCAATATCAATATTCGAAAACACATATAGTACCTGTATATTGGTACTGTAAAAGGTGAAAACGACCACCACAAGTGGCCACGACGTTAAAACAGCTCACTGTTTATTTCCGAAGCAAAACGGTATTGGTCACACAGCAGCGCGAAGACGGACAATAAAAAAAAAAAAAAATTTCGCGGTAATTTATTCGGTACGCACAGTTTGGCACTTAAACGACTGAATTCGAAGTACAGTATGTTTGAAAAGTCGGACAGCGGTTCAAACCGAAACCATAAGTCCACCGCGCGCCAATATCATGATGTGCATCACGACACGATATTATTATATTTTATCATCGGCATTTGGCGGCCACCCACATTCGGACGCGTACGGGATAATTTGATGACGAGGAAAATAATTAATGCAGCGCGTGATTCGGCTCGGTAACGGAATATCGTGACGTTTTACGTATATTTGTCGGAGACGTTTTTACTGCGGGCGCGCGCGATTATTTACATATTTCTGTGCATTGTGTTCCGCGTGTTGTTCCGTGTGTTCGGCGGGTCCGCCGCGAGCGTCTACGATACGTATTTACACGTACACATCACAGGCACCTACACGAAACGTCGTCATTGTCATAGTCATGATAATATATTTTTTGCGCGGAAACCCGTCCGCGACGAAATCATCAATGCACTTCAAACCGTCGTCGCGCAAAAGCAGTCTTCGGTCGTCATCGTTCGGTCTTCGTTTCTCGTTATTTATGCGCGTCGTACCCTACATGTACGTATTATAATACGCGTGCATAAACACCGGCAACTACATAGGCGCATATATGTACAATGGAAATACGAGTTACACACACGCCAACACTGACCGACGTTTATCGATTAACCACGGTTAACAAATGCCCTTTTTTTCCGGTGTCCTCGAATGTCCGTGTAAAATGCACACCGCCGCGGCGTTAACCCAATAATTATCATACCGTCCGCGAGACCACGCGTTCGTACGACTCGCGTGCACGTTACTATATATACGAGTGTATTAAGTGTGTTACGTTAAACGCCGTACGTCGTCGCTCATTACGATTGTCATGAATACAATATCATCACTTGGACTCGGAAGCTGTAGCACTGAACGAGTGACTTTTTAACGCTTCATTGTATATACGCTTTTTAAAATCTCAAAAAATAAAAAATAAATACACTGTAAACAGCGTGAAAAATCGGGACCAATTTCACGTAAAGAATAATAATAAAAAAAAATATTATCTACTGTTAAATCTACTAATTTACAATGATTAAAATTATATTTAAAAAAAAAAATGCACGATGAACCAGCATATAAATTATTTCAGCAAAATGTACTTGTTGACAAAATTATGTTTCTGAAAACAGCGCTAAAAATTCTAAATTAGCACAATAGTTCTAAAAACCTTAAATATAAAAAAAGCAAATAAATAATTTCGTATATAACGTCAAGGAAGTATCAAACTAAATAATACCTTTCTAAAACTTGAACACTTGATCAAGGATCCGAAAAGAAAAGATATGCAAATGTTATTACATCCGAACCCTGAATATCATTCATCATGCTTTATAACCATTAGATCGATATCATTCGTCAACAACCATTCTAGTAGTGCCTCGATTTATAATTATATTGCGCTCACTATATCGTCCACACGACGGCTCGAAGGCGAGTAGACACACTATATTACGGATACAAGAAATTATATATAAAGGGACGTATAGGTTAAAAGTGTCTTGGGTATAAGCAATTATTTTTTAAATAAACAAAAAAGGTTTTTTCTCTCCATTTGTAAAGTATAATTTGATTTTTAAAAACTTAATACATAAAAATTACAACTTAAAACAGCCACATTTTTTCAAAATTTTCATTATTATTATACAATTATAATTTTTCAATTTGTTTATGGCTAGATGACTAATGAGTATCCAAGATTTCAGAAAGTGATACTGTATATACAGATTTTCTATTCAATATTATTATCTCTCAATGTGCTTAAAAAAACATCTTTTATCTAAGATTACATTTGGAACCTAGATCTCTTTGAAGTAAATTATAAAAATACAATTATTATTTTTTTAGTTCTTAACAAGCAAAAAATAATTTGTTTTGTTTTCTGTCATAAAGTAGTCTATACCTAAAAATACAACTATTTTTATTGAAAATGCTATGGTATTTTTTTATAATTTGATTATTATTATTTTTTTTTTTTTTTTTTTTTTTTTTTTTTTTATTAAAAAAAACAATCTGTACAAACAAGCACATTTAGTAATTTAGATATAATAGAACATAATTACAAAATAATAAATAACTTTTAAGGAAGTCACCCATTGGTGGCACCTACGAACTTTTAGTTGGATTTACGATCACTTAAGAAGATCGCGATTCCAATTACGTTTAAGCCTGCAAGGGGGATTGCCTGGGATATGCAGTGAAGCCATGTCTTTAATGATTATTAATTTTTAATTAATTTTAATTAATTATTGATGGTTTGAGGTAATATTGTTTTTTCACCATATCTCATTGTTACTTTTATCAAATGTTCTTATTGTGTCAATGATAAAGGTTTTTTACTTAATGCGTTTAATAAATTATTAAATAAAAATGTAATATTTTCATTAATGTCATTATCTTTTTACGATTGACTAGGTGGACATTGTATTTTTGACGAAAAAAAATGAAAGCTAGATACCTACTATTAAATAATAAAGTATTTCGAAATATGAATATAAATATGTATGTATTTATAAACATATGTAAATACTGATCTAAGATGTTTGGTTTCTGAAAAATTCTCAGTTAAATTTAAAGAAATTCTGGTATTCGATATTTGAATTTATGATTTAATCAGTTTATGGTTTTTATTGTAGCCGATTTTTAACTGTATAATTCAGTTGTAATTACCTAATTATTACAATACCTTTTTAAGTCTGATGGTGAAAAAACGTATCACCTGAAATATTGTCAATTTTAAAGTGGTTACATAATATATGTATTTACATATAATATATTACTATGTAATGTAACACAGTTAATCAACAAATTATGGGATTATTTTATCAAACTTGTCCCTAAAATTTTTTATCTGCGTTTTATTAAAAAATTATCAAATCAATTAATTACTGTTTTACAGATCAGTATATTCTATATACCTATACAGCTTAAAACGGTATGTCGCGTATATACACATTTTTCTAAAAAATTTTGTTACGGGTACCTATACGTCGTGTACTCTCGTATACGTTCGACGCACCCGACTTTACGACTCCGGAATACGAACACACAACTCGCCGCACGTTACCGTGATACAGACCATAATATTATGCGACGCGGTCTTTGCAACTATTCGAGCAACTATTAATGCTGTTTATTTTGTTGAAACGCGATAATAACAGTGGTGCGACGTGTGTATTATTATTACTATTTTATTATACTCGAGTAAAATGCATCCGTCGTATAAAACACATCGTACGTATACGACCCACCCGTACGAGTCATGATATAATTATTATTATAATAATTATCGTTTTCACTCGTGTAATAAAATATAAATCGTAGACACGTCCTGTACTTAAAATTCTTCCGGCCCGGCGACGGGAAAACGAAAAAGAAACGCGGGAGAATGCCGCCGCCGCCGCCCCCGATCGCATCGTCGTCGACGTCCGCCTGCGCCGCCACCGCCGCCGCCGCCGCCGCGCGCATTTCCTACAACGCGTCGGACGAGAATCGTGACGCGTCTCCGCGTATGTCTATGTAGTGTTTAGATGTTTATACGGATTCTTGCGAGCGACGCACGTGCTCTCTCACGCCGCAGGGTCATCCGTACCTCTGGGTTGATCGTCGTCCGGGACCCGTGGTACCGCAGCCACCGCCGCAGCCACCGCCGCAGTCGCACACGCGCGTGTAGGTACGTCTAAAATTTAATATTATGTATACAGTATAGTATCACGTGCCCGCGACAAACCGAACGTCGAAAACAGATAAATAAAAACGTATAAAAACGAACTTCGGCAGGGGAAAACTCGACGGGACGTGTTATGAGCGCGCGGGTTATAGAGCGCGTTATGTTTTTATATTATATTGTTCGCGCGCGTATGTGTATGTGTGTAAGTGTGTGTGTGTGTGTGTGTGTGTACATATCATTATTGTTATAACGTGCACGTCCTATACGGCTAAAACGGGTAAAACGCATAAAAACGCAGCCGAAGCCATAACACATATTGCACGGCAAACCGATCGCAGTGCGAATAATAATAATAATATACGGGCGCGGGTGCAGCAATTGTCGTAGCACAGCATAACCCGCAGCAACAGTTTCCTATGGAATATAATATATATATATATATATATATATATGTGTGTGTGTGTGTGTGTGTGTGTGTGTGTGTGTGTGTGTGTGTGTGTGTGTGTACGTTTTCTGCTAACTTTCTAGATCTTTTTAATGCTATTATCGTGTACACGGACGGTATGACACGCGAACGCAAATTCCGAGCGTTAAGTCGATCGCGGCGCTGCACTGGTTTCTGACGTTGACGTGCCGCAAACGCGGAATTCACGTTTACGCTATAAAATCACAACGACAATTTAATAGTGGTAATAAATTATTACGTGTCTTCATAATCCCTTAAGCCCTACGGAGTCCGTGCGGGGCTCCAGCGGTACGTTATTGGCGTGCGCTAAACGATCTTCGATCGCACCACGCACACCTGCTGATAGATAAAGGTGTGTGTATATACATACATATATATATATATATATATATATGCGTACCTCTCACCGCTATCATTATAACATCGTTTGTGTAATTAATTTCTCAGCTTCTCCGAGTGAAGAAAACCAATGCAATCTGTTCCATGTTTTTTTTTTTAATCGAGTTTTAAATATGACCCAAATTATTTTATAGGTATAACTTTCGATGGGAAAATCATGGAAATTAAAAATCACGTTGGTCGTACCCTATTTGTAATTAAAATAATTGCAGCTTATATATTACCGTGTTAATTAAAAAAAAAAAAAAAGAAGAAGAAAATCGCAATGATAATAAAAACAATTTGTTTTACTTAAACACTATTATACACTATTCTTCATTCGATAAATCGTGTTCCGATGTATAAACAGTAAAACAGTTAACTTTTTCTCCGTTAAAAACTAATTTCATTAAGTAATCGTTTTTCACGCGGACGAAATGTCTGTGTTGTATCAATACCTATACGTGTATAAAATGAAGATTCGCGAAACAATCATTGATCTAATCGACTCTTTGAGCTACATTTTGCATTAAATATATATTTATATACAAATAATTTTCATTTTAATCGATCAGAACACGTTTTGTTTACATACATGTTAAAAAAAAAAAAAACTAGCGTGAGAAATCAATTTCGTATAACTAATGAAAAACACGTATATATTTATACTAATTGAAAACACGATTTATAAAATCTTCTCGTGAAAAATACTCACAACGATATTTCCGTATACACTTAGTCGATAGAGGAAAGCGCACGGTTTATAGTGAGCTACTATAACTCTATGAAAACACAGGGCGGCACTCGGGTCACTCGAATTAATTAAACGCTTCGAGATACGCCTATGTGAATAATTTGGAATGCAGCTCATATACGCCGGTCACAATATAGTATTAGTCGTACACGCGTACGTGCATTACAATATAATATATAATATTTAACGGCACTTTGGTCTTTACGGAGTAGAAACAGTGGCCAGTGCACGTAATATGACACGTCTTAAATGCACTATGTATGTGTATGTGTATATTTAGTATACGTATACTCGTACGATAATCGCGGAGTTGGGCCAAAGAATGGGATATTGTCATTCGAAACAAGTAGGTTTTTCTGGAATGGTCATCGCGCGGCCCGGTCCTTAAACAATAATGACCATTTTCGGGTGACACAGTTTCGTTGGTATTTTTACTTAGTTACTTGCACGTCCAGACAATGAACTCAGTGACACACCTCGGTGCTACGGCGGTGTATGTATACAGCCACGGCACGTTCAAAAATATTAAAAATCACCGCACGTCAGATGATCGTTTTCGTATCAATGTACAGTTTGATTATTGTTATAATAATGAACAAAAGGCGTGGACTCAGACATATCGTAGACATACATAATATATACAATATATATTCAACTTAATATAACTTAGGGTGTGTTGGCACATACTGGTGTAAAATAATACGGTATTCGTGTTGGGTGTACACTATTTATATTAATAATATAATAATGTATACTGTGGTTTACGAAAAACATTAACGGTTTCAACACATCATTTGCAATTTTTTACATTTTCTTCTCTTTCAAACGCTTTTCTCAGTCATCCACTGCAGATGGGTAAAACATTTTATCAGTGGTGGTATTTTTCAATTTACAGGTGTCAATTAATCAATCTTTGGCCCGTCGTTGGTTTTAATAGCAGTGTCTATTATATAATTTATAGTTCTTCTTTTTTGTTTTCCATTTATTCCGTATTGTCCTCATTAAACCGATCTAATCAATCGATCCAAAACATCGGTACATATTCTACAGAACCATTTTCAAAGTAAAACAAATCAAATTATAAAGCGTTAACGGTACACCGATTTTCAGGCTATATAACACCACCACAACACGTCGGGAATATCCGCGTCGTGTAATTCAGACGTTTCATCGTCGCTTTAAATTCGCATTTTGCTAATGAATTATTCATATGCCTGTGAAAACTTGCACGTTTTCATGTTGAACTATGAGAAAAATAATTTATACACAGTAATGCCGTGGTTGCACAGACGAGCGTTATTCAAAATTGTGTTTCATATTTTACTACGAGATTTATTCATTTTTATTGTACCACAGTCTGCAGAGTAATTGTAGGCAGGTACGTCTATTATTCGTCACAATAACGCACGGTTATTTATGCTTATCCAGTTGTAGTTTTCGTATAGCCAGCATATCACGATGATCTGTGAATTAAAATGAGTAAATAACACTAATTTGGGTGGCACGACTTTTGCTGAACTAGATAGGATTGTCAATGGACAGTTAAACGATTAAACTACTGCCTACGGCTGCTCACCAGTCGTTCGCCTGTAATTTATTGGGTGTATTTCCACTATTTAGAGCAGGGGTCTTCAACCTTTTTGTGGAGATGGCCACACATTATTTTCTACAAATCTCGCGGGCCACATCCGTGGTAAAAACATGTGTTTTCTACTAAAATTCAGTTTTGCCATTAGAATTTTCACGATTAAATTTTAAATTACAAACTATTATTAATATCATTAAAACAGCCAACATTGATAACGTGTTATTTAATTTGTTTTATCGCATTTTCCCCAATTTTTTCAATATCGATGGCTCATGGCCGTTTTAATTTTATCGAAATAGAAAAGATGCGTGCTATATTTCAAATGTGATTGCGGGCCGCAAATAATGACAAAACGGGCCATATACGGCCCGCGGGCCGCGAGTTGAAGACCCCTGATTTAGAGCGTTGAAGTCTCCGTAATACAATTTACTCAAAAAACACATGCACCTGACAGATTAATCATTGAGCCTGTATACAAAACACAAAAACGTGTGCATTGCTGACCTAAGACAAACATGACAAAATTAATGGCATGATATGTCTTTGGACATTATGTCCAAAAGAGCATTCACGTCCGTTTCTCATTAACTTAGAGGTCCTTAATAGCTTATAGCTAGCTCTAGGTAAACACAAATAAAATAAATTAACAAAGAAGCAAAAAAAAAAAACATTCATTGTGTGGCGTATTATTTAAATAAGATCCGATTCAGTTAAATTGTTGAAAAAAACCCGACGTGACAGATGTTGTCGTTAAAAGTGGGTCATGATGGACTCTACAGCTATAGAGACAGAATACTGAGGAAAATCGTGATTGTATCATTACCGGTAATCGTCAATGAATTCGTAATTTCTTCACGATGTATAAATAGTCGGTCGCGCGGCACCTACAAGACCCGTTTTTATTAGACGTCAAATCAAATAATGCACAAAGTCAATCAATCTGCTCTCTGTAATGGTATGTATATAAAAATTGTCGAACTTAATTAAAAAATGTCGGATAAAAGTTAATTATAAATGCTCATATAAATTGGTTGCGCGATTAGTTGACACGTGTAAATATATTCATAATATAACTACTGCACAAAGAATAGGAAATAATTGATGAAATAAATAAACCTACCCATGTTACTTATTAATAAAATATTAATTATTGTGTTAAATAAATTTTAAAGTCAAAGTTCTAATAAAAGCAATTTTGTGTTGTGTTCGCTCGCTTCCTCCTACGTTTGAATCGTGAATAAAATGCGATCGTGCGTCGCCGTCTTTAACCCATTAATAATTATGGGTCAGTATTTAAAACGGACGTATTATTGTCATTTGAATGAACGATCGTGTTCATTGAAGTCGGTGAGAAACTTTTCCATTATTCTGCAAAAGGGAAATTTATTGTGACCGTTTTCTATTATGCGCTTAGTCATTACTCATTATCGGCTGTCGGATGATTTTCCTTCAGTACGAAAGTACGTATACGCTGTTAGCACGCGATCGAACACATTTCCTACTGCCTACGTCCAGCGCTATTAACGGACACAATAAATTATTGTTAACATGCGATTGATAAATTATTATGTAATAAACTCGGCGTCCATACAAGTCATGAACTATAGAAGAAACCCGAAGAATTGATCTAGTTATTTATTGACACAGTTCTGCGTATCTGGACAATATATTATAATATTTTTTATGATATTATACATTATTACCGGTATATTATATAAACAAAACGCCAATATATTATTGATATTCTGAAGGTAAATTTTAAACGCGAGGCTTATATTGTCTTCGGAAGTTGCACGCAGTATAACTACAAATAAATTCTTTCAATTAAATGAAACATTGCACACGATTTAACGACCAATGAAATTCGATTACAAAAAAGAAAAAAAACTCTTTTCAATACGTTTAAAGAAAATAAATAAAAATCTTTACGAAAGTCCGGTTTAAATAATGGTACATTAATGATATTGATCTATGAATTGCGGTACTGTATAAAACGAAACCACGCTGGCAGGTACAGGGTGTAGGTACGTATAATGTGTATGCAAATTTTCTACATTGGATTTGATGGTGGAAATTGCAAAATAGTAAATACAGTATCCACTGAGCGCAGTGTTAACATGGATTTTATAGAAACACTGTTTTAATGTTTGATTTTTTTTTTTCATATTGATTTGATATCTGCGTGATAAATTCAAATGGAATCCCAATAGGATGCAAACATAAATTTTGTGTACTTAATGATAACGATGGTATGCAAAACATTTTGAAAATGATTTGCATAAGATCGTGGCATCTAAACATAGAAAGTTTTTTCATTAAACATTAATGAACGCATTATATTTGATTAACTTCGTTCTAAAGGTTTATATACCACTAAATAGGACTTGAAATGAATTCAGTAGGTAATCTCAATGTTTAAATATCTAGTATAATATGATTAATGTAAAAAAATTGTCAAAAATTGTTACCTTAATATTTAGCTTATTGAACGAAATAAATTCAAACTGATTTCGTTAACATCATTCATATATTTTATTTTGTTTAATTATTTGTATACCTATGACAATATTCTATTACATTTTAAATTCAAAACTATTCTTAAATTACAGCTAAACTATTGATGAAAAGTTTTTTTTGTTGTTGAGCTTTTACTAACTTTTATACTGCCCATTTTAAAACAATTATTTTATTAATCGTAATTATAGGTCAATAATATAAACCTAGTATAAATAATTTGTACCATGTATAAAAGTTTTCCTAATTTATTTTTTCCTAAAAAATATTCCCAATATGATTCCCTGAATTTTCCAAAACAGTAATAATTTCATATAATATATTTTCATATAATATATTTTTTATACACCTACTATATCGTAATTTTCACCTAATGAAAAGCCCTTACTTTTTTGATACTTGAGATTGAACATAATATTATTATTAGTCAGATAATATTTTATGCAGATGAGATAAGAAAAACAATGAATTTTTTAGTATTTCCTATTAAAATGCAAACGCTTCAACAACTCAAATGTAATTTTATTATTAAATACATAGTGACATGTCTGCTGGTTTAAAGTTTTATTTTAGATAGTCGTCATTTCAATTTGTTTATTGTGGCTGAGACAGTGTGTAATTTCAAATATATATTTTTTTAAATATTTTTTTTCTTTTAAATACATTTTTACTTACATTTAAATAATAATTATAATACTTATCTTTGTTTCTATTGAGAAAAGAAAATGATATTGGAAAAACTGTCAACCGTCAGTATTTATATTACCTACCGATTAGTATTTAAAATCGTCTAATATTATTAGATGAATAATATTGAGATATGCCCTAGGACAATTGACAACCCTCTTTTTACACTTTTAATTATGAATGATTTATAAATTAGAAATACAACAGTAAATGTATATTATATTAATATTTTAGACGATATAATAGGTAATTCGCTCTAATAGAGTTGAAATAATTTTGGATTAAATAAAATAAACGTTTGGACTAATTATATTTAAATATTTAAGACATTAAAAAAGATTTATAATAATATTTTATTTGAACCAAACGTAAATATTTAGTTATTTAATGATATTTATATATTAGCTCTATTTTAAAAAAAGTATTTTTAAGTTATACAACGTAAAAAAAACAAATGATGTTCGAACATTTTTATAAATTTTTAAAAAATAATCCTAATTTGATTTAATTGTAAATAATACAATATTTTTAGTTTAATTAAATTCATTTTAAAGGATTCAGATAATAATTAAGTCTGTCTTGAATATTTATTAATCAAATGTATTTAGATATACAAATGCTCATAAATATTGTGTTGGAATTTTCCGCAAATTAAAACGACTAATAACTATAGAAAAATGTTTGATATACAATTTTTCATACTAAGCGCATGCCATTTTTTTATGAGTGATTATTATATTATTATCATCCGTTAATCTCATTTTTAATTTGTTTGATTCTAAATTCAAGTAACAAAAAATTTGTCTATTAAAAATATAATTGAAAAATGAGAAATTATTTTTTTTTATGGAACGCTTAAAAAAAAAATTAATCTCAAAAATATGAAAAAAGTAGAGTAAAAATTACCTACGAATATTTTTTCATAATTTTTCTGTTTTTCAATCAATTGACAGTGTTTACGCATATTATTATAATGCGTGTCTGTATATCGCATATATGATATAGGTACAATGTATATTATACACACACTACGGTTTTACGCGATGACACGACATACCACTGAATAGAATTCAATTATTTGGGTTACGTATCGGTAATCATAGATTGATTTTTAACATAAAATGTAGGAAAAAAACAGGTACTATAAGTGATGTCACAAGTATTTATAAAAATCTAGAGCGTGAAATCGAAGCGTTTTAATTTACAAATGTAATTAAACGGCCATCGTCGAATGGTACACAAACAGTTATTGGATACATTTGCTTCAGTTAACAGTGAACTGGCATAAATTACACACCGACTTTTGTTCAAGCGATAAAATTACTATGAAAAGATTATAGTCACTGTCCAATTAATTAATGGATTCGGAACAAGTTTACGTTATTTGTTTCCGCGATGCAAATTTAAATGCATTATCCGTGTAAAGGAAAAACAATAATATACCGTACTGTACGGTGTGTGCTGTTCTTTAATTTCATTGTTTCAATATTGAAATTTTTAAATTTGCCTCTATTAAAAGTAAAATATCTGAGAAAATCTGAAACAGACCGGTCAACCGTGAGAATAAATTCACACTATAACTAAGTCATGTGCATAAACATGTTTATTTTTCGTTTTTCAATTGTTTTTTATTGCGAATTATTCATTAAACATGTCTGTGACCAACATTTTATGTTTGATCTTAAATAAGTTATTTTCATTTTCTTTTGCTTTTTTTTTTTTTTTTACACAATCACAATACATTGGGTATTGTATACATTGCATTAGTCATAACTCATAACATTAATAAAAAAAATATAGTTTGCATTAAACCTTCTATTTCTATTGGTAAAAATAGTTTTGTATAAAAATTACCACTAGATTATAGTTTTAATATTTAATTCGTTTCATACAAACAAACGAAAATTAATCTATATAAAATAATTTGTTACTTTCTTTTCTATTGTTTGAATTATGTAAGTATTCAAAATAACTTTATCATGAAATCTATTTAAATAATATCAATTATTAGTGAAAGATATTAGTTTAATTTTATTTGTTTTAAGTAATATAATCATAAAAAATACAATCTAACATAATGGTCTACAAATTTCGTTCACAGTTAATTTTCAATCGTTTCTAAAATGTATTTAATTTTTCCAAATAATTTAGTTTTAGAATATTGCTTAAATTAACAAACAAACAACAGTTTATAATAATACGTATGTGATTTTATATACCAATTAAGTTGAAATAATCGAGTTAATATTTCCATGATTTATATTTAGTATAGTAGTATATGTAACACATTAGTACCTTATTCATAATAATGTTATTATTTTCAACTGAATAATTTCTAATGATTAGGTACACTAGAAATACGATACATGATTTATCATTTTAATTTTTAACTAAAAAATAATTTCACTCTAGGGAATTATTATAAAAATGCTTTGTTTGAGTCTAGATATACTTTTGATCAAATAAAAACAATGCTAATGCATTTTCGAAAACATTTTTGTACAAGTTCAAAAGCTGAAAAAGTGTTTGAAATTTAAAATAATTTTCATTAGAAAATACCTATACTAGATTAAATAATAAAAAACAATTATTAATTAAGTTTATTTATAAGTATGTCACATCATGTATTTATAATCAGTGATTAATGATTCTTAATGATGATGATTACTAATCATTAATCTCTGATAATTTATGCTACATTTTTGGTTGACGTTAAAAAAAACTAATATTATGTTTTATTGACTCTATAATGTTGTATAATTCTTATTTATTGGAATAAATATAATTCTACAGAGAAAAATATTTGGTTTTCAGATTTTCCTCTTAAACGATCGCAGTATCCCACGCACACAACAACAGTGGCTCGGAAAATATGTGTACGGACACCAAAGACGTGTCACCAACGGTCGTGGAGTTTTGACACAATTCACGGTGAATTGAAAGTTGCTTCCAAACAACATTACAAGGCTATTTCTCGATCTAGTTGTATGGAAAGATGTTTGAACGAAAAGAATTTCCAGTGCAGGTGAGTTTGACTGGGTGCACTGCACACATTGTAAATAGGTACATAATAGTTTACAATTACAGTGTATTATGATGTAAGTGTATATATTTTTATATGTGCACGTATATAATTTAATGTAATTATTTAATAATATTTGCCTTAGTTTTTTATGTTTTCTTGTGTATACGGATAACATACGGTTATTATTAAAAATCGTACACGTTTGACCACTGTTTAAAAATTCATTGAAATCATAATAACAATAATAATAATAATAATAATAATAATTTAATACATAACTGGCTCACATCGTTTATGTTATAAAGTCAATTAAAATATTCGAAATTTCTACGTGCCATAACAATTAGATGAACACATCATACCCAAGAATCACGAATGAATAAATTATATTTTGTTCATATTTTTTTTGTTTTTCATGTGTCCGTGAAATTTAATAAGTACTCATGCGTGTTAGTAAACGTGGAACTAGGTACGTTATTAAATTACAACTGTCGAGATTTCGTATTAGAGTTTTAGAGAACTTCCGATCAAAATGTAAAAAGAATATAGTTGCAAGTATGATTGTTGGAACGAACACGAAAAAACAATTTGTTTATATTTACATAGAAATGCTATGTAAACCATAATATAATTCGGTGAATACGGTAGGTACGTATGCACTTAAATATTATTCTGACTACAAGTTGTAAAATAATGAGTAATGGAATAAGGATTTATGAAAAGATTAACGGTTTCATGAAAATAACTGATTTCCAGCAAAAATTTGTGCAGCAGCTATTTTTTTTTATAGACTATTATGCAACAACAATAAAAACATACTTTTTACACAAACTCTTACACATATTTTAATATTGAATGTATTTAAGGTTTGCATTCATGCATCAATATTCAACATGTATATTTAATATTTGAGTGTCAGTAAATATATACAATATGATATACAATAAGCTATACCATACAATTTCCTATATCATACTAATCTAAATGTATATGAGAGTCATTTTTATAGAGTATCTAAAATGTACAAAAACAATATTAAATACTCAAATTAAATAATTTATTTATTTACAATTTGTACTCGTGTATCATGTGAAAAAACTTTTTTTATAGAGGAGTTAGGTTCATTCTTTGGAAAAGGATTCATTTTTTTTCTTGAAAAAACATTTTTTAAAGCATTTGAAAGTTTGAAGTCTACAGAAATCTTATTTATACTATGCAGATAATAAAGTGCGTAAGTGCGTAGTGTAAATAAAATTGAAATCAGACGTATTAGCTTGATCCACTTTCCAAATTATAGGACGCATTTATTCTTAAAATAATTCATTATATTAAACATTTTTAAATGTTGTACTATGTAATTTTTTTAAATATTTTTACGCTGTACTTTTTTTTATAAACTTTGTTTTACGTATTTTACTGAATTCACACCTTTACTACAGAATTTCACATTTGTCAGTTCTTCAGTACTTCATTACATAATGTTAGAAAAATTCACGAGATGAACACCAGTAATAGTTAAGAAAGATATATCACCATTACCTAGTAATCCTAGCTACCGCCTTAATAAGTATGACATTATTTAGCTGTGGATAGTAGACACTAGCTATTTCTCGATCAAATAGTATATGTATCGAAACCATTCCATCGGTAGGTATATCAATGCTTACCAATCTATCCGAGGAATATTAGTATTCAAATAAATTGATTGTCACTCACATTTATCGCTCTAGACTCGAGTGCAAGTTAATTCAAACCCAACGATCTATGATAATAACAGCCTTTCTTTACCGCGGTGCAGGACAGTTAGCGCAGTGAATAGAGTCTGCATCCTGCCATCCAAGATCTAGTGATCCGTGACGTATTGAGTATCCACTCTGATTGACATGTCAGTCAATAACCCATACACTCTGCGGTCTAGAATAAAGAATCGTAGAAGTATATATAATGTTTAACAACAAACCGCGGTGTATAAAGACGAATATTTGGGCGTTTAAGATTGTATAATATCAATGTTCACGACGGATGTATGATAAATAACATTATAATGATCAAATTTACAGACAAATGAACCGAATAATTTGTTAAGTCATCGCTCTTACGGAGAACAATAATTTAACTAGAGACCGAATTATATATTATACTGTTATAATATTATATAATAGTACCTATGTTTAAATGGAAACTAAACTTTGCTTCTGCTACAGTGAACATTTTCAAATAGGTAATTCAATGATTTATACTCAAATAGATTTCCTTACAACCGTAATTTAGAGCTATGATATCCCGTTGCCCGTAGACATTCAACACTTTGTCATTATAAACAAAATAATTTCAATGGAAATCCTGAAATATTCAAGGAAAGAAAATAAAAACCACCAACGAAAAATATGCTTGGGTATTTTATAATGTGGGAATCAAAATAAGTCATGTAATGTCATTTAGCCAGTTTACCGCTTGACGGTTTCACGAGTTGGTTTATGCAGTTAAGTCACTAACCTAACATTTCGCACAACTTAAAATACCTGGAATATATTTTCCATATTAAATTGAGACAAAGGTGAATACAGATGTCACAAACATGATTGAAGGGGAAAATTCGTTCTTTAAACTTAACGAATTAAATTCAGTGATGAAAACTATGTTGATAATAAATGTATAATAAAACGTATTGTATGTACACATATACTTGTATAATACAAAAGCCTATCTCTATAGGCTATGTAATTAATATAAGTTTGAAAATCCGCACATACTTCTTATCATTGGTATTTTTACCTCTTCGGACAAGATAATGAAGATGGGTGTATTGAATCAAAAAAAAAAATGATATAGCTAAATGATTCTAATCAAAACTTAAGAGTAAAATAAACCATTCACAAAGGAGAAATAGTTTTTCCAAAACATTCAAAACACGTTGCTCTATCTTTATCTAAAAGTTCCTAATGATTGGATGGTCCAACAGTTTTTATGAATTTATTTTAATTTGAAAATTAATGTAAACAGTCGATTTCGTGATAATCATATATTAGATTACTTAAACGGTTATGGAAAAAAATCCCTATTTACAATTTTTGAGATTTTTTCAATATTATTAGTTAAGTGTTTAAATAAAGTCATATTAAATATTCAGAACTTTTTGTAAAATATACAATTTTTATTAGAGATAAACTTTAAAAAACAAGGTATTTAAAAAGTTAAATTTTTACCCTGAATTTGTAAAATGTTTTTGAATCAATAATTACGTAAAAATGTGTCATTAATATATAGTGAAAATGTCAAGTTCCTTATTAATTTTACGATATTACTTTTGGAGTAATGGCAAAATAACTAAAATCAGATAAGAATCCTGGATGAAATTTTTGGACGGAGTTAAGTGTATCAAAAAGTATTACAGAAAAAATACATAATTGTAAAACCAATAGATCTATTGCTTCACTCAGAATCTGAAAATAAAGTGTTGGGTAATATATAATGAAAAATTGAAAGTGCATCATTAAAAAACATTTTGTGAATATCTACTCGTATATTTATAAAATACTTCATCACCTTTGGTTGTCTCTTCTTCTACTCCAAGTACACTTACATGTATGTACCATGACTCTCAAACCAACTCTCGTTATATAAGTACCTAATATAAACGAAAATTACCTACTTTCGGGGCATTTTTTAAATAAGTAGTCGGCACTACAAACAAGTTATGTGAAATCCTCTCAACGAGCTTTGATGAGATTTGGTGGTCTTTATTTATTTGTGTAATTTATGAGCCCGAAAAAGACAAAGCCAATGTAATGTTTTACCTACTACCTAATCAAATTCAATGATAACATGTTTAAAATGACTTTGCTATTTTACGTATAGATATAATACACAGAATAATATGGTTGGTTCAAGAGTATTTAATTAATTCGACGTCTATATGATTAAATAACATATTTATGACAACGTTACATCTAGATCCGTAGAAGAAAAAAGGTTAATTTTTTTACATTATGGGATAGCTAACAATTTAATAAGTCATTTTAAATAATTAAAATAAAAACCTTAGTATTTAAACCAATATACACTTGAAAAAAAGTAATTTAAATAATTTATTTTTAATACATTTAAAGTTGATGTGCTTAATGTATTAATAATTATTGTTAGCTGATATTTAGACGTTTGTAAAATCTTATGATTGGTTTATGATATTATATTTATTGGTCGTTACATTTGTATTATATAGTTTAACAGAATTGCTAATAGAACTTTTTATCATTTCAAGAAATGGTTTTAATTTATTCTTTGTATTGTATCTTTTTTTAAATCACATTTTCGTAGAAATATTGAATTTGATATTATTTTATCACTATATTACATACCTATTAATAATAAATATTAAAAAAAAAACTGGAACTAAGTAGATTAATTAAGAAAAAAACCGGTATAACTGATTTAAAAAAAGAAAAAAAGTTTTTACTGTAGAATAGTTTTTTTTTATAAATCATTGGGCTCAACTTAACTCAAATATAGAAACAAATTCGATTAAACCTATAAAACGAGAATTTGGTAAAGGACTTTAAGATTACTACTGTTGATAATATGAGATCTTAGACATGAGTGTAGTTTTTTTTTTTTTTTTTTTTTTTTTTATTTGCATTTGTCAGAAACATTATAGCAATACAATTAATTGATAATACAAAATAAATTATATGAAGATATAAGGAAAATAACGATAATAAAAATAAATAAAATAACTAATAACAAACAACAACAAGAACAATTTTAAATTAGGAAGCCAGCAGAATAGATAAAGTTAATTATGGAATAAATAATGGGAATGGAACGAGAGTTAAGAAGAAGATTAGAATCGGGAGTGATGTAGCCAAAGGAAGATAAAAATGAAAAAAGAAGATGTCTACTTGGTAGAAGGGAAGGACAATCGAATATTAAATGGTTGAAGTCGCAAATCGCATCATAGTGGTGACGAGTACATAGTGGGGAAGAATTGAGGGAAAGCTTAAAGGAATGGTGAGGTAGAAGACTGTGCCCTACGCGAAGGCGAGTGAATGCGACAATCAAACGCCTTGGAATATGAGTGTAGTTTGGTATATATATCTTCGGGGACTACACAAGACAAGACATTTTTTTTTGAAAAACTCTATGTTAACTCGAATGAATTGAGAGTGAACATTTTCCAGAAAGAACAATGTATTTATTATTGATTTATTACTCTTTTACCTGTTATTTTTATTATACATGTTAAATATAACAATTAAAATTTAGAAATTTAGAAAATTAAGACGTCTGTCTTCAACTGCAACAATATTCAACACATTGTCTGTGTCTAATGAATGTGACAAATCTCTTTCAATATGGAGTATTAATAAATTGGAAAATCTATCATTTTTCATAGTATTTCTAATCCAATATTTTATCCGCCTTAACACAGAAAAATTTTTAAATGAAAGTTAACATCGTGGATGGAGGCTATAAAAGTTTTGGTGGGGCTGTAGCCCCCACAGCCCCATAGGAAACTACGCACATGGTCTTAGACAATTCATACATATTAAGAATTGAATACAAATCAGATAATATGTCAAACATATTTGTTGATAGTAATTAATTACTTATCTAACGATTACTAAGATATCGATGAGAAACACGTCGGTGACCGCGTCGAATAGTGTAATATTATGTATAAGATTGTACATAAAATTCGTGCTTCTATTTTTCATGTGATACCTAAATTCGTTTAATGAAATCGCCAATAAAACAATAATATGTGTATTTTTGCTGATTAAAATATACCAACTTAAATCTCAAGACTTTTGTGTGTCACGATAGTAATTTATACTAACGCCTAGTTTTTTTTTTTTTTTTTTTTGTTCACTTGTACTCGCAGGTCTATTAATTTCAACAAAGAGACCGGTGACTGCAGCCTAAATGACGTGGACAGGTTCACCGTTTCCGGACGACCGTCGATCAACAACCGGTCGGCCAACGTGATGGACTACATGGAGTCAAACTGCGTGCTCGAGCAGCCGAAGATGTGCGACTTCACGGAGATCGGCGGCAAGCTTCTGAAAACGGTGGACGCCATTTTCGAGAACGTGCCGACCATGGACCGGTGCAAAGAAATGTGCCTCGCGTCCAAGGAGTTCCGGTGCCACTCGTTCGACTACAACGAGACGGGCGTGAACGTGTGTCGCATCTCGCACCACAGCGCGTCCAGCCTCTCGCAGCTGGACCACCCGTACCTGACCGTTGCCGGCGCCACCACTTATCAGATGTCGTCGTGCTTCAGCGTGAAGATCGACTGCCGTGGTACGGACATGGTCGCGTCCATACACACCAACCGGCTGTTCGACGGCAAGGTGTACGCCAAGAACAGACCCAACTCGTGCGTGAATGACGTGAAGAACACGCTAGACTTCGATTTGCATCTGGACTATCACACCCGGAACTGTGACGTTCGACAGGATCATCCCGGAAAGTTCTTCACCGAAATCATTATACAGGTGAGTGACGCGTCATGCTAGGTAGTGGTGTATGGATAACATTTTGAGAAGACGTACAGTTTATATCATCTACTCACCCATCCTTTTTTTTTTTTTTAATAAACCACTAAACCGCTAAACTGATAAGATCGACAATAGGTAGATCGTGGTCCAAATACAAACCTCATTGGTGAAAAAAGTGGACTTACAAACGTGTTTATTATTCAAATAAAATATTTGTAATATATAAATTACAAATATTCGAAAGAAACAATTATTTTCATTATTTGTCTCAGTGTAGTCACGAAATAATTGTTCATCTTGATTCTTGAAGTATAAAATATTATTTTCTAAAATAAATGTAGATATTACGAAAATTAACTAAAATGATTCGTATTATCTTTCATGGAAATCGGCAATCTATGTACATCCCCCTTAGAGAACACGTGCCGTTGATTAAATTTTGCTGAATGCATTTTTCTAGACGACTATTTTTCATTTTCCAAATGGTATTATTCACGAAAAAAAAAACTTAATTTTTTGGAAATTATAAATTTGATTTTTATTATGTCATATAAGACACACGCATAATTATTATTGAACGACTAGTTCACTTAAAATTAAAATTCTCGTCGATTTTTCGTATAAAATTAAGAAATGTAACAAGGACATACTTCTGCTACAATTATAGACTTTCACAACTTATAATCAAAATTACGATGTATAAACTATTACCATTACGATTGTGTAAACGAATATATATTTCGTTTTTGTGAAATGACCTTATGAGCAAATTATAATTCGAGAAAATGCGTATTTAAGAAAAAGGTTTTCGGAACTTTTGTTTCCATGAAAGAGTCTCTCGAAAAAATGATCATTTGAGAAAACAAATGTTTGTTACGAAATCAATTAAAATTTACCTAGAAATATTATAAAACCTATAAAGACTTTCGTGAATAATTTTTTTCATAAAAAATGTAGCTATATAGATTTTTTAAATCGTTAATAATAAAAATGTAAATTTATGTATATTAAGCAGCATTAAATTGCAATGTATAGAACGTCAAACTTTCTGTAATACTTTATTGTGAAGGTTTTTATAGTAAAATATAGTCTCAGCAGTTAATTTATAATTCGATCGTGACAACGTACTTATAGTGTGCTCCCCCCTCGTCTCCCGCGATGGATCTGTCCGATTTCCCGAACGGTACATCGGAATATCGAAATCGTTATCATACACATGTTATAAAAATATATTAAACTACAATAGTAATATAGCACATTCACGAATATGTATGACCTGAATGTACAGAGTTTAAAGTGCCTTACGAAGATTTACTTGTTTGCAATATCTCCTGTCCTAAAAAAATATATCTCCTATAAGTAATAGCAACATTCAGCAAACTAATGAAATACGTACAATTTCAACGTAAACATTATCATAATGTCAAACGGTAAAATGGCTATTAATTCAATTTTTTCAATAATTTTAAATCAAAAAGTCAATTTTCACCATTACATAAAATATATGCAATTAAAATATGAATTTGCTATTCATATTGTAATTGCATTTTTATGTAACGGTAAAATTCTAGTTTTTAATTTAAAGTTATTGAAATTTTTATTTAAAGTACTTGTAGCCGAGGAGCTAAATAGCGCTGATCATAGAATAGACTATATTATACTGTAATCAACGTTAATAGCGATGACGTGTTCATGTGTTGTTGTCACGTGACTGTCGGACGACTGTTGAATCGTACGACGTGACATTAATTATCATGGTTTCGGTGTGTTTTTCGCGCGTCACAGCACCACGACCAGATCGTGACGGGCCAGGACATCGGGCTGTCGGTGCGGTGCTCGTACGACCTGCAGAACCGGAGCGTGGGCCAGGGCATCGAGCTGGCGATGGCGCCGGCCGTGGACCCGGGCGACGGCGCGGAGTCGGACGCGGCGGCCGCCGCGGCGGCCGCGGACAAGGCGGGCGTGGAGGAGACCGCGTTCGTCATCTCGCCCACCGTGATGATGCGCATCACGAACCGGGCGGGCGGCGACATACACGCCGCGCAGGTGGGCGACCCGCTCAGCCTGCGGTTCCACATACTCGACGACCGGTCGCCGTACGAGATATTCGTGCGCGAGCTGATCGCCCTGGACGGCGTGGACACCAGCGAGATACTGCTGATCGACGGCGACGGGTGTCCCACCGACCCGACCATCATGGGCCCGATATCGGCCGTGGACACCGGCGGCGGCACCGTCAAGATACTCGAGGCGCCGTTCGACGCGTTCAAGTTCCCCACGTCGGACATCGTCCAGTTCAAGGCGCTGGTCACGCCGTGCCTGCCCAAGTGCGAGCCGATCAACTGCAACGTGGTCGGCCACAACGGCGCGGTCCGCCGCGCCGACTCGTTCGGCAGGTGAGGCTCACGTTTTCATAACATCGTCATTCGCTCTATGTCATAACGATATTATCATAGGCGCAATTTCAAAATTTTCACTAGAGGGGTCTGGAAATTTTTTATCTGACAGACCCTTGGGGGTCTCTGCCCCCCTCACTCCACCCAAGTATTTTCCATTTAATTTTGTATTTCATTTACGAAAACAATTATTTCACAAAAACAAAAATAATTTTTTTACATTAAATTAAAAATATTTTATTTTAAACAAATACTAATAATATAGCTTGATGAAACAACTTAAGTAAATTAAAAAAATTTTAATCCATGATCAGTTTTAGCAAAGTCATCTAGAATGTCTTTAGCTTTTAAATTATCATAGCTAAATTTCTTTCGATATAAATTACCGATAGATTTGTTAATTGATCCTGCGCCATTGAATTAAATAACCAGCTTTTGATTTTGCGCTTAGCAGAAATCGTTCTCTCACACAATACAGAACTCACTGATATAGTGAGTGCTCTTTGCATAAGGTTGAATAAATTTGGATATTCCTCATGACATGATTTTTTTGATACCATTTAAATCTACTTCATTTTCTTTTTGTATCTCAACACACAATTTTTAGTATTGTATTTTAGTATTTAATTTTGCTATAAGTAAACCCATAATTCATAATTTTTTTACTCACCTTGTTGTGAACAATAAAAAATGTACTAACATCAAAGTTGAGTTGTAAAAAATTATCTACCACAACAGCCATATTAAGGACTTCAAATGAAAACCGTTTTTCTAGATAAATTATAAGACATCAATCATTTCGTAACATATTTTTCTTCAGTAATCATGAACACGATTGGCAGTTTCTTCAACTTGTATTACCTCGATTCTGGGGACGGAGTGGCCGAGTGGACTAAGGCGGCGGTTACGACGCGTAGCGTCACCGGTTCGAACCCGGCCTCTGGCAGTCTCTCAACTTGGACAGGAAACAACTGTCTTCGGAGAGAGACTGCCATCCCCCACTCCGGGGCATGACAGAAACCTACGGGTGCCCCAATAGAAAATCTGCCAAACCGGCATCCGAACTGTAGACCCTAGGGTCTACACTCCCGGATAATCATGCCATACGAAAAAAAAACCTCAATAATTGAGAATTATTCTGCAAACGATTTAACATTTGACCAAACATGAGAAAAAACAACATGAGTGCGTTTATCTTTTAATATTTGTATGACTTCACGGGTAACAGAAACAGCCTTTCTAAGTGTAGAAGATTTTTGTTGTAGTTGATTATAAAATATAGCTAACATTTACACACGCATTGCTTTTTTATATCATTATAAAACTCATAAATTTTTTTCTTCTAAGTTAATATTTCGAGGGGGCTGCAGCAGATTTCGAGCGGACTAAACTTCCTCTAGACTACAACATTTAACTCCAGATTCCGCGTATGGATATTATAATTATACGTATCATTATTATACACTTTTCGATAACGGTGACACCTCTGAACACCGGACGCTCTCGGTCGCCGACATGCTGTCCGCTGTTTAGACCTAGAAGTTGAGTGCGTGTTTCGTATTATCGTTCCCGAAAAAACGTCCGTTATTTAAAGGCGCCCGTCAAAAGCAATTTCACCGTGCCCGTTATAGATCTATAAATATTCGAATAATTAGGGGGGCTCGAGTCTTACTAAAATTTTCCAGCTGCATCTAAATTGGGTTCTCATATACATGAAAGTTGAGACATCCGAATTGATTCCCGATATTTTATGCGGCACACGATTTATTTGCGTAATACGATTTCTGATTCAGTTTATGGATACTTAAAAAAAATTTTAAATTGAAACGAATGTACGAGCCTCGTAAAACTCAAAAAAATCAAAATCAATGTAATAATTAATTGTAAAACAAACATACTAAAAAAAGAAGAAAAATCTAAATTTGTTGAATCGAATTTAGAACATTTGTTATAAATTGTTACAACTATAGAAAATGCAGATTATATTAACAATGCAGTGCTATTTTATTTTATTCTATTTATCTAGAAATTTTAACATTCAAGGAAGAGGGAAATAATTTAAAATATGCCTGTTCCAAGTGACATAATTTATATAGACAACAGGAACGTTTTGAACGTGTCATATATGGGTAAACTTTTAGTAGGTACTTATTGGCTATATTTACAAATCAAAATGAAGATAAAATTATGTTAAATTGTAGTTTACTTTTATAACGTATATATATTTATATATATATATATATATATATATATATATATATATATATATATATATATATATATATTTATGTATATTTACTCATCTCAATCAAATTAATTATAACCAGGAATATACTTCACTGTATTTGAATAGTTACTTAACTACACTTAGGTTACTATAAATAAAAATGGTGGGTATATTATTAGTATTTTATTAATTCAATGTAGTTGTGATATGAAGTACATTTCTAAAAATGCATACCCAAAAAATTTAAATAATTTTACGTCCAGAGTTATATGCCCCTACCAGCTTCACTCTAGATTCGGTATTCGGTAGATGCGCGACCTATATACACGTGTATTAAATATAGTTCAGTGATATAATTAGAAGATAGGTGGAGGATCAAGTATCTAGTATCTACAATGTACTACTTACGTAAACTGTTTTTCAGGAATATAAGTGTACGAGCTATCGAACATAACTATAATTTTTTTTCACATGATAGGTTACACGCACGTGACAGAGAAATGTATCTATAGTAGTTTTCGCAAAAAAATCGCGTTCAACTATTATATTATATTTTAATAATTTTTCCAAAGTTTTTGGAAATTCTTAATTATTTAATCAAATTATTTACTTAAAATTGGAAATAAAATAATAATTACATGTATGCTCTATCTATTATAAATCTAAAAATGATCTTTTTCTATTTTTTGAATGTCAAGTTGTAATAATTACGCAAAAGTTAAAAAAAAAAGACAAGTATTAAATTATGGTTTTCAATACGGTAATAATTACTTATTCATTCTTAGAAATGATTTGTCTAAAATGAAATGATATAATATACGTCTGTAAAACTTTAGATAGTAGGTCATTTTATCTTCAAATCTAAACAGGAGAAAAAAGAAGTTAAGGTTCCTACTATTATCCATACATAGTTAAGTAAGAAGTATATATTTCTCGTTGTTCTTTTCTAAGATAATCACCCATACATATATATTGTTAATCTATTTGCCCATTAATTTTTTTAATTTAAAACATTATGTGATTAATGAGATACGTACATATAGTAAAATGAATCAACATTTCGTATCAAAATGATCATCTCTTTTCTCGTAGTGTTCTGCATAGTATATACATATTATAGAATATATATATACCTATTGAAAATCAATCTAAAAATATATTTCCATTACAAAATCGAAAGACGATTATATGCACAGTAAAACAAAAATTACCGGATGTGCCTATAGTGAAGCCTGTTAAAAAAAAAATCATCATCTTGTCCCATACACGTATGTTTCTACAATTATCGTATTTTCACGTTTCGCGTAATTGCACCGATAATCGACGACACCATTTGTAAATATGCGTAAATAAAAATAAATACATACAGGTGTATGATATACCTACCTTCCTACGTAATTGTACATAATAATATATTATTAGGAAATGAATTCCCTAATAATAACAATACCGTTGACAGATCGAATTATCTTTAATTAATACCGTCTCACCGTATCTATAAGTGCACCTATTTATTATTATATTATAAACCATTCCGACATGACATGTATTTTTTTTTCTTCCGAGCCGACTCTGCGTTACGTCCTAACGTCGTCCTACACAGTTGTATCACGTCGTTTTTTCCCCGAACTATATAAATTACGTACCTATATCAGTACACAATGATTTGAACCTAATCTCCGGTGAACGGTTTTCGGCCCCATGTAACTCGCATTCGTCCCGCGATCGAAACTGGGTTATATTCCTCTTCATCGTTTTTTAGCTCCGTGTTCCGCTGATCCGATAAACGTCAGTCGAAGGGCGCATTTTCGAGTAGGTAGGTCACGTTCGTTTCGTTTTGTTTTGTTCGCGTGTACGTGACAATAATGTCATCCAGCTCGTCTTGAAATTAATCACGTTAAGTATAATCATCAAACAACTCATTAATGGAAAACGTCATCAAATAAAAAAAACTGTATTTTTATTTTTCTTGTCTGAGTGAAATTAGAGCATAAATGACAATATTAACATCATTTTTTTTTCTTGATGAACCTTAACATTCAAAAAAATTAAATGTTTTTAATTTTTAATATTTTTTTTCCGTTGATTTATACTATGTCAAATTAGGTGAAACGAAATTCATTATGACGCGAAATAAATATCAAAATGTGTGTTTTAAATCATTTTTCTTCTTATACTATATTTTAAAATTAAAGTATATTTAAAATGTTTTTTTTTGCATTCACAAAAAATATTTTTAAGTTACAATATTTATTAAGAACAATGATATTATGTATTTCATAAATTTCGTCATTGTTATATAATATAATTATATTATAATTAGTTAAATTACGGGCTTATGAAAATTTGAAAAATCACTGTAGTTATATAGTTTTAAAAAAGATGCACCGTAAATTTATAGAAGAATTAAAATTAGGATTAAAAAAATATTTCAATCTATCGAAAAAAAAATGACAACAAGTCTGATGCTAAATCATCTTTTTTGATTGTTATGAGATTATGAAATACGTTCCACACGCCATAATTTAGTTGGTACTTCCAGTCAATAATGGGTATAGAAGAATCGTTTACATTTTTTTAATGAATAATTTTTTCATACAAACAATCGACTTTATGAAAATCAAATTACTTACCTAATAGTTTCAAACTATTGGTTGAGTAATACAAACAGTTTAAAATTTCAACAGTAATAATTAATAAGTAAAAACTCAAGTTCCTACGGTCATATGATGATAGGTGGTGATTTCGATGGAACACTTTTATTTTAAAATTTGTGAGCGATTTCCTAGACTGGGCCATACCACATTCCATTTTCTATTGAATACTTTTTGTTTCGAGGAAGTAAAACAGAAGCAATGCACTCGTTGTTTTCGATTCAATGCCAGAAAAAATACAATTTAGACTACGCATAAGTACCAAAATGAGATCATAAATAGATATAGCTGCGAATGCCCATGATAACAGTATTATTTTATCTTAAATCTGTGCTAGGAGTATGATACAGTGCGATATTACTATTTATTACACTAAGCGAGCTGCATACCAACACCCGACGCATGACCAAAAAAATGTCTACATTTCTTAAACCAATAACAAAATAATATGAAATAAAAAGAAATATTATTCGGTTACATGACAGTGCTTTTATTGTGCCTCTTTACGGTAGTTTTTCGTCCACGCTTTTTGCAGATTCCTTTCTTGCCACGGTTCCTACGCATAATAGTTTCTCGACAGTTTTAAAAACTGTCTTGGGTCACGTGATCTATAGATTAATATCGTCTACCCATCATACCGATGCCGATCGTCATGATTTGGTCACGCTGTATTGAAGTTTTGTCATTTAAACTTAGGTTTAGCACCAAATTTAGGGAGCGTGATCATAGGTATTAAAACGCTCTTGTTCAGAAATATTCCAGGCACTGTGATTACTTAATGGTCTTATTAATATTAAGTATCTATATTAAAATGAATTAGATAAATGTAGACGATATAGTCGTCAATATGATCTCTTATTTTATGAAATATATTTACTAGATATACATATCTTATCATGGTTGTAGTTGTCATATTTCATTAAAAATTATAGTGTTACATTGTTGTTGATTTCATTAGACACAGGCGTGCAGGAAGTTCCCGAGGAAAGCTTTTTAATCTCGTTATTTTATTAATACTATTTTTGGATCGATTCGGTGGTAAAATGTATAAAATTTATTTCGATGATTTATTTATATTACCTAAAGTAAATATTCGGGGATCATTGTTATAGGAAGACAGCCTTAAATCTTATCTCTATTTACACTTTGTTTCAAAATTAGTTTTACTTACCGACGAAGAGGGACATAACTTGACTTACATTTAATTTTAAATTATTTTCCAAAAACAATAATATTGTGACTTAACCATTATAATTTTCTAATATTTTTTGAACGGTCAAAATAAATACTCATCTGACAACAATGGAAAAGTAAAATTTAAGAAAGATAATCAAATACAAGAAAAAACAACATTACATTTTTTTAAACGGAGAATTTTTTTTTTTTTTTTTTTTATTTATTTATTGAATTTAAACATATACATATCATATTATATATACATATACATTTAAATATACTACTCCTGTAAGCGAAGCTTGAGATGGAGTAGAGAGTTACATTCTTATTTTTTACAAAATAAATTTAAATTATGACATAAAATATAGGTAATATTCTTAATATATACAACAACAACAAATTAAATATTATGAAAAATAACAAGAAATTAAAACAAAAAGAAAAAAGAACAAATTCCCTTCAAATAATTTTACAAAAATTATACATAATACATTCATTTAGGTACATAATAAGATGTAATCAGTAATTTAGACTAATTAATTAATTCTGAGTAAAGCCACTTATAAATTATATTCTTTCTGTTATATTTATCAGATAAGATATTTTTCTTATCGACAGTTGACATATTATTAAAAAATAGTGGTCCTAGGTAATCAACGAATGATTTTCCAAAAGTTTTTTTAGTATACTTGACAGGAATATCATATGCTCAATTAGATTGTATTTTTAAATATTTATGTTCTATTTACTAAAAGTCTGCGAAAAGTGAGTTATATCAATCTTTGTTGACGTCGTCGAATAGTTATAGAACATATATTTTATGAACAGGGCGGGAACTACAGAGTGTACGCAACTACACCTAAATTTCAATGGGATACTAAAATCATAAATAGCTTACAAACCCGAAAAAGCTCCGCCATTTCATTCCCCAAATAACTCTTATCGCAGGCTTTTTTAAAATAATTTTAGTATTGATAAATAATCCAATAATTTGTAGGTACTCGTTTTTGTATCTATTTTTACTGTTTTCAATGTATTTTTAATTTGAAATATTTTTTTAAAGTAAAAGTTCTATATGATATTATTATGATTATGATCATAATATTGACGGCGACAATCCAAAATGTCATAAGCGCCAAAATCCGTATTATACTCAGCTTTTAATTGATATAAATTATTAATCAAAAATATAGTTGAATGATCATTTAAAATAGATTAAAACCTAACATTGAACTGAATGACATTTTTTTTCAATGAAAACTATTCAATGATAAGTTGTCATTGGTAAAAATTTGTTTTTTTTAGCTCTCCTAAATAATTTTGAAAATTTCGCTTTGCCCTTTTGGATTGTCGCCGTCGAATTATATTAATTATCAACGACAAATAAAAACACATCATAATATTATGTATTAATACTGTATTACCTATTCCAAAACAATATTTCTTATTTTTAAACTATACTTATCTAAAACTGACTCTATTGTAATAATACTTGTGATATATAAATCAATATTTAAAAAGATTAATCAGTAGACAGTTAATGTAGTATACTTGTCTTTAATCAATATTTTATTCTTTGTATATTTGAAAAACTACCTCATATAGAGTTTAGTAGAATTGCAATGGGAATTCGAACACAGAATTAATAATATAATTATTATCAAACCATTTAACTATTCTACAAATCCAATATAATTCATTTCAAAAAATCAGCGTTAAAATTACGAATTTTAATAGCAACTACTTCGGTTAAATAACAAAATCTTAAAATCTAATGCTAAGTATAGAGGTGCAAAAGTCCCCGTCGCATCCCGTTCTACTTGTGCCTACGGGGGATCGGAATGATCGGCCCAGCGTGCCCCCGTCACACACCCTCCCCGTCCCGATGTACCTGATAATATGACGACACGTCGTAGCCGGCGAGCGCGTTAATTTTTTTTAAACAAAATACACTTTTAAATCAATACATTTATTATTTTTTCGTTCGACAGACGGCGGCGCCGCAGACGAAACACCGCCGCGGCCGGCAACCAGACGGACGAAGTGGTGTTCCAGGAGATCCGCATCGAGGACAAGTTCAAGTTCGAGGCGCGACAACGGGACGGCGGCGGCGAGCCGGGCCGCGAGATCAACTACTACGCCGGGCCGGACCGCGCGGACGCAATGTACTGGAACGCGTACGCGTTCGCGCTGGTCCTCGTCTCGTTCGTCGTGCTCCAGCTGTTCGTCGCGTTCGCGTGCTGGCTGTGCGCGACGCGTGACAAGTCGCGGCACGACGCCGTGCCCGCGCCGTCCGTCTACGGGCCGAGGTCGGCCGCCGAGTGCGACGCCCGGTGCCCGTGGCCCGACGACGATTACTACTGCAAGTCGTTTTGATCGCCGCCGTCCCGCGCGCCGTCAGACACGGACTTACGACACAGACATCTAGCCGCGCTCCTCTCGCTCGTTGTATGATCCACGAAAGTCCACAGTCCGAAAGTCAGCGGGCTTTAACTCCCTTTTTCTCTCCCGTCTCCCCGTCGCTCTCTCTTTCACTCTCTTTCGTCCGAAAAACCGTCACGTCATACGACACGTTGGCGATCTTGTATTTTGTATTCGAAATGAGTATTCGAATGAACGGTTAAAAAAAAAAAAAAACGTCTTCGAAAAATCATTATATTCAGAATACATTTTTGAATAGCTTACTTGAAAATGTATTCTAATACTTTGAGAATATTCATTTTTAAATTTGTTTTGAATTCTTAACACACAATGATCTATAGATTAAATAAAACAATTATTACAGTCATAGTTACAATTTACATAATATTTACTCTCGATTTTATGTTGCATATGCACAGATACACTTAATTAGACGCATTTAACCACGTAAAATACATTTTTTTTTTCCAAAATAGGACTAGAGTATAAAATAAAAATATTAAACATCACAGGTACTCAGATTACGTATTCGAATTATATATATATATATATATATATTAATTGTTTCAAATATTTAAAGTAGTTTCAAATACAAAAATTGTATTAAACTACTTTATTTAAATATTTTATAAGACTGGATAGTTGGCGATGCTCGAGTAAAGATCAGAAATACGAAAATTGCGCAAATGAAGTCAAATACAAAATATCTTATACTCAAGTAAATGTGTGTGTGTTTTTTTTTATACTTTTCCTAAGTAAGGCTATTTTAGGGATATAGGTAGATATACAATTTTTTGTTTACTATTTTAGCGGAAAAGATATAATAATTGTATTGAATTTCAAAATAATTTTGAATTTGGATAAGATCTTTTATCCGAGTACCACCACAGATTAGGTTTAATGTATCTATTGTCACACCTTTCGTACAAAATTTATCGCTAAGACTTTGGATTCCGGTATTTTAGATCCTTTTTAAAATCTATCTATTTAAAGATTTTTTATATCGCAAAAAATTGACAAGCAATGAATTACTCGTTAAGAATTGTTAACGTCTATGGCTGACTTTTTGTTTGATGGCTGAGTGATATTAGAACATTAATTTTGAATACAATAACAATATCGCTAACACTTTTATGATATTTCCATACGAGTACCTATATTCTTTGTGTTCTGAATTCATCATTCCACAAGTATAAATATTGAATGCTTAAAAATATCGTACAAGTCTAAGTGTAACTAGTTTAAACTATGTAGAGAAAATATATCTAGGTGGATAGGTTGATTGTACCTATGTATATTTGATTTAAATATAAATTAAGATGAGTTATAATAAAAAATATAATCATGTTTTTGAAAAAATATGTACATTTATACAATAATAATAATAATTATGCGTAGGTATTGTAATTGAATAAATTATTGCATATTATCTATTTTAATTAGACTTTAAGAGTTACAACTCACCCTAAAATCTGAAGTCGGTGTCGAGTGAGCTGTAAAAAATATTAATTATGTTTAGTCAAATTACATTGGGTGTATTCAGTTCAATGTCATCAAATAAAGAACTTAATTCGTACAAGCTTATTATGGTTCTTTTAAATTCATATAATATATTTATTATTTGATTTCTATGCATTATGATCAGGCAAATGTTATACGAATAGTATTATTTACATACAGTAGGTAGGTACCTATAGGCTATAATCACTCTTATTATACGTTTTTGATGGTTATAAAAATGAAAAATGTCATTAATAAAAATGTATAGGTAGGTAAAAATACAATAATAAAAATACTTTATGATAATTTTTAACATAAATCGTTTTTCGTGTTGAATAGAGTTGAATATATTTCAAAAATAACATATTCCGCCGTTTTAAGTGAAATTTCTAATTTTTGATTCCAATTCAACCCAACAAGTCGCATAACTAACTTGTACTATTAATTAACGTTTCAAGTTTTTTTTTCGTTGTTATGAACAAGACATATTTGATAAGAATTAGTTTATTTACTGATTATTGACTAAAATGATTACCAACCTACATAATTTATTAAGTACATACCGAATAACTTACCTTTAACTTTTTTTCAAAACCAATCAATATGTAGTGATCTCTCACTACGTTAAGTACTAAAAAAAAAAAGAAAACTTACGTGGTCACGCTGTCTTCTGCACGTCGGATGTTCATAGTTGTGAAGGCGAGTCGTTGTTCAAAATAGAAATACACTTTAATATAATAATAAAATAGTTTATTTAGTTATAAACAGGGGCGGACTGGCTATTTTTAGCCCGGGGTGCAAAATTTATTAGGGGCCCGTATTTCTTTTCAAACCTACCTAAATTAGGAAAGAGTCCAGAAAAGTGAATAAATACATAAAAAAAAAAAAAATAAGAATAGTTATTTTTTTGGGAGTATGAATAGTATGATAAAGATGTGGATATAGTATAGATACTTATAATATCCATATTTGTTTTAACTACGTAGACATGACTGATACGATGACACGATGTAACATTATAAATATATTATCAACAGTATTGTCGATCTTTTTTATAATTTATCTTTATATTATAAAATATTACAATAAAAATTAAATTAAAAAGGGCCCCGACTGTGATAATCGGGGGCCCGGTCATAAATACGAATCGGGGCCCGGGGTGCTACTTGGTGTATAGCACCCCGGGCCAGTCCGCCCCTGGTTATAAATAAAGGTTTTAATATTTAATAAATATAAGTAATTGCTAAATTTGAGGATAGAGTGTTAAACTCTACCCGAGAAGTTAGATAATTTAATTTTTGGGATTTGGACTCAGAGGCTCGCGGCGATGTTACTTTGGTAGGCAACGACGAGTATAAGTCCGTACACTTGGGATAATTACTAAAATCTAATTTGTGTATAGAGCTCCACCCGTATATATACTATATAGTCGAATAATTGGACTAGGATAATGTTTTACAAAGTGTTAGAACAATGTGATAATTATAAAAAAACTATTTTACAATATACCTACTAAGTTACAAAAATTATTGTTAATAGGCAATAGGCCTTAGATTCGTAACAATGTATTTGTAAAACATAGAACTACGTGAAAAAGAATTAGGTGTAACATAGGAATAGTCAAAGACGTTCAATATCCTGTTGTACTATGTAACCAGGTAACCTAAATACAGTAGTACTATGTTTACTACAGTCTACAAATATATAATTATGTAGATAGATACTTATTTGTTGATTGGTTCTAATTTCAACTATGAACAAATAGTTCGCTAGATTTAAAATTATTATTTAACTGAGTAAGTAGGTACTGTGTTAGGTATTTGGTAATCATAAGTGTAGATATCAGCCTATATTTAATTGAAGCATCAGAAATGATTGACATCAATAATTATTTTAATGTCATGAAATTATGTTGGTACCTGTTAGCTATTGTCAATAGTAAGTTGGGTAGGAAACTGTTAAGTGTTGAGTACAAGATATTTAAATAACTTCAAAAATTAAAAAAAAAAAAATTTGGGTTTATAGGATTTTATGATTAATGAGTGTTTGTCAATATGTTTTATTATAGAAACTGAAATTTATAACAATGTTTTAGTTATTAGAAAAATGAATAAAAGAATTGTTATATTAAAATTCAAAAAAAAATTAGAGATTTTTAAGACACTTAATTTTAAGTGTAAAATTATATTGTACTTATTATACAAATATATTTAATTTAATTGTATGACTTACAACAATATATATTAAGAATATTTTTAAAGTATAAAGTACTAGGTACCTAGGTACCTAGCTTTTTTTTTGTTTAGTGTGATTTTGATACAAGTAATTTATTTGTGTTAAGTTGAAGTTCTATCATGAAGTACATACCGGAAATTAAAATGTGTTGTTCCTTTAATATTATATAATTATTTGTTTTTTTATATATAAGTTAGGGTCATGAAGACTGATGATCCTAAATTTCAGTATTTAAAAAGACATAAATAAAATTATAATGTTTTTGTGTAGTCATGTGAAATTTGTAAAATTATTTTCAACTTTATAAAATAAAATCCACAGATGATTGGATATAAACAGTATAATTTGATTTATATTATTTGGTTACCTGAGTCTCTGTATCATATACCTAGGTATATTGCAATACCTAGGTACCTGATCATTAACATTGAATATTTTTTAAGATAAATATCTTCTTCAATACATATTTATCGGTTCTGATACGTTTGTACATCATTTGGGCAAAAAATTGTCCAAAAAAAAAAAAAAAAAATTACCAATTTTCAAGATTAATATAAATTTAATTAAATTAAATAAATATTTATATAAATTTATATTTTTCAATATTCTTTGTAAAATATTATTTAGATATCTTCTAAACATGTGTGCAGGAGTATACAAACAAGTATTGGGTGTATTATTACTGTAGTTTGAAAATATGATTTACGATTTATAATATGTACATATGTAAACTATAAAATACATAAAATATTATTGTCATTGCTTTATTAATCATACATTAAACTACTATTTGTGATAAATTTCCAACATAAGCTTAAAGGTTATACAAGTATAGACAACAATAAATTGTGTAAACGATTAAAACACAACTATTAGTTTAATAATTTAGTAAGTAATAAGTACATACTCAGTACTCACTTTACTAAGATAGTGACACAAATAAGAATTTCTATATTTATAAAAGGAATTGCTTATGACAATTCAATCGTAAATAGTGTGATATTTTTTTAATTAATTTTTGACACACATATATTTGTAAAATAACTTGATGTATTAGAGAAAATATATTGTTAGAGTTGGAAATTCAATGTCGAGAAAGTGTACTGATTCTATATTTTTCTACACCTCATGGATGTATAAATGTATAGATTTAAAAATAATATGTAAGTGAGTTCTTATATTGTATTATTAACTTGAATATTTATTATCAACTGAATAAAATTTAAAAAATTAAATAAGAAAATGGGTTTAATTAGTTAGAACTGTATTACAAATGATAAAAAATTATTTCTTTCAAAATTAAAGCTTTTTACTTCAAAAAATCTTATAAAATATACTATAGAACAATATGTACTAAACCAAGGTAAGTAACTGAATACTAATCATGGTTATACACAACTTATCATTCAAACAATTAAGAAATCCATAGCTACATTCAACTTTTTATCAATGTTTTTTTGTATTTTTCTTATTTTTATATTAGAGTTTAATAAATTATATATTAGTAACAACAACAACAACTATGAGCTATAGTATCACATTCTAATAGGTAATACTAACAAAAAAAAAATATTTTTTTTAAGATAACATGATTAGGTAATAGTGGAAATAAGTTACTTTAAGTCCTTGTTTCTCTTTAAACTGGTTTTGGTATATATTAAATGACTTGGAGATAAAGCTCTGACCACTATTATTGGTAGTCTGTAAATAATGCTCAGAGATAAAATTGATAGTTAGTGAAGTCAAAACGCATCAAATTTTAGTATAACCCATATATTGCATCTTTTTATTTAAAATCAATTTAATTTAAGAATAGAATTATTAATAATTTTGTATCCAAGCACTTAAGTATTTTGAATTGATTCAATCTCAAAAAAAGAATTTTGTCTGATATCACTTTAGTTAATACTAGTAAAAGAATCAAAATCATGAATATAAATGATGAGTTTAAATAGATAGTAAGTTACTTTCTTATTAATTTAAAAAAAAATAAATTACCACAATAATGAAATAATGAATATAAAAACTTTTATGATAACTGAAAACTAAAAGGTAACTTAACTATACACAAATTTTTTTTCTTATTAATACATTAATTAGTATATGTAAACAAAAATTATTTTTTGTGTTTAAAATAGTTTTTTGTGACACTTATTAAATATCAGTTACACTGTTTTCATTATTTAAACCATTATTTTAAATTTTAAGAATGGAGTGCAATTAATATTTCTCATTATTTCAAAATAGTTCAAATCCAATTTATTCAAATGTTTTTAAACAACAAATGTAAAACCTTATTATACATGTCATATATTTTCAATATTCATAAAGAGTAAACAACTATCGAGCATATGCTGCTAATTAATATAATATTTTTCCAATATATATTCAGTTGATCAAATATTCAATTGTCATTTACATTGTCAATAGAGACAATTGACATATGTAAATGTAATTATTAACCACGTAAAAATATTCAACAAAAATTATCAAAAATTTAATTTATTTTAATATTAAAACATTTATTTATAATAAATCAAATAAAAATTATCAATTATTATCAATTCAATTGATTCATAAAATTATCATCAATTTTTACACTCTTGAATTTTTAGTTTTTCTTTTTCAAAAATGCATAATATGAATGGATACATTTCTATCCCTTACAATAATACATTCAATGAAATAATGACACAGAGTGTAAAAGGAACTATTCATTATCTTATAGAAGAGTCAATTGGCCGAAACATCCATTCCGTTGATTCTATGAAATCCAATTCTTTTTCGAGTTCTTTAAGTCTTTTTGCATGTTCTTCGACATTGATCATGTCTATTCCAATTTCATTCATCTGTAATTTTATAATAATACAATTAGTATTTTATATTATTTGAATAACAGTATTAAATATCAAACAAAGTGTACACTGCTCATGATATATTTAATTAAATATTATTAATAATTCATAGTCTTGTCGCAATGAGTAGAAAGACTTATTTATTGAATAAACAATGGACATTAATCTCCTTGGGTCTAGATATTTTTTTAAAAGTAATATTCAACTCATAGCTTTTAAAAGTACTTCATATAACATTTTTTTGATTCTCTTTTAACTACGACTTATTGCGACTCGACTATAATATTCAAACATAATTTTTTTATACATTGCACAGACTTATATATATATATAAACACACACGCACACACAAACATATATTCATATATATATATATATATATATATATATATATATATATATATATATAATATAACTAAATTATTTCGTGTAACCTGTCTAGTATTATACTTTGTTCACATACACTATAAATTATAATTATCCTAACTAAATTATTATTTCATTTTTATACAAATATAGTTACTGACAAAATTAATAAAATTCAATAAACATAAAAGTAAATAAAATTTCAATTAATTTTAAAGATCTGAATTCAATGAACTAATTTAACCACTGTAATTATTTTATTATATTTTGTAAATGAACAAATTATATGTTAGGTATATCTTATAATAATAATTATTAATAATATAAATTTAATATAAACTAAGTAATGATGGTATACAAACTGTATACAGACAAACATTAAATATAATATAGATTAGCGCTTTATGAGGTTCACATTATAACAGTACTAGCAAATAAAAATTGACTTAAGACTTAATTTAGATTGATTCAATAAATTATAGAACAAATTTGGTGCGGTCTCCATTCAAACTCATCATTGATCTAATTTTGTTTGATCGGCCTTAATATCAAAAACATATGTTAGTCTAATCTCAGTCCTTTTTTAATTTATACATTATAGCACACTAATTATAAAGATGATAAAATCTATGGATAATGTTGAAATTTAAATTATTTTGATGTGTAATTTGCTACAATGTAGCTAAACTCATTGGTTTTATTATTTTTTTTTTTAGAATTAATCAGTATAATTCAGTTTAACATTATTAATTTCAGTCCCACCAATGGTTATGGTTTCAACAATGTGATAAAAAAAAAAAAAATTATTCACATTGATATAAAACGTTAACGATTTAGGTAAGAATATTTTTAGTCTAAAATTTGTCAGAAATTCATAGCTTTGTACACTTTGCCCAATATTCATCATTGCCAGTAGCTCATCACTAGATATTTCAAGACATACACATTTTAGTATTTAACCTATATTAGTATGGTTAAAATATAGTAGAGTCATTGGTATATTATTATGGTCAGTGTTTTATTCAAATAACTACTATTTCCCAAGATAATGATAATAGTTTATATATAAATCTATACACATTAATAAGTTAAATTGTGTATACTATTATTAATGCTAATCGATAATATTTATTTGATTTCATAGGCAAAATGCAATAAAAATATTTACCTGGCCTTCAGTTTCACATGGTTGCTTAGGCAAAAAAAAAAAAAAAAAGATATAAATATATTAATGACTATTTTTTTTTAGTTTCTTAATAAACTAAGTAATAAATCAGTGTTTGATTGAATTGGGAATGGAGAACCGCATCTAAATTATGAATAGTTTATTATGTTTTTTTAATTTATTAAACATTAAATACAGAGAGCACTTGAGGCTTTTTCTTTTCAATTTTATAGTGATATATAATATAATTAATTCAAAAAACATTTGAATAAATAGTGAGTTAAATTAAAAATAGAATAATGCATATGTAGTTAACTAAGCTAAAATATCAGAATATGAAAAAATTCAAAATGATAATAGCTTCCAAATTTTCTATTAATTAATTTTAGGTAAATTTCAAACAATAAAATTGTACACCTGTAATATAATATTCATACAATTTAAATAAAAAGATAGTATTTTAAATTCGTTATTTATTAATTAGAAAAATAAATCAGAAGGACACATGTTTTTATATTAGTATTGTCGATTTTTTGAAGTATAATAATGGGGGAGCCTTCTATTATACAATAAACAGCTCATTTTTTATGAAATTGTATTTATTTTATCTTTGACTAAGATCTTTAGTATGATCTATTACTTTCAAATCAAACACTAATATTATAAGAACACATTCAAAATTTTAAGGAAAATATTTTTGGAAGTCCAGAGTTCATAAAGATTTACAACAAAATACGGATATAATTTAAACCAATTAGAATATAGAGTTACTAATTAGTGCAAATAATATTGGTAGAATATAACTGAATATGTTACATTTACTAAGTGAAATAGTTCTTTCCATAAGGTTTAAACTTATATATAGTCAATTAGGGGTACACTAAATTAGATTACTTGGATTAACTGAATTCATTAATAGATTTAATTGACTAGGTAAAATAGTTAACACAAACAATGTTATTAAATTAAAGGCACAAAACGAAAAATTAAAATGTAAAAGGCTTTTCTATAGGACTGTATTTGTTGAATGAAAATAAATGAATACATCAAAAATGATGAAGACCACAGTTTTTAAAACTATAGAATTGATGGGAAATTTTTTTACAGAAATTTCATTGTATAGTATAAATTAATAGATTAAGTAAAATTGTTTTAATATCAAATATGTACCTAATTTTTATATTTATATTAAAATATTTTACCAAGTTAAATAGTATCAATAAAATCATTCATTTTGCGTTGCATATTGAGAAAATTAAAATTAAATGACATGATACAAAAATATACACTATACGAACTTTTAACAGTCTTGAAAAAAAAGATGCAATAAATAAACCATTACATAATATCAGATTCATGATTGAAAACAAATAATACTCTTACGTGGAAGATAACGGCATAGGATGCAATAATAATAATTTATTTTTCATGAGTAATATGAATTCATATAATAATTATTTATCTTGTGATTAGTTCACATGATTTATCCTGTATTATAGTATTATATGTTAAACTTTTAGTTAAAGCTTCAGTTAGTACAATATATTGATTAAACAACTAATTTTGAAGTCTCTTAAAAGCCATTTTAAATGATTTTTACTAAATAAAATATTTTAAAAGCATTCTATACTACAATGTATATTCTTTGAGCTTCATGATATAATACCGTAGCAAGAACAAGTGTATGCAGATTAGTCTATAGTTACAAAGGGCTAATAAAAAAAATATTATCACCTTTAATTTTATAAAACTATCCAAAAATACCATAATTGTTTTTTTAAGAAATTGCAAAAAATAAGAATTATTTAGAATGAGAACACTATGTTAAATAATTATTTTAGGAACTATAACAACAGTCTAATAATGTTTTTTTATTTAATGGAACTATTATTATTAGTATTAATAATAGATAGTAGTATCAAGCACATTAATTTAAACAAAAATATTACAAACAGTACACACTATACATGCATACAGTACCAACAATAATATGAAAATAAACAGAATTCTTTAAATGAAACATCATATACATCTATAAATCATGAAAATAATTATAAATAATTACAATAGCAATAAATTATAAAATCATAGGCCAGCTTAATGTACAGTATACATAATAATAATGATAATTTGTGATATAATTTTTTGGTATTTTATTACAATAAAGACTATTTATTAACCATTGTTATTATATCAGCTATTTTTATTTTTCTAATTAATATAAGTTCATAATTCTACCATGATTTCTGGAGAGACAAAAACTTTTTTCTTTTCACTTGTTATCTCAAAATAAGAGCAGTTAACAATTTGTGTACCACAAAAAGAAAAGATATACATAAATTGTGATCATTCAGGAAAAACTTGAATATGTTTATGCAAATGAAGAAGTACAATAATACATAGTGTCAAACATAAAAATACTGTTTAGTTTTATAAATCTATAAAAATGAAAATAGGGATTAATTACTTTGATTGACAGTAAATTATTTTTATAAACAGAACACATTTCATGTAATCTTAAAAAAATCATAGGATACACTTTATGAAACTCAAAATAAAGTACCAATAAAGTATCCAATTGGTTGTATCCTTATAAATATTGAATGTTGTTAAAATTAAATATTTTATTGAAAATTCCAAGATTATTCATGTTTAAAAACAAAAACAGTATTTAATTTAATGCGTAAATTTAAATTTAAGAATAAATATTGGGTATCAATTTAGTTCACACGAAAAAAAAAACAAATATAACAATTAATTAAATAAATATCAAATACCAATGGTTTTAAGTTATGATTTCAAGACATTTTTCCTTGACTATATAATCATATATGACCAATCTGCATAAAATTGTTATTACTAAACTATTATGTGTGTGTAGATAAACAATTAACTTCAATGTTTTTTTTTTTTGAAATGAATTACTACTGACACAAGAACTTTTGTTTTTATCTTAGCTAACGAAATAATCAATTTTTTTCTAAGAAATAGTGACTAAATACCACTTTATTTTTAAAATAAGAAATTTGTTTGTCAAATATATACCTGTACTAATATAAGTATAGGTGTAATTGATGTTGTTGGTCCATCAATGATTTCTTCATTTGCAGTTGAATTTTCAGATGACCAGTCTTCTCGGTTTGACTCTTTTAAACTTGATTTTTCTGAACCAGAACTTGATTTATTTTCAATTGATACAGTGGAAGCAGTTGATGACCACGATGAATCATCCATATTGCCGTCACTTTCTTCATGCATACAATCTACTTCATTCGAATGAGCCGATTCTTCATCAATAGAATCTGATGCCTCGTCAGATGAAACTTCTGATTCGTCAGTTGTGTTACCCTCTATATCTATAGTTAAATCACTGTTTCCTAAACGAAAAGTATATGGACTAGGTTGTGATGTTGAAGCTGATGAAGTTGATGCTCTTGATGTTGATGCAGTAGGCACATCGCTCATCGTACTGATCAATAAACTCTAAAAAAAAATTTGGTTTAAAATGTTTATTAATAACCAATAGTACAAATAAAAATACAATCTGAATTTACATTTAAGCTCATTAAAAACAACTATTAGCCATTAAGTTCACCATTTACAAAATATCATTCAGAAGGTAGTTTATATTAACTACTTAACTAAATGAATGTTTTTTTAAATTAAAAAAAAAGCATTTAGATGATACGATACATGTAAATCATAAATAAATAAGCACTTCTCAATTTAAACATTTTAAAAATTAATTGATTTAATAATCAAAAATAGTTTATAAATAGTCATACAGTTAAGTTTATAAAATAGTACAAATTTTAGAAAGAATATTTTATAATATTATGAGTTTAGATAAGTGTTTTATAAAAAGAATAAAATGCAATTGTTATAGAATTTCCTTTAACCCATTGAGGAGTAAATTATTTTTCAGAGTTGTACATCCAGAGAGTAGATTCATTTTACTAATATACTATACTTTTTGCTACAGTAATGACGGATATATCCGTCATAGTAATTTTTACTTAGAGAGTAATGACATGAATTTCCATCGAGTAAACATTTTATTAAATTTTTTAAGATTGATTAGAAATCACCAACATCAAAAAGACGGAAATTTCCGACATTCCTCTACATGGCATTATATTGAATGACGGAAATTTCCGTCATTACTCGTCAAAAAGCTAATGTTGTACAGAATTTCACAACATAACATAAAAGTGTGTTCTATTATGATTTATAAACATTTACTTTTTCTATTATTTATGAGAATAAAGTTCCTACAAACAACTTAAAACATAAACTAATATTTCCTATCAAGGCATGATTAAATTAAAACTTAAGTCATCACCTAATGATAATTATGACTCTTAAACAGGGTTTGACTTATTAGGGTTATCATATTTATTTGTAAAATCTAGAATAAATTCAACTTAAGACAATGTTTGGCCATCATCATAGTATCTAAGTTCAAAAATTAACTTTGTATATTTTAAATATATTTGCATAAACTGCATGTATCCATAATATTTTTATTTTATTGCATATTTCAATAAATTGAAATTTAGATATATCAAAATTCACTTTTTTAAAATTGTTTAATAAATAATATGAATCCCATTTTAATATTTTTTATCACAAAATATTTGTAATATGACATATTGAAGATATTTTGTTAACAAAATGTCATAAGAAAACATTGTATTTTTAAAAAGAGTAATATTTTGTACTACATAATATCAAGAAAATTTAGTAAAAACTAAGAAAAAAATAATTTATCCTATCCCCATAATTTCCATAAGTACTTACACAAAATTATAATTAATTTTCCACAAAATTTTATCACAAATATTTAATTTTAAATTCACAATCAGAAGGTGACTATCTTAAAGCTGTACTGATATGGATGTGTAATAGTATTCACTATATTACTTGAATTAAAGGCTTTTAAAAATGCCAAAATTTATCTTTCATTAAAATAAATATAATATCAGCATATAAATAAATTATCTTTGATAGTCTACAAAAATATTTGATAAGATTACAATGTGGTATGTAGTGTATTCAAGTAAAAATACGTCTACAGTTGTTTGTTTTAATTTTAAACTTATTTTATTCTTTGAAATTTACTTCAAACTTTTTAATCAAGCTTTGATCATTTTTTTTTTTAAATTGTTTTAATGTTGAGAAAAAATTTTAATTCTTACTTCAGAACTATTTTTGGTATTTTTTAAAACATAAATGTGCACATATTTTTATTTTTTTTGTAAGCATGAAGACCTGATTCATATTTATTTTTAATAATGATAATATAAGAAAAATAAAATATGAAGTATAAAACCAACTTCAAACAAATTAATCATTTTTTAATAAATGTTAAAACTTACAATATAATATGTGAACATACCAAATAAAATAATTACAATTTTTATAAAAAGGGGGGTTTTTGATATTAAATTTAAAATAAATAGTTATGATTTAATAAAATAATTCTGAAGATTGTTGATAAATAGATACCAATAATAACTACAGTATTACCAATAGCATACAAATAAAGAGCTATAATTTAGCAACAAAGAATTAAAGAAAATATAGATAAAGATACTATATGTATATTTCTTTACTAATTACATGAAGTTGGAGTACAATGTTTAAGTTTTAAATCTTAATTATTTCAATAAAAATTTCTTAAAATGCTATAAATATTCAATCAATACTTTTTAGCTTGAAAAACTAAGAAAATAAAGATAATATTGGTAAGAGAATAATATGAGCCTTGAAGATAAAAAATCCCAGAAAGTGTTAGAATAAAAGGTATTATCCCATCAGTCATAAACATTGACCAAACTTAATATAGTGTTAGTATTGCAGAACTCAGCTATAAGCTAGGATACCAGAAAAATTTATTTAATTATTTACGTTAAATTTATGTAGCATCCAATCAAACAAGGATTGCTTTAATGCCTTGGAACATTTTTTGATGCTTCCATATCCATTTGATAGCATTTCCATATAAACACAATACGTTGCCTATCAATTATAACAAAAAATAATAACATTAATTTTTGCTAAGTGTTCAAAATAAAATTTATTTTATTTTCATAAGAAAAACATATAATACATCATTCCACAGCAGAACAAAACAATAATATAAATATTTTATAGAAAACATTTTCATCTTGGAGGAATCAACCTTAAGCATTTAGTTTAAAATATTACATAAAAAAAAAATAATGTAAATATCAAGGTAAATTTTAATTAAAATTAAATATTTAAGGTGTGTAATACCCTCGGTAATACCATATCATAGATTAAACATAAAACATTTTTTAATTATAAATTATACTTTAGTTCATAAAATAAAAAAATTAAGGTAGACATTCAAATTAAAGTATTAAAACTGAAACAAGAGAGTTAAGTGAAAAATAATACATGAAATTCCAATAAATTTAATTTTCTATATAGAATTATTGACCATGATTAAAATGGGCTAAAATTGGGTATCATATGAAATAGTTTAATGATTTATTAAATATTAAAAAAAATTTAATTCCGCTTTAAATTAATTTTGGGTAATTTAAAATATGTTTTATTTATGATCTACCAATAATAAACATAGTTTATGGGCTAACATTGATTTAAATAAACATAAACTATATAATTTTTATTTTATGGCAGCAATTAAACCTAATATGCCTTAATTCAAATTGACATAGTAATAAATTAAAATGGTTTGAAGAAATTTTTCGATAGAAAAAAAGGTCAGTCATGAAATGGCTAGTAACTTACACAAATTTAAAAGTTGCATAAAATAAATTCAATTATTAAGTAAAAAATAAAAAATTTGAGACAGTGGATTAAAAATGTAGAGGCAATAGAATTCAATCAATTAATAATTATAGTAATTCATACATATTTTTTGTAATACTAAGGTAGATACATAATAATAGTCGAGATAAAAGGTAAACTATCATTCAATTAATTTATACAAAACAGAAAAATAGGTACTTTTCTTTGTCCATACTACTACAAGTCTCTATTCTGTTATCTCGACTACCGCGCTGATGCGGCGACCACAGTTCGCTCGATTACCTGTTGCTGACAGTTGTTGTATTTCCATTGTCTTATTTATTAATTTTAAAATATTTATGAATCTATGATCATTTTAGATTGTTGGATTGTTATACTGTATTGTTAAACTGTGTTAATTTTGATGATGTTATACTAATATACATTAATATATAAATGGCAATCCATGTGTTTTATTTATTACAATATAGAACTATCTGGATAATACTATAATAGTCGAGATAACAGAATTGAGTACTGAGTAGTCACGACATCGAGCCGTAGTAGGGATAACAGAAAAGTACCGAAAAATGTACTAAAATAATTTAGGTACAAAAATGTAAAATGGTACTAATGAGTTATTTCAAGTATCTGATTAGGGTTACATCCTTTGGTTAGTACACATTGACAAGTACCTATCTAGGTGTTTGATTATGTCAATACCGGTCAATACCTACTTTATTAGATTGAATACCATTTTAATAATGGTAAATATTAACTAAAGAATGGTGAAATAAAATCAAAATACATGCAAACAAAGTAAAGACTAAATATATTTTATAATTAAAAATTATTTATATTATTATTCATGATAATAAATGATGATGTAATACTATATTTTATTAAAAATAATAAATTTTAACTTCAAATGTTACCTGAGATTTTACTTAAAAAAAGAAACATATTAAGTATGTATTCTACATAAAAATATTTAATTTTTCATATAAAAATGTAATTAAAATATTTTTAAATACATACCTAACGATTTAAAATTGGAATTTTAAAAGCTCGAAATAATTCATACATTGAAATAAGTTAAGAAAGTAGTCTTGGAAGATTATTGAGATAACCCATTAGTACAATTATTATTCTATCGTAACAGTAGTTTTAAAGAATAACATCAACATGGTATAGATAACAAAAATATAAAATAATCTAACAAGTTAGCAATACAGATTTGTTTTTGATACATAGAAAATTTTTATAATGGATATGAAATATGTTTACGAATTTATTAAATAAATAAGTATTCTATTTAGTAGTAAGTGTTTATAAATAACTAAGTACTATTTTACTTCATACTACAAATTTATCAACAAACTAGTAATGCAAACAAAGGTAATTACAATAAGCAATTAGTTAAGTATAAATAAATTTGGTAGTTAATCTATAGAGACTTCAATCTCTATAACATATTTTTTTCAAATTGTGAATGCATAAAATAGTACTTAAATTTAAAACTATGATATATAATTGTAATAGTGTTGGGATGGCTTATAATCAACGATTTTCAGAATATACATAATAAAATTTTCTAAAAGAACTGCATTGAATTATTTTTTATTATAATTAAATTGTATGTGAGATAGGTTAAGTGAGGAAATCTCTTACATGAAAATAAATCTAATCGAAATATCTAATGTAGATAGAGTTCCATTTTCAAACCTTTAATGAAAGGTAATAAGGCAATAAAAAAAGTTTACGGAATTTCAAATCTGCCTGATGAAATATTACAATGTAACAAATTTTTCAATCATAGACTAAAAGAATAGATAAAGCAAAATCAATTTTGTTAATTTGTAAAATGTGTGGGATGTAAAATAATACTATAGATGAAAAAATTGTATGTAAGGTAATTTAATCATACACCATTTTTTAAACATATCATATTTAAAAATCTTAGAACCTTCTCGTTTGAAATTCTTAGTACTTTATACGTCAGTTGTAGTAGTTTTTAACATCGACGGTGTTGTTACATAGAAACAAAAAAGTTTTTCAAAATATTATTTCAACATGCACATCGGAACTAAGGTTGAATACAAATAGTATTTAGTATCCAGACGAGTGTAAAAACATACTTTTAATACTGTAGAATGTAGCGGTCCGGCTATCACGAACGTAATAAATGTCGAAACCAAGCGACCGTCATGAATAGTGTTTCATTATATTTAATAGGTAAAACAATAATGTAAAAAAATTCAATCGTTACATTTGAAGAACAACAATACAAAACAAAAATTAAAAATTATTAATTAACAAGACATACTCACAGCCGAGATATTGCGAAATGTTGCGGACGGCTATTGTCCGAATTGATAAGAACGTCAAATTACCGTTGACCTCGTTATCACGTCGGGTTACAAACTCCTTGACGCGTTATCGTGGAAAATTCAAAATTCAAAATTCAAAAAAAAAAAAATTGAATCCGACGTAACGTACGAAAATTAACACCGAAAACGCCGCGAAACCGGTGGAAACAAAGTGTTATGCGGGCGCGGTGGCAAATGACAAAAAACATTACGAGTTACATCGACGCAGCGGCCGGGGGCGTAAAAGAGCCGCGCCGTCCGACGATCAAAGTCGTCCACAGCCGATCGAGACACTCGATCGCGCTCACGTGATTTCCGTTGTAATAAAGACGAACGTGCTGTGACGCGCGAACGAACCTGCCGGACTCGTACTTGCCGCTGCATACCATCGCGAGTGTTGCGAGGCGGAGTGGACGACCCGGCACGACCGTTTACACCGGGAAGGGGGAGGGAGGAGAAAATCGTGTTCTGACCTTATCGTCCTTTTTTTTTTTCACATTCCGGTCGGGTGCGACAATAATAAAAATAATAATAATAATAAAAATAATAATAATAATAATAATAAGAAAAACGACAAATAGTGTCTTATAATAATAATAATAATAATAATAATAATACATACGTGTAAAGAAGAAGACCATTAATATTTTCGCCGCGTGCGACGTTGTCAATTATTATCTGTCGTGAACACACGTAGGTATTTGTTATGAAACCGTATTGTTTTTGTAGCAAATGTACGAGAGAAAAGAGAAAATTAATCTTTGCACAGTGCACACTTCGCGGTGCATTAGTGTACGTAGGTAATCTATTAAATCCATGCTTATTTTAAGTTACAAGATTTTTATGTGGAGTCTATTATAATTAGTATTAGTGTTATAATCGAATCACGAGTAGTAACCCATTTATTGTATCATAATGAAGTTTTTTTTTTTTATTATTATTATTACTGAAGAGTATTGACAATCTATACCTACCTACATTGTACAATAAGTAAATTTGATCTTAAAGTAGACATATTTTTAGATCCTGAGTGAAGAAAAGAATCTTTTTCTTTTTTTTTTTTTTATGAAAAATATATTTAATTTCAATCTATACAACATCTGTACAATAAGGAATTTTGATTTAAGAATTTTTTCATACCGAGACTTACAAGTTACAGATACGGAAGGGCACTCAGTAGCAGCCCCCCCCCCCATATCATATTTTTGGCCCGGATACAGAACTAAATCCTGGCCCCTCTATCATAACAATTAATTTTTCGAGAAGAATTGAAAGGCTTGCTGCAACAACCAGATAAATCCATTTTTAGGAATTTTTCAAGACAATGTAAATTTAGGACAATTATTATTATATATGCATTTCTGAAGTTAGAATTCAAAAAAAATGTTTGGTATTGATATATTGTTAGTCAATGTTTTAGGGAACATGGATTTATCTGGTTGTTGCACTGAAAACCACATTAATTTGTATTAATTATTAAATAAAGTTAATTTTGCTCTTGAATCTTGTAGCATATTTAATGCTATTATTATATATAAATATCAAATGACAGCTTATGCCTCAAAAAAAGTAATCACAGCCCACAGGAACCCTATGTCATCACTGCAGCAAATTACAAAACATGATAAATCCATTTATTTAAGTAACTCCATCACTATTGATCGGATTTAACTGGTTGTTGCGTCTGATTTTAAAGAAAAATTTTCTTTACACATTTCCGCAAAAAAGTGAGTTTTGGGAAAAAGTGGATTTATCTGGTTGTTGCTACAAGCCCTTCATTTACTTTAAGACCTTAAATATTAGTTTTATGTATAGATTATAGGAGTTGTTATAATTAAAAAATAAAATATCAACAAATTAATGGGTATCCTTTATAAACTGAAAACATGTGTAATATTATATACATAGTACAAATTAGAAATGTATGTTAAAAAATAAAATCTTGAAATAAAAGTAAAAATAAAATAATATGATTATTATAACTTATACTGTATATTAATTGAATGTATGTATGTATAGTTCTGGTAGTCTTATAAATAAAGACCGGATTTATATTCTCTTAAAATACCCAAAATATGATGCTAATATTCTCTAAAAAACCTTCAAATATTCTCATTATATTCTCTCAAAAATTTATAAAATATGCAAAAATATTCAATAAACATCATTATATGCTTTAATATGCATTTTTAAAAAAAAATTTCAAGGTTATTTTATTACTGAGGTATTAATTAGGTATTAAAAGTTGCGTATTATACCTAATGGAATACTATTGCACTTTAGTAAAAGTAGGAAATAGGGATATAATTTAAATATAACAGTATAATACTAAAACATAAAAACAATTATATTATATTCCTTTGGTATATTTTAATTAAAAGTTGTATTAATCACTTAAGTCACAGTGTGAAAAAATAACAAATATTAATATATATTAAAACATAATAAAACAAAACAAATTTTTAAACAATAGGTAATCCTTAAATAGTAAAAAAGTAAATAGTATAAAATTAAATAGTATAAAAAGATATTCAATGATATAAAGATAATACAATTTTATGGCTTAATGAGATGTTGTAACAATTCATTTATTTATAATATATAATTCATATGTACCAATAGTAATCATACATATCAAATGAAATTAATATGTCATAACTACAATAACATTATTAATTATTTTTTAATTTATGAATATATATAAAAAAAGTCAGGAATGTTAAAAAAAAAATTATAAAAAAAATGTTTTTATAACTAGTAATTTATGTACTGTAGCCATTCATAACAATTATTTTATCATAAAATCATATGTTTGTACTATTCATCAAAAAGATATACAATAATATATGGATAATACCGTTTTACGGTTTAATGAGATGTTGTAACAATTCATTTATTCATAATATATAGGTACCTAATTTATAAGCACAAATTATAATAATACATATCAACTAAGATTGATATGTCATGTCTACAATAAAATTATTAATTATATCTAAATTGATGAATATTTAAAAAAGTTAGAAATATTTAAAAATACAAATTATAAAAACAATGTTTTTATAACTAGGTAGGTAGTTATTTATTAACTATAGCCATTCATAACAATATTTCAATTATTATTAAACAAATTTCCATTTTTATAATACCATTTACAGTATTTTAAAAAGAAAAACAAAAGTTTAATGTTTTAAGTTATATTTATTACTATATGGGAAGCCAAATTAGTAACACTATGCACATTTTAATTAACAAGCTATACCTACAAGTATAATAATCTTTAAGTTGTTTTTCAATAAGTTCAATAAAAATTTGTCAAAATTTTTTTTATCGGACACAATTCAGGAGACATTAAAATTTAAATGGGGTGTATTTTTTTTTAAATGATTTTCCCTTTTATTTTTTAGTATAACATTATACTAGTAAACAATAAATGATTCAAAATTTAACTGCTATCCAATATTTTATATGATTTAATATTTCTGGTAACTTAACGAATTCCCTGAGAAAAACCTCTCTCAAGCACAATAACTCTTCTTTTCCTAATATTCTAACATATAAAGCAGTCTATTGGTATTCTGATTGACTAATTTCCTCTTACCCAAAAGCCAAATTTTCAAAAAATCCTTACATTACATTCAAACAAATTGCATGCACGAAAATCAAGAGCATAGTTTTACAATGTTGATGAGTAAATGTTCTAAAAAAGGACTTATTAATCTTATAACCCCCCCCCCCCCGAAAATTGATCCTGGATACGTGCTTGTTAATCACTAATTATATAATACAATTTATCTATACTATAATATATACATGACATGTATTAGTACATTATACTTATAAAACATAATTAATGTTGTTTAGCTTCTTCGGGGAAACTTGAGAAATTCATTTCCATTGCTAAAACCTATATAAAACAAAATGTTATTAATTTTAGTAAATTATAAAATAATATTTTTAGTAAATAACAAAATGATAAAAATTTAATTATAATTTATAAGTTCAATTATTGATTATTAATACTAGTACAGTGAAACCTCCCTTAACAGACACCTCTGAATATAGGACCCCTCCAATTAGCGGACGTTTTTATGGGGACAGGAACACATTCTCCTCTTTTATTTTTCTCTCTGAATAGCGGACACCTCTAAATAACGGATTATATTATCGCTACCGAGAATGTCCGGTATTCAGAGGTTTCACTGTATTACTAATCAATGGTGCAATGTATCAAAATACTATTAAAATTATTTGTATCTAATATCAACATTGTTAAATAACAAAGTGTACAAACGATTAAACTTTAAACATGTTCAAAGTATTGGTTTATCTTCCCACCCGACAATGAAAATTCTGAATATATCTTTTGAATAATCTAAAAAATCCTGTGAGATAATGGTGGTGAAAGTTAGTTTGATGGTTAATATTGCTTAACGAAGGTTAAGTGTAAAGCATCTTAAATGGACAACTTTTACGATTGACTCATGTAGTACAATGTACGTGTACAATATAGTGCAATTAAATGATGTCATTTTAAATTTGAGAACAATGATAAATCATCATTTTTGAAAAACGATGAACTGAGTAAAGCTCAGTGGATAATTTTTACACCATTTTATCATGTAAAATGTATCTAATATAAGACTCATTAATGTAATAACATACTCGAGAGTGTAAGAATTTAAATGAAATAATACCACAATAATCAAAAATTAAACTATGGAAGAGAAGATGATTGATTTCACCAAATTTAAAAACTTAGAGTGAACCTTCTCGAATCAACATTCAAAATACTTTTAATAACTATCCTCAGTCAATCACCAACATCATAAAATTCATTACTGCCGTCAACATAAAATCAAAAATCTAAAAATCTCTTAATATATACAACATTAACGTTATGATTTATATATATATATATATATATATATATATATATATATATATATATATATATATATATATATATTACTCAGATTAAGTCAAAATAACAATGGCTCGCCAGATAACTGCAATATTAACAGCGATAGTAACAATAATGATGATAATATAAATAATATACCTATTACCAATAGTGTTAGTAGTATTAATGAAAACAATATTAATAACAACTTTGCATTTAATTTCCTATTGACGAAAATTTAATTGAACCACGACGTGTTCCATGGCATTTATTTTCAACAATTTTCGTCGCAAATTTAGGAGTAGTCACTTTAATTCATTAAGCTATCGACATTATGCATGATTAGCATGTAAAAAAAATGTAGCTTTTTACATCTATGGTCAAACGAATTCATCTAATATTTTAGAATTTTCATTTTTTTTTCTTCTTTACAATAAAATTTAATCGATTACATAATATTTAATGCGATTGTGTGAAAGAATGTACATACTCGTAAAATACAAGGAACGGTATAGTATTTAGTATTTACTATTATAGACTAACTTGTGTAGACTTTAACGATAGTCACACACATAATACGAGTAGGTACAATAAAATTCAAGTTTCATCATTTGTTTAAATATAATAATAATAAATAAATAATACATTAAAATTTTAATTCAATAATGTATTTAACAAACAAATAAAACTCCATTGAGAATTATCAACTAATATTTTATGGTCCAGCGATATCACAAAAATTCTGTGGGAAATCTTTAAACATTAGATATATTTTCTCTATATTTTTAAATATTGATATATTTTATTTACTGATTTTATTATTGAACTTAAGATTTTAAAATCAAACTTTTAGTTTTCAACTATGAACTAAATCAATGGCGTTAAATCTTTTTTGACCATGGAGTCGTATTGTACAATAAGAATAGACTAAGATTTGAAAAATCTTAAATATTTATAGGAACGCTGACGATGATGTTTTTAATCGAATATTCAAGCAAGGGAGGGGCGCTGGCAAAGTGAACGGAGTAGTTCTCATAAATAACTGTATCCCAAAATATTTATCGGCTGAAATATTTTTTCTGCTTGAATACCGTATTGGCTGATATCTTTTCGACTGTTTTAGTGTCAGTCTAAATGTTTTGAGATTTTTCATAGCTCTCTCGTATCGTCTACAATACATGTAGACACATGTATAATAATTCAATATTCTTTTCTTAAAACACCCTGATGAATGGTCTGCTTTTATTTTATGCTTAACGTTACCTACCACCGTAGCATCAGTACTAGTTCTTCAAACTAAAAGTAATAAAAAATTATTTACAGAGAACAATGACTAAAAAACGGCTGTTGTCAATTATACCCCAAGGAAAATAAGCGGGTCCTGAAATTAAATTTAAATGAATGCGTAGACAAGTTCGCTCAAATGAAAGTTCGAAAAGTTAATTTTCAACTATGCATTAAACATATAAAAAGATCATTGTACATTTTTAAGCAGTGAAAAAATAAATACGTTTAATCATTTCTTTTTTTATTATGAAGATACATTTTTTATACTATATTGATAATTAATATTTTTTATTAAAATTTATTTAAAAGAGGGCCTAGGTTTCTTATAGAGGCTCTAGTGTCTCCAAATTTCACGCAAGGCCACTGGGCATTTCATTAGTATATGATTGATTTTCAAAAAGACTCCGCATATAAAAGGCCCATTGGAGGTTCTTCCTTGTTCCTAAGGTAGATTTTAGAAATTTAGGCGCGTCCTTTATGAAGTCTGTATATTGCTACCTTCATTTTCCTTGGCATACCCGAAGGATAAGTAAAATTCGTCTTTCAATATGTTTATTTTAGCTCCCATATAAATCATGAATTATATCGATTTATTGACTTAAAAGAGTCAAAGTCCGAATTCAATTAATGGTAGTAGATACTTTATAAGCTACTGGCTTTAGTATTAAATGTATTTTAAAGTTTTGAAAGATTTGATTAGAAAAAGATTATAGATTTCAGATATAGATGTAAGTCAAATTAAAAGAGCAAATAAAAAAAATGCCAAGAATAACATAATATTTGATATTTGTCATGTTTATTTTCAAAACTAAAATTAACAATGAATAAAATAGGAAATGCGATTTGTTTCAGACTGATATTAGTATAGTACTGTATAGTAAATTAGTAGTGGTTACAATATTCTTTTGTCCCAAATAGTTTTGATTCAGATTAAATAATATTTTACAAAAAAAAACATTTTATTTAATATTCGAGCACTTAATGGTCGGAAATTACTTTCAAGGGATATTATTTTTTTGTTGTTCGAATTAAAAGAAAAAAATAAATAAATAAATAACGATATCATTCAAAATTAAGGTTTCTAAACTACTGAACGAAAAAACTACACATCGTGAATTTAATGCGTCAAAACTCCAACAAAAAGAGAATATCCGTTTGGTGTTACTGATTAATTGGTCAGAATGAACGCCAGAAAAAAAACTCAAACTTGTTACTTTTATTTACCTATATGAAAGTCGGTGTAAGGTTTTCATATCTATAATTTGTATTATATTTTTTAATATGAAAAAATTAAATTATATAAGTATAAATTTGGTAAATGAGTTCCTCTAAAATCATTTATAGACAATGTTAGACTTAGACATATGATTTGTTTTCAAACTAATTATACATTTTTGTCATTTTATCTAACAATATGTTTCAAACGTCAAGTTTTTAAGTTTCCATAGGCATTTTATGAATAGCTATAAAGTTTAAATATAAGGTTATATGTTTTTAAGTAAAAATAAACATTATTGAATAAATTAATTTTGTACCTGGCGTTAATTATGTGTTTAAACGAACACACATTATCATCCCCATCACAGCGGTAAATAATACATATTATAGTATTTTCCTAGAAAAAAAGGAAATTATAAAAAATATTTGTAGAAGTTTCCTTTGATAATAATAAAACACAAATAAATTTTGTCAATACACAAATAAAATTATTTCCACTTTATTATTATTTATTACACGGCTAATTGTATATGCAATTTTACTACATGAGTATCAACAATATTTTGTCAATATACAAATAAAATTATTTCCACTTTATTACTATTTATTACACGGCTAATTGTGTATGCAATTTTACTACATGAGTATCAACAAGCCATGATAATGCAGGGTAATAGGTTTACAGAAATGACTATTTAATAAGATATTATCATTTTTTTATATTGAATTTGGAATCAATTAAACATTAGTTGAATTTATTTGTGTAGGTAGTCAACACATACAAATAAAAATATAAATTTTATAACGATAACTGAGAAAATATTTATTGATTTTGCGTAATTAAAATAATCATGGATTTCCATTTATTAGTTTATCAATTTATATTTTAAAACATTTTCAAGTATTTTTTTAATTCTAAACGTTTCATATGAATATTTTCCTATAGTCATGTTTATAACTTCATATTGTGGTGCTCATAATCAAATGGATATCAAACTTCATTTAAAATGATAACTGGTTGACAGTATTCGCACGCAATCAAATACAACATAATAAATACCACTTAACTATAAAACAACCTTGAATGTTGCTAAAGGTCGTTTACGAGGTCCTCGTACACACACCTACATTGATCAAAATATTTTATGAGGCGCAAAGCAGCAAATGACAAACTTCCTTCACCATTATCCAGTCAAAAATTCAATTTAATCTAACCAGTTTTTTATACACAATTCAAATTTTTGACAAAATCGATGGTTTTTACATCAAATATCTCCTTTATATGAATATTTAAACAAAATGAGTGATTGATTCAATCTTCATGAAATATGGAACATAAGAAGGAAAAAGTTTTGAATGTTTTCTTTAAAAAAATGTATAGTATCAAAATTCAAAATGTTGTTATTTCATTAGGTTTTGATTAAAACCATCCAATAATTTGACCGTGAGCAGTAAAAATTTGTCAACTGTATATTATTATATTGTACTAAACCTTTGTTAAACATGTTTGTATTAAAAAAATTATTTTTTGATTCTTTCAAACCTAATATACTCACCTCCATTATCTTATGCAAAGAACGAAGAAACATTAAGACGGTATTCCATTATTATAATCTAACCAGTTTTTTCATTTTTTATCAATTGATAGTTAAAATAAACAATAATATAACACAATATCATGTTAATAAAATTTTTAATTTTAGTTTAATCATACAATATGTTACAAAAATTGTTCATAATACTTTATATATAGTTCATAAAATATTTTCATTATACATTAATAATATATACATGTAAATAAAACATTTGAATCAGGAACATATATTAATACAACTGACTCTCGCATAAATTAATTTTAGTTGACTAAATTGAAGTATAACTTCAAAAACATACAATTTTCAACAGGAACTTTTAAAAAATTGTTTTTTTTTCATTCAAGTTTTATTATATTAATAACTTGGAAACCATTTTTTTGTTTTGAGTAATTTAAATCATTATGGATTTCCTTTTTTTAGTTTTTAAATTCATATTATAAAATATTTTCAAGTTATAATTTAATTCTAAATATCCCATATGAGTATTGTCCTAATATCTAGTAATGTTTATAACTTCATGTTGTGGTACTCATAATGAAATGGATATAGACTTCATTTAAAATGATAACTCGTTGATAGTATCATCACTCAACCGAATATAACATAGCAAATACCACCAATTTTACCAATTTTATCTATACTTTTCTCACGTCAAATATATGTCATATGCAAATAAAAAATAAGTATCAAACATACTGTATTTGTGTACAATTTATAGCTTAAAAACTAGTAATCAAATACAAACTAACAGCTATAAAATAAATTTAATAAAATAAATTGTTTGTTAATAAAAGAGCACCATACAATAGGTAATAATTGATACATTTAACTAGTGTGACTATATGCTGTATTTGTGTATGGACCGCTGTACATAGAACTTCCACTCGAAAAAACAGATTTCTTGTGTCTTCTCATTAAAATTATAAGAGCTGTTATGAAGCTTAAGCTTATTGTTGAATCTATATTCAAATTTGTATCATGATTGGAGCTATTTCTTCAAATAAATATTTGAAGTTAAAAATTGACGTAAAAACAATTGATTACGTAAACATCGTAAAATAATTTACTTTATCGTTTTTAAAAGAAATCCTAAGTCATGATTTTTGAATTTTTTTCAGTCTCGTTATAGAAATGTATGAGTCATGTCACATTTTCAAAAGTTTTTTTCAAATATTTCAAACTTAATTAAGGATAAATTAAAAAAACAAGGTATTTTCTAAAGTAAGAAAGTTCTTAAGTACTTCCATAGAAAGTATTTTTCAAAGCTATCAATGCATCATAATCATCTTTCATCAATTTCATCATTTTTCTTATATAATATGATAGATTGTAAAATAAGTTTTTAAGTTGAAAAAAATACATTAGGTTGTTCTATTATTGACCATGTATGTATGCTGTGATATTGTTTTCAATTTGACCGTAATATTGCTCTTATATTTTAAGTTTGTATTGTCGTTATGAATTTCATTACTTAAAATCGTATATCGTTTGCGATATATTATCTTTCAGTATAGTGAATTGACTTGATAGGCGAATCACGTCAATCAAATATTTTGTTAATTATTAATTCGATGTATGTTTTGAAATGATGAATCACCTACCGCCTTATTTGATCAGTGTTTCAAATACTAACATATTGACATTATGTATAATACAGATGTCAAGATAAAAAAGAAAAAACTTCAAACCACCTTGAAAAACTCTGGGAACGCAGAAATAATACGCTGATTTCTTTATTGAAATACATTTTCCTATGTATGTTTTTAAAACACCGTTGATTTTTTATAACATTTTGATACGTATATAGATATCTAGTCTTCGACATACTTTTTGTATGTCATAGTTTTTGAAAATATTCCTCTACATTATTTACGGTTAAAATCATTTATGTACGAACTGTGCAGCAGTTGATAAATATATAATTTTGAACGAGTACCTTTATAGTTTGCTTTATTGTTGCCATCATAATGATATCTATAAAAAAAATTTGGAGTGATTATTGTGAAAAAAGCTCCTTACATGGTCTCCGATATGTGGTTCATAAGGAAGCAAAACCATTAGATAAGTATGAAGAATTTGGTGAATGATTTTAAAAAGTATTTTACTTGTGTTGTAGAACAATTTAGGTATAGTATATTTACGGAAAAAGTATTGCAGTTTTTATTTCTTTCATTAATATACCCGACGAAGGATTGATAGCACAAAAAAAAAACAAAATTTTAAACTTTCAATAATAATTTTGTTTGTTGTTGCATAATTAATCCATAGTTTTAATCAAGTAACTTGTAGAATTTTAGCAATTTTAAATATTTTTTTCAAACATTATATACACTTCGTTAAAAGTTTATTTATTTGGTATTTTTTTTTTTTATAAGATTTTTAATGAAATAGATCATTTAATTTTGGTTAGGTATAGTATTTTTTTGATCATGTTCATAAAATAAATAATAATAAGGAAATTGAAATGTTATCAAAATTTAATGAACCATATCAAATACCTAATTGGAATTCAGATAGTTTATATTATAATTACCTATTATATAACCTAATCTATAGATATCTGGGTATAAAATATAGATGCTAATTAAACATGGCTTGGTTATACGTATAAAATATGTAAAGTAAAGTAAAAATATTTAAATTTACAAAAAAATGTTAATAATGAATTATTTTCCTAATTAGGTGGTAGAAATAATCATATAGAAGTAAAAATATTTATTCTTTAATCTTTACCAACACCAGCACCAGCAACCTGCATCATTTGAAATTTAAAATTTTAATTTTGATTTAAAATGTGATAAATTGTAATTTACAGATTACTGTGGACAGTGTTGTTGGCAATCGCTAGCGTCACTATTCTAGTGCATCTGTATGAATCGTGGAAATCGTTTTCATATTCTTCAATGCAAATAATCGTGGATGATCCTCGATATCCACTAAGTAAAATCGACTTTCCAGCTGTTACTATCTGTCCCATTAACAAAATATTATATTCAAGAGCCAATACATTTATTTTAAAGTATGATATACTTTTTAATATAAAACGACAACGCATTGATTCCATGTGTGTGTGTGTGTGTGTGTGTGTGTGTGTGTGTGTGTGTGTGTGTGTGTGTGTGTGTGTGTGTGTGTGTGTGTGTGTGTGTGTGTATGTATTTTAAAATGCCAAATGTTCAGTACCAAATACTAAAATCAGTGGCGTCAATACAATTTTGTTCTGGGTTTTTTCTAATATTATATTTCTTCTCTTTTCTGTAAGACTATACTTAGTTATTTCTGTTGAAGTTTAAGTACACCCACAGTACTTACTCTTGTGTCTAATTTATTTTTAGATATCAATACTCGTCCTTTTATCGTCGTATCAATTATCATGGTTTAATATTTTTCAGTAAATATAAAAATAATTCGGGATTAAAGGAAAAATACGAAAATTCATTATATATCATGGGAATGTTACAGCATCCGTATTTTAAAGATTTATCCTATTTTGCTGAAAAGAACTCTATTATAAATTTAGAACCTTTAGAAAACATCACTGACCTTATGCTAAAAGTAGGTTACACAAAATCAATATACTATAGTATCGACGAACATATTTCTTTATATAAATAATAATCAACTGTCAAAACGCGTTTCAGCTAATGCCATCTATAGACGATGCGTTCGAAAGTTGCTATTGGAGAGGCACTGGGTATAACTGTTCAGATATAATTCGATTGCAACGCACCGAAGAAGGATTTTGTTATTCATTCAACAGTAAGACGTCAGAGAGGAGTCCAGCGTAAGCTATTTCATTATGAAGTTGAGGGTGTATTCGATTATGATACAGATGAAATATAACTACATTTTTATGAATGGTTTTGAGATATATGGGTAGAGAAAGAGAGAGCGCGAAAGAGAGATAGAGAGAAAGAGAGGGAGAGTATATTGTATAATTAATCAAAATAAAAAAATAGTAATTATATTGTTTTCAGTGACAGCGAAATTAACCCTCCGGCATCCGGACCGAATGGTATGCTGATACCTCTCAGAAATAATGCTGCAGGAAAGATGACCGGGATTGAAATAATTCTAAGAAATGTAATCACCGACTGTTTCCCAATCGATAGACGATCCCAAGGGTATAATGTAAGAAAACTACCACTATACAGGGTCGTCGTAACTCGTAAGGCTAATTTAACCAACAGTACTAGTAGGCATTCCACTCTAATATATAGAGTTATTTTTAAAGTATGCTTACCTTACTTTTAATCATGTGTATTTTATACATTTGATTTTATTTTCAGGTAAAGTTTAAAACAATTATAAAACTACATTTCTATAAAAAAGAAAAAAATGTGTTAACTATTTTTATTTACGTGATTTTTAAGTTTCTAAGTTTTCTTATGTCATATGATATAAAACATTCTTATGTCATAACCATTATTTATGACATTTACGAAACAAAATACTTTATTTACAAACTTTTTTATTTAAATTTGTATTATACAAGCAATATTTTAGGAGACACTAGTATATTAAGTTTAGAACAGCGAAGTAGTGACACATTTTTGCGAAGAACTTCTTACTCATCATGACTTAAAACTTCGGTTAGCTTAATCTGTGGAGGGGCTTAAAAAACTTATAAGCTCAAAACACATAAAAGCAACTTGCTCTTTAAAAGTATTTAATTCAATATTTATTTATAAAGAATGGATTTATATTAAATACATACTTTCGCTACAATAAGACATACATAGCTTGATAAAAAATAGTTAAAGATAATGGTGCTGGACTCGTGAAATTTATATTTAATATCAACATGATCTTAGTACAGACTTGACAAAGTTTCGAAAACTTTTTACTAATTTCGGGCTATTTATAGAACTTTTAAATTATTGAAAATATCTCGTTTTTGGAAGTCTTTTTTCATATTAAATTTTAAATATTTGTTTGTTATGATAACGTTCATATGCCTAACTATTTTATTTATTCATTATTTGATTATTTTTGATGATTGTTCATATTAATTATAATTTAACAAATTATTAATTATATGGTATTTACATAAACAAAATAAACGTATAGGTATTTAATTGATTTAAATTATTTTTAATCTGAATAAAAGATAATTGTTAAAAAAAAATTATTTTAATCATTCTCAAGTATAGCTTTTGTGATTTAATATTATTATTTGTTGAAGAATGGAACCTCTATTCGTTATCGTTATATGGTATGCTTGTTTTTGTAGTTTTTCAATTCGACAGATATAATTATTTTATTTTTTTAATTTCAGCACTGTCAAAATCTTCTCTTAAACTTTTTAAAGCTAGGCTAAGTCTTCTTAAGCATCGTCCCCTCATAAATTTTTGACATTAAATCACGCGTAGTTTTTTCGGGCTTTCGCTTTTAGGTAATGATTCACACGCCCGGGGATTTCCCCGACATATCGAGTGGCTACAAGCTCTTCAGCGAAAACAACCAGTCCACGAGGATTTCGGTGAAAGTGAGCCACATAAAGGCGGGCGATTCGCTGCACCGACTCAACGAGGTGGACCGCAAGTGTTTCCTGTACGAGAGACGGTCGTTGAGAAACCACAGTTTTCCGTTCCGCGGGAGTAACTCCGAAGACAATTGTTACAGCTATTGTAGACTGGGGACCATAAAAAAAATGTGTGGTTGTACGCCATATTTCTTTTATGTGAAAGGTAATATGATATAACACTATTATTAAATCGATTATTTTATCATTTTCCTCTTATTTTTGGTTTTACAAGAAAAATGTTTTGTGAAAGTTAATACTATTAGGAAATTTCGTAAGTTAAATTTGTGTCATTGAACTAAAAACAATTCATAAGCATTTAATTTTCAATATAAGCATTTTAAGTTCAAACTTTCAGAGTAGTGAGGTAATGAATTAAAGATCACCGTTTAATACACTGCACCTGTTCCACTTTTCAAAATTCAAAATTCTCATACCTCTAAAATTACGTTTTAATTTTTACATATTTTGTACATACATAATTTATACATATTATATATATATATATATATGTACTTTTTTTTCAAAAATATAAAAACATTACACATTTCGTAATCGAATTAGTCGACTAATATTCCAAAAATATTATTGCTTAAAACTGTATTTTAAACTTATTTTATAGAGTACAAATTTCAATGACTAACATTTATCATTGTTATAGGATTTTATTTAGGTCATAACTAGGTAAAAAAAAAAATCAGCTCGCAGGGTGAGCCATTGCTTTCTAAATATACTCCAAATGACCCGCATATATGTATATAGACCATTGGTGATCAACCCGCGAAAGTATTCTGTGTGGCCCCTTTACGAATTTTCTAAAATAAAAACAATTTAATAAAAGTAAAATAATTGTAAAATATTTTTTCTATTAATCAACGAATTTTTTTAAATGAATATTGCAAAAATGCAATCATAATGATAGTGATAAAACTAAAAACTATAAACATTTTTTACACTTATTTTTAATGTGAAATTTGAGCTTGTATTTTTTCAACTCATAACGAATAATCTGGTTGAAATTTAAATGTTCATATCCTCAAAGTTGATCAAACAAATGTTTACCAACGAAGTGTCCCTCAATCCATAATCTCTTCAATAGACATACATAAGGTATGAAAACAAGTCTTAATACGTAAAATTATTTTTTTACTTTTTTACTTTGTGGCCCACTTGAAGATAATTGTTTAACAAAGTGGCCTGCCGAAGAAAAAATGTTGGGTAGGTATCACTGATATAGACTCTATCAAAATAAACTGTATCTATTCTAAGAGTTAAGTGATGAATGATGAATTTACAACACTATTATCTCGCTGGATTTTTAAAAGTTGTTGTTGGTCATTTTATAGTATTTGTTTATTAAAATGAAAAACGAAAAGATTTTTAACCATCCACTAGAATTTCAGATTATATTTGATAAAAGTAAAACTCTTACTAAAATCAGCTCATATCATGTGTTTTGGAAAATATATAAGGTCCACGTTATACGTTTTCATCAAAATGTTCCAAACGGTAGGATCTTCCCATTTTGGCTCATCTGATACCTATCCTTTTCATACTTTTAACAAATCTATATTGATCGTTTAGTATTACAACTTACTACAATGTAATCACAATATTATTTGGAATTTTTATTTATTACTCCAGTATGATTTTTTTTACAGAAAAAAACGAGACTTGTTGTGGAATTAAACATCTCAAATGTTTGGGTGAAATAGACGGTATTATATTTTATAAACTTTTTTACTAATTATAAAATTGCATAAATTATCGCAAGAAAAGAGCCAGTTATCACAAACTCAAATTATTATTATCGGGCTATTTATTTATTTCTACTTATAGTTTCACAATATTTTGGACTCATTTAACAATTTTCAACCCAAATAGAATATCCAACTAAATAAAAAAAATGTGTTTATACAATTTTGAGATAACTGGAATTGACGATGTTTAATTCATTTTATAAATGTCAAATGTAATATCACAACAATTAATTCGTATAATCATATTTTAGTGCTATTGCGCAATGTGCAGGTTCCGGAAAATGAACCCGGTTTTCCCGATTGGAGTATCCCAATTTTCATGAACTGTAGTTGCCCGCAACCGTGTTCATTTATTGGCTACACGACGGAAATTCGAAACTTTGCTAAGTATAACACCATCAAAATATATATATAGATTAAGGGTGTGTTTGTTTAAAACAAAAATCGACCTTTTATTTTTTACCAGCATACCACGAAAGTTCCTATTTTTGATATTAAATACCACATGACTAATAATGTAAATTATCTATCGATAAATGCAATTTTAGGGACTCGTTAATTTCAATTTTAAAAATCAACATTAAAAAAAATATATATTTAAGATTTTGATAATTTCAATAGTTACCTCAAGTTCCGTAATTTTATAATTATTTACAATTGACTTGTAATATAAAAATAAAAATTAATTTTTTAAATGAACAAAATTTAACCAAAAAAACTTGACTGAGTTAATTCTCCTCAATGCAGGTAATTTACTTTCAATTTGATCTTTATTCTAGTAATAAAGCAAATAAATTTTTATTTTATGCGTTTTTTCATCGTAGTTTATTTTTAAAATCTATCATTATTCTTTAGTAATCTAATTACAGTAAAGCATGACATATTATTTCACCATTTGCAAATTTTCCAAATTGATTTGTTTGAAACTTTTTTTGCCTATATATCAGCAAACTAATTTTGTACATTTGATCACCTTGTAATATTTCCACAACATTGTTACTAACTTTAACAATGATTGTAATTTCTATTAATTTTTAATTTCCTATTATTTTTCTTTGACTCAGGAAAACAAGTTATTAATAATTTTTGTTTGATGCAAAAGTATACCGTGACGTTTACAAAAAATTACAGAAATATTTTAGTCACTTTACCAAAAACACTGTGTTTACGAATAAGTTGATTGTTAGATGAAGTGCCTAGTTATTTTATCAGTAAAGCAACAAATATATTCATTTTTTTTTGTTTATCTAATTAAATAAAACAGGAAGATATTTGAATTTTTTTTTTTTTTGTCAGGTGTTTCAAATTTATTTAGGTAAGTATTAATTTTGTGGTATTTTTGTTCAAATTTATAGAGATTTCCTGGATTCTATGGAACGGCCATACGCTTACATTCACATTGACGTACACTATAAGGAACGGTTCGCTATCAGTTACCAGCGATCAATGAAATACACGACTCAAGATTTATTAGGTAGGTAACTGAACCTATCTAGTATTATACCAAAACAAAATTTTTTAATTTTCAATTATTAACATAAATTTCTAAATATTGAATATTATCTTACTTATATGATTTACGATGGAAGATCATCGAATTATTTTTTTTTAGACACGTCAGAAGTTAAGATTTTATTAAAATTTAATATTTTCACATAAAACATAGATTTTTTTCAATCAAAACCTTACAAAATATAAATCTACGAATTCGATAAAAAAATTAAAAATCGTAGATATTCCATCTTGATTTTTAATCTGCGCAGGTATTTTATATTCGGTGGTCTTTCTTACGTAGAAATCCCCTCCCCTGAATAAACCCTGCACACGGGTCTGTAAGAACGAGAACAAAATTAAAATAGATTATAATATTTAAACATGAGGTTGTTAATAATTTATGGTTTTTATTTTAAATTAGTGACATTTGGAGGGATGGCAAGTTTGTTTCTCGGCTGTAGTTTGGTCAGCGTGGTGGAAATCATTTACGTTGTCTACAAGACGTTACTAATGTTGAAGTACAAATATACCAAAGTCCACAATGATCCTAAACGAGATCAACTAATTCTGTATCGTCGATATCATACTTACTATTTTCGCAAGCCTCTATACAAACCACCGATTAATAATTTACCAGCTGGCTGTAATGAAACTAAATTTTAAATTTCACATGATAAATTGCAAATATTTTGATTACCAGTTGTATGTAAAAGTTTTTAACAAAGCAACAAACATTCCATAATTTAAATGTTAACATATTACAAACATACTGACTACCTACACACATTTTTAAATAAGCATTTTTTTAAATTTTATAATAAATTTCTAACAATTAAAATAACATATTTTATAATTATAAATTACATAAGTACCTAAAAAATTTGGCATATACCTAATACCTATAATAGTACCTTACCTAATGCCAGTAGCGGATTTGAGGGGGGGGGGTGACGTGGCGATCGCCCCCCCCTAGAATTTTTTTGTAACCTGAACTATACCACTATAGATGTATTAGATCGTAAAGCAATGATAAATTGTTTTTTCAATAAAATGATTCAGAGTGGAGAATCAGTTTTATATGAAATTTGATTAAAACAGTCAATTTCGTCAAAACTCAAATCACAAAAAAAAAAAATCAGTACGTTTTCAGTTACGTCCTTGTTAATTAATAATCCATGATACCGATTTGCCCCTCCCCCCTTAAATAAGCTTCAGATCCGCCACTGCCTAATGCCTAGTAGGTACCTACTATTATAGCTTTATAATACCTAGGTATAAAATTTAAAAATAAATAAAATTTAATTCAATTTACATAAAAATAAATTGACGAAACTTTACAAAATTTGATAATTTTCAAACTCGAATATTGTTGGTCCAATATTGAATAATAAAATATTTTATTAAGGCTGCATACGAATTGCGTCCCTAAAATGGAAAAATATGAATTTACAACCGAATTGCGTCACCGGGAGTTGCGTCCACGGCTTTGAGTTGTGCTCACTATAATAATAATTGTTACCTATTCTTTTTAAATTTGTTTGACTATATATTCGTACGTAATAATTAGACTTTTGTCCAGCCTTATCGATTATCAATATCTTATACGTACATAACATCGAATAGGTAATTTACTAATGAGAGTAAATTTTGTTCATGTTAACAACATTAATTACATTGGCATCGTGACAAAGATCGTGTATTCGTATTCCTAATATTTTTATACACAAACTGAATGTTTAGTGAATATATACAAATAAATATAATATATGTTTATATAATAAATAAACAAGTATATTGTATTAATGGATAAATATGTTCTTTCCAGAAATTTTTAAATGGTTTTAAATGTTCAGAGGTGCAGGTGGTGTTCAAAACGTTTAGCTTATGTAAATCGTATTTTAAATTGAACTCAAACAACAAAATAATTTTTAGTGCTTTAAATTATGATTATGACAAAGACTATGCAAAACTATTTAAATCTACAAAAAGTCAGCAATAATTTGTAACGTAAAGCTTTCGATAACACTTGTGAAAAACCTAGTAAAACTCTATAGTAAAATACTTATATTAAATATATTATATACGTATAATACATAAACTATTACGGGGAGACGCAACTTGGATCCGTCGTTGAGAACCCTCGGACGCGATTCGGACATATCGTGAGAAAATTCTGTACGCAACTCAGACATTACCTATATATTATTTGCACGGAATTTGGATTAAATTATAATAATATCAATAATTTTTTTAATTAATTTTAATACAAAACATAATGAATGCTAATACACTTAAGTTTAAACATTAGAGAGAGAAACCACTTTTATTGAAGCAAACAGTCGGGCTGACAGTAGCCTGACAGTCGGGTTGCCTACTTGACACAGTGTAAATTCTGTAAACTCTCAGATATATTTGTAACAGTATTTGAAATAGGTATAGAAATCCTATGTAATAATAGTAAAATAAGTTAAACACCTTATATTTAATTTTAACTCTATTATATAAAATATAATTTTATTTTTTAAATTAGAATTTAATTTTTTTTGTTCCGGAAATGTTTGCACGCCTTTCGAAAATGTTAATTATTTTAAGGATGAAATTTGTAAAATCATATCAAAGTAAAAAATACCTATGATATCCGTTTTCACTTACTTGTTTCAATGATATAACCAGCTACATAAAAATATTATAAAAAGGTAAAAAAAAAACTTATTGCTAACTACAAGATGGTCATTTTTAGTTTCTGCTTCGTTTTAGGTAACTTTTTAGAATGACTGTTCTTGTAGCATTCACTTATTTCAAATGTAGAAATGCTGTAACCGAAATGCGTTTCGTAGTAATATCAATTCAGATACAACATTTTAAGAAGAATTTTAATAGTATTCAATGAATTATTACATTTGATATACATTGGTAGGTACCTAATATTAAATTTGGTGTCGATTTAGTTCCGCCAATTTTACTTTTCTACTGTAGGAACTCATTAATACGCACGATTAAATTCCTATTTTTCCAATCGTCATTTAAGCTTCAGTAACATTAAGCTTACAAGACATGAGTCCTAATAAAAAATTAAACATTGTAATTACGGGGCGCCGGTTTAAAGAGATTTAAATTTTAAAAGTACCAATGTATATTGTACCTAGTACCTACCTATAATAATCAATTTCATCTGGCCAATAATCTGTTTTTAGTGATGAATTAAAATTAAATTTAAATAATAAATATTATACATAAACATTGATTGAGTAGGTATCAAGGTAGTTGCTTATCTATGCACTTTTAGGACTATTTGAGTGAAATAGAAATGGAAATTTTTCACAATACCTGGTAAGATTGGCAATATTGAAAATTATTCATGTCATTCATTTTCTATTTTGATGTACCTACTTGTTTACTGTGGAATAAATTGTAAATAGATGAGATTTCTGATAACTATTTATCTTAAATGTATAACTATTATTAGTGATAACTGATAATCAGAAAACTTTTAGTCAAGCATGTATAATAGGTAGTTCAAGTTTGTCAATTTTTTAAGAGAACAGAATAGAACTAAATTGAATATAGCTTTGAAATGAATAAGAAATAATAATGACAATTTTAAAACAGCATTTTTTTTTTGGAAATGTTCATCTTAATTGTGTGTAAGCGAATGAATCTATTCATTGAAATGAATCTAATGTAAATGATATTTGATCATATTTTTAATACAATATATTTGCAGGACTCGGTTTTTGACTATTTATTTATTTCATCTTTTAATTTTTTCGACACTGAAAAACATTTATACTTTCATTTTTTTTTATAACACTGTATATGTTAATTACACAATGCAATTTAATGCTTTTAATGATATAAAGATAGTCTACCTCAGATTTAATAGGAACCCTGCATGATAAACAAAGCGTTTAAGGGTGAAATTTAAAAAAAATTAACTTTGACCAATAATTATAAGGTTGATTGTATGTGTTTATATCTGTTTTGAATAAAGCATTCAATTTTATGTTTATTCACTTTTATTTACTTACTTTTATATAATTTCATTTACTTTTATTATTAATTTGAAAAAATTTTTGCTGTATATTTCATTTTCTAATGCCAATTTGAATTAAATACATACACATTTTTATGATTTGGTCAAATTTTCAATCATAACTTTGGCTGTGATGACAATAGTGTCTGCAAAATGGTGCATTTGAGATTATTGAAAGAATCAGTCTTACAGAAAAAATACATGTTATAACAATGAAATATTTATATTATTATAAAATCGATATTTTAGCATACAAGCTTCTGTAATTTGTTTATTTGATGAAGTGTTTTATGAAATTTGTAAAATTAAAATACTTTATTTGCTGAATAATGCTAATATACTTGTCTTCATTAATTTTATGAATTTATTTTACAAAACACTACATTATAAAAGGCTATAAAAATAATAGTGGATTAATCAAGAATAAATTCACAAACATGGTTCCTAGTGATAATACCAATTGGCCTTAAATATAATATCATTGATTATAAATACTAGTATTTATAATCAATGATAATATATTATATATATATATATATATATATAATATGTTGATTTGGAACTGCAAGTACTAATTATTATTATATCATTTTTGATAAGAATTGATAATTTTAGACAAAATACATTGAATCAAGCTCTAAGTACTAATGATATCAGTATACTTAGGTGTCTGGCACATCTTTGTTAAATAGTATTTTCTGAGTAAATGTGTAGAGATTTTATAAATTCTACAGAACAGCCAAAAGTTTAAATACGTTTAGACACAACTACACAAGGAACATAAGAACAAACTGCTATCAGAGGTTTGTACAAAGGACTCAAGACTTATCCAATATAATAGGTAGATATCACAACACTATAGTCATTCACATATTGTGTACAACATTTCATAATATGTTGATCATTATAACTTTTTGTTGTTGTTTGTGTTATGAGGTGCTGGAGAGGGAACTGCTTTCGCATTACTTCCTCAATGGCCTGAAGAGCATCGCTAAAAACTGCGACAACTATTGCGTCACATCACCCTACATGATCATAATATCTTGACTATTGTAATATGATGTTATATAGTTAAGAACAACACTCAAATTAATTTTATAACATTTAAACATAAGATCATTTATAATCCATCATTTTATTTGGTGACAATCGGAGGGATTATAAGTTGGCTGTAGATATGGTGGAGATCTTTGTAAACTTCTACACTAATTTCTGCAAATTCAGTCGCCAGTAGTCAATTATAAAACTAAATTTTAATCAAATCTATTTGGAGGCATGCATTGCACACTAAAAATGAGTCTAAAATAAGCAAAGATACTTAAATCAACCACAGAATACAACATTTTTAAATAAACTACAACAACAATGTCATAATATGCATGTATACGTTTACAAGTTATAATAATAATACTGATTAATTATATATTTTTAAATAAGTATTCTTTAACAAGTTAAAACCAATATCAATTAAAATAAAATATTACACAAATGTATTTTATCACACAATAATTTGGCATTGCAGTAGTATTATATAACATTAACATAAAAAAAAAAAAAAAAAACAATAACTTTACTTAGAGTTAATAATAAAGAGTTCAGTTGTCTGAATTATCTTCCCTATAAACAGAGTCTTTGAACAGCACGTTTTCAAGAACTAAAAAAAAATATATACATATATTTATAATAAACATCAAAATAAAAACTGTTAAGCTCAAATACAAATTTTTTAATTTTATAGTTAGGAAGTCTACTAAAAAATATTGTTAATAAAAAAATCATTTAAAATAAAACTAATGAAAATACATAATTTTATTTATAAAACATAACATAAAGATTTTTTATTCCTCATGCCATTTTTATTTTATAAATCAGATGGGTAGGCACAGCAGTGGGACACATAAAAGAAACCAGTGGTTTTTGGGTACTTGGATTATTATTTACCAAATATATTTAACTAATTATAATTAACCAGCAATAGACACAAACCATTTTTTAACTAACACTACACTAATACTTCAAAAACAAATATGCAGCTAAACACTTTTTTTAAAACATGTATAGATTTTATACTCTGTTATAGTAATAATATGCTATGATTAATATTGTGTTATAATTAGCTGCGATGATTTTTTTTCTTTTAATTTACAATAAATAATCCAGTGTGCTGTGGCCAAAACACACTGTGACTAGTTTGGAATAACCTTACTGATAAGAGCCACCGCTGCTGTGCCAACCTATCTGACGCTGACTATACAAGTTAGGTTTAACGAGTACTATTGTACTAATTATATAATTAAGTCCAATCATATAATAGAATGAACATTATTAAGTTAACAGTGTTAAATTTTCAATTCTAAATAAGATGGTACATATTAAACATAACGCATAAAATGATTATAAAAAACATTAAATAAATAAAATCATAGAAAAAAAATATTTTGTATTGTTTTTTATTTTAAAGCTGGGTTTACATCGGAGTGACAAAACAGATACATTTGTTTTTTTGAAAAAAATACGAATAGTTTGAAAATAAAATGAGAACATTTTAGAAACAAAAAAGTCATGGTTTCAAGTTGAGTAGCAAAAAAAGTGTGATAAAAAATGTTGAAACAATCATGGAGAACAGCAAAAACATGCAAATTAATTGAACAATGTGGTGAAACGCCATAACTTTGGAATATAAACTATGACAATAAATATAAAAAAATGATGGTCTTAAAGAAATATTGATTATTTTTCATACTTTATTCAAAAAAAACTTAATTTAGATCACACAATCTAGATTAATACATTACAAGTCATTCTTCAAGACAAAGGCTGAACACTGTAACGAAATATTTACAAAATATCAAATATTGAATTTTGTTTTTATTTATTTTAATTTTGATATAAACTAGAAGAAAACAAAAACTAAAAAAAAACATATTTTTTTGGTGTTTTGTTCACAATATTTTAATTAAGTGTAAATGGTATGTTTATGTTCTGTTTTTTATTATATTTTGTTGCTGAAAATTTAAACTGTCTTGGTTTGTGTTTCTGTTTTGTCACTCTAATGTAAACCCGGCTTAAAATTGGCAAATATAATTTCATTGATATTCTATTGTCAAATCATATTCTATTTGGTCAAAAGTATAAGTAATTTTTTATTTATACTTACTTCTAAATATACTGTCTACACAGTTAATATTAGTAGCAGATACTGACATTCCCCAGGATTTCATTGGAACATGGTAAGAATCAGCCATTATATCTATACTGCTTATACCTCTAGTCAGTTCTATATCATCATATTCTGGTAACTCATTTCTAAAAGAACAAATATTTACAATATTATAGCTATTTAATATAAAATTAACAACAGTTTAATTATAAATCTTAAATTAATAATACCTTATTCTTTTCATAAGTTCAATACCGCGTTTCTTGGCTTTGTATGATAATTGAACCATGTCTAATGTATCTTTATCATCAAATAAAGCATCTGGCTAAAAATTAAATAAATTATTAACACACATTTATAGAGATATTGAGTTACAATTTACCATTGAACTAACGTCTAGAGATGAACTAGTAGAACTATTAAACGCAGACAGTGATTTATGCAAAAACGTAGGTGACCCATTATGTGCCGACATCTATATTGACATAATTGAAAATAAATCACACTGATTTCTTTCTTTTTTACACATTAGATACACTATTAATTTTACTCACTAAAGTAGGCAACATAGCGAGTGAAGAGTTTGCTGATGAAGAAAGATTTTCATTTTTGGATGGTGGAGGTGAATGATCTCTTGATGTCTAAATTAAGATTAAAAGAAAACCATTTATAACCATAACTTCAAGTTATATTAGTTTGATTAAAAGTTAAATTCAGACATACAGCAGGTGGTTGTGGTAATTTATGCCAGTCATCAACATGTTGATATAAATGCAAACTCTTCTGTTCCCAAGTGTCATCTTCCTCTGGTGAAAATCCATTTCTACCATGGAATGATGCTGATCTTAATACCGGATTACCAGAATTTTCAACGCTTTTCCTAAATAAATGAGAATTTAATAAAAAAAAAGTTATCCCTTAAAAACAACTTACTCTTTAGAAAATGAAGCAGTTTTTTGTTGATCCTTTTTTTTTCCTTGAGCAGCTGCCTTCATTGGATCGTAGTTTTTACGTCGCTTCCAATTTTCCAATTCTGTTTCTTTGCTTGGAGTTTGGATTTTGTTGCATAGTATACTAGAGTTCCATTTTTTTTTTGACGATAAATTTTTACGGGCAGACAACAATGGTGACTAAAACAAAACAAATATTAATTTAAAATTCTGTTGAACCATTATATTATAATTTTATAAATCAATTATTTTACATACAGAATTTGGTTGAGGTGCTCTGGAAGTTCTTAAGCTATAACGTCCACAATCAACTCTAGATAGAGAAGAGCTCAAATTTTGGCTAGACGGCTTGTATAAATTAGTTTTTTCGTTGACAGTCTTTTGGTCTACATTCTTCTTGTTTGTTTCTTGTAATGATTTAGTAAATCTATCACGACGTAAGCTAAAGAAATTTCATAATTTAATACATTTCATATATTTATTTTTTCAAATAATAATAAATGAACTCACTTAAAACTTCGATTATATTGAATAGTTTTGTGATTATTTTTATCAACTTTAGCTTCCATCATAGATACACAATTTTCTGCGTCCCTAAGAAGCATTCTGGTATCATCATCACTACTTGTACTCTTAATACTACTTTCCTATAAATCAAAATGTTGTATAATTTACAAAACTTAACATTTTTTAGTTAGTTTATTAGTTTATTTTATTTTAATACAATATACATACACTTAAGTCTTTTATACTAGATGCATTTGGCAGTGGAATATTTGATTTCCTTGTATGTTTTTTAAAAATTGGTGAATTTGGTTTAAAGTCTAAAAAAAAAAAGTATTTCTTAAATACAATGTCATTGAGACTCAATAATTATCAACAAATGTTGGAATTTTACCAGATTGTGGTTGAGGCAATGCACTTGAATGAGATGTTTTATTTTGATTCAATTTCGAATGCCATTCGTTAACCCAACTAGACCTCAATTTCTAAACGTATTAACAAAATTGATCAATACAAATAAAAATAAAAATAATCCATTTTTACATGATATAAATTAATCAACTACCTTAACCATTGAGTTTGACTTTTTAAAATCATCAATATTATCATCACAGTCAGGCAATTGCTCTGATTTACTGTCACTAGTTACATTATTTTTCTCAATAATGTAAGTGCCTGTACTACTTCCAGAGTCACTATTGGAAGAGGAATCGTGATCATAATCATTGGATTCTTGGTAATTTTCGTTTCGTAATCCGTTGCCTAAAAAAAAAAAAAAAAAAAAAAAAAAAATAGTAAAAATAATAGTATTCATTTATAATACCTCATATTATTATTATTAATGACTAACATATTATAAGGTTACTACAAAAATGTTATTTAATACACATGTGTTTTTTATGCGATGCTGAAAATCAGCTTAAGCTGGAGAACTGGAATGTATTATATAGAGGGATCGTAACACGTGAATAGTGTATACTGTTGATTTTGTGCATTATGCTACAGACATTTGTAACAGACAGTGTGCTGTACCACTGATTGAAAATGTCCGCTAGAGTTGCTCCAGTCACCGGCCAGTTTCCGTTACGTGCAATATAATACATAATACTAATTAATCCACGCCAAATTCAAATGAAAGTAGTTATGGTTATATATGGTATATATGGTTTAATAGTATTAATTTTTTGTAATTTAGTATAAAAAAATTGACTGTGGATACAACACAAAATACATTATATTATAACATACATTTAGGTAAGTTATTCCTATTAGTTACTGTACTTAATTTCACCCGAGATTAAAAATAATTTAATTAAAATATAGATATACTTCACAGTTCAATAAAAGGTTTGATTAAGACTAAAATTGAAAAAATATATTCTTATTTGAAAATTTCAGCCTTGTTAATAATTTATTAGATTTAATTTTATTCTAAGCAGTAGGATTGCTCAAAAGTACATTAAGTTTAATTAAAAATATAATAATAAATAATTTGAAATTTTTGAGCAAAATACAAAAAAAAAACTAGTTATAGGTATAGATTTATTTACATGTAATGATATACACCAAAATCTTTCTCATAAAAAACTGTATCTATAAATAAAAGCCTAAATAAAATCCTTTCAGTAGTTACTGAGAAAATTGTGTGAGTGTGTGTGTGCAGAAAAAGACTTCAGTTCATAGTGTACTTAAGTTAATTTATTAATAACAAATTGGTAACTCACTTGGAGAATTAGACATTGCACTCAAGGTATCAGCTTTCGGCTAAAAATAAAAGGTCTTAATTAATTTACTGTAAAAAATCTCAGTACTTCATATTTATTAATTCATTACTGTTGCTGGCTCAAAAATACTATTAATAGGCAATGATAGATTCCGTTGATGCCTACGAGCAAAGCTATTGGATGAAGACTGTTTTTCTCCATTATCACAATCTGATTCTCTTGTATTTGGTCTATTCAGTCTTGATGATGTTTGTTCTCTCCATTTATAATCGGAATTCATTTTTATTCGTCATAAAACCTAGAAATAGAATATTATTAACTTAGATAATATCATATACAAAAGATACATTTTATTTCAATGAATACTTTCAAATTTTAAATATTGAATCAAGTATATAACATTAAACTATCTGAATGAATTAGAATATATAAAATACAACTGGAAAAAAAATTTTAATTCTTAAAGTTGATGAACAAAACCATAACATAAACAAAAAAATGTTTAAATTGGAAGAAATATCTAGTTGGACAGTCATTTTATGGTACTGCATCAATGTGAGACACATATAATATGTCTTCATTAAATAGCAAAATCCATCGACTAAGTTTTTATGGTGTTGAACTCATTACTTTCATTTAGTGGTAGCTGATGCAAAAGTAGTTATATCGAAACTTGTATTTTATTTGGTAACTTTTATTAATACTTTTTGATTTTATAGAGTATATATAGGCAAAAAACTAGTTAATTTGTAATTATTATTTACTTGTAGAAAGAACTTGATTGTAATAAAAATAACATAGGAGGTATAAATTAAATACAAATAGTACATATTTGGTTACAATAAATATCTACCTCCTATAAACATGCTTGTGGTGCTAGAATTTCAATTCTACTTACGAAAAAATATTCGCTTAGACTAGAACGTCGACACTGGATATATAATATGTAGTCAGACACAGTACGCTAATGCGCGGGGACTTAATTTATCGGCACAATGTTACACAGTCATCAGTAGGGCTCGGATGTTCATGAAATTGCATATTTTTTTCTAGTTATCTAATTTAATGCTGACCTGGACATAAATTTGATTCATGTTCTACAGAATCAAATAATACTATTTTTATTTTGCATATTTTTACATATTTAATGGTTTTGTATTTTAAATGTATATTTCAGTGCATTTTTGAATTTTTTTAAAAACAACTTGAATTAATAAACTATTTAAAGCAATTATAAAATTAATTTCTCAATGTTTATATTTACATAGGTGGTAAATACAATCTACCACGAATTAACCTAAAATACAAATGTTAAGATATTATATTACTTATATTTATATACAATTTATTTGTAAGTAAATTACCAATACGTATTTATAAATTATATTGTGTTTGAGAACCCCTCAAAATAGCTAATGGAAAAGTAGGGAAAGAAATGTACGACTAATGTCAGAACGTAATTGAAAAGAACACTGAATTAAAACATTGCCACAATCTCTAAAATACATTCCGGTGAAGTATATACTATGGAAGGAATTGAAGAAGATTTAAAGATTGAGGATATTGCATTTTCAAGTAGGCTTCAATTACATCAGTAGATGTAGAACGAAGTTTTTCTCGTTATAAAAATTTACTTACGGATAACATGCACAGGTATAAATTTGAACATATTAAAAATCATTGTTTCACAGTGTAACGCTAGTAATTTAATAATTTAATAAAAGGTGCCATGTGATATTGAAAAAATAATAAATAAAAATAATTATTAATAAAAGTTGTGCATATTTTGGAGTTTTTTTAGTTAAAAATGCATATTTTAAGATTTTTAGAGTATATTTTGATTGCATATTTGGTAATTTTTTAATGCATAAATGCATACATATTATAGTAAGTTTAAGTGCAAAAACATCCAAGCCCTAGTCATCAGTTTTAATGTTTTCAGTTTTTGATTTTATCGAGGATTTTATTGAATACTATAGATTATCTTTAGTATTTGACTGTATACATGGACCAAAAATACACACAAAAGTCAATAATCATTTTATACCAAATGATAAAATATACTGAAGGTGCCTGAACACTTGGTTGAATAGTGAAAAACAAATCAGTATTTACAGTTTAAGATTACTTTGATAAAGTTTAATTATTTGTTCGCATAATCAGCGATTTTAATTTTTATTATTTTCATTATAATATATATAGGTTCATCTGTTTCTGGAAGTCATTGATACAAAAAATTAAAATATAGCGAAAGGATTTGTCCATCATGAAAATCAAGATATCGGTTTGAAAAAATCAATTATGTATGATTATGATAGTCGTTAGACTTGTTAATTTTAATTTATGTACTAAGCCAAACAAATCCTATATGTTTTGTACTAAATGTTGTTGAAAAAAATAGCTGATAACAGGCGAATGTATTTTATACTCACAATTGTATTATATATATATATATATTTATTTAAGGAGCCTTATTTTTGTATAATAGAAATTATATATCTATGTTACGACTTTATGAATATTAGAATAACACGACGCAGTATTAAGTTCAATTAAAGGCATGGCTAAAATAACATCACGCCGAAAAATTAAGTTCTCGCGCATGCGTGTACTGTGTCCGGGTACGTATTTTAATATACCTGTTCACTGGCGTTCAAGCCACAGCAAAAAATATTATCTAGAAAAACTATTGTTTATTAAAAATTATTAAAATGACTTGGTCATCTCATGAACCTGCACTAATAACAATTTTAATTACATTTGTGTTATTATTAACACTCAACATAACTTAGAAAATAACTAAGTCACTTATGTTTGTAGTGTAAAAGATAATTTTTATCTGTTTTTCACTTATGTTTTCTTCCTTCCTTAATTGTTTAGTTTAAGTTAAATTGTAAATTAACCATTGGGCTTGCCCGTATTATAATAATAATAAATAAATAAATAATCATCTCATAAAATATCTGCAGTCAAAGCTTTTTATTTCAACTGGACTTTTGTTTATGAAAATATTTTACAGTACGGTAATACTGATAAACTTTTTTAATAGAAATGATATTAACCTAGGCGTAGTTTTCTATGTGGTTGTAAGAGTTGTAATAAACCTTTCAGTAACTACAATAGTCTCCTGGTTGATAAATAATTGTTAATTCTAAATGAGAAAAAAATTGAATTGATTTTAAGTAAACTTTTTATTTTAACATTAATAATTTTTTAAATTAAGTTATAAAGCATTTTCAAATGTATCAACTCTCTAAATGGAAAGATATTTGAAAAATATATCAATACAGAAAATGCTAAGCATATTCGTTGAGGAAAAATAGTATTAATATTGATATATATAATTAATTTGGATTCATATTTAAAATTTTGGAATGATAACTAAAAAAATAACAAGTGTATAAAACTAATTGAAACTTTTCGTGGATTGAAAATGTACTAGGGGAGAGCGGGGTAATAAGAAAAAAATGGGGCAATAAGAAATTTTTAATTTACTTAATTAACATGCTATTTATTATATATATTTTTCTTATGAAATACGTTATTATAATCAACCATAATTATCTGTAATTAATGTTAATAGTACAATTTTTTATTTTAAAAAAAAAATTCTCTTATTGCCCCAAATAATTTTCCTATTACCCCCAGTGGGGTAATAAGAAATAAATATTTATTTCTGCTACATAAAGCCTTATGACATTTTCAAGGGTAATAAGAGAAAGCTTATATTAAGTTTAGTATGTATCTAATATTTCATTTTTTTATCTAAAGTATTGTATTTTTAATTAAACACTGAATATGAAAAACTATAATTGATTAATATAGTTCATAAAAGTGCATTATAACTATAGTAAGGTATACTAGTAATAAGCAACTGAAGTTGTTACTTTTTATTATTAAGTACCTAACCATCAACTTTTAAATTTATTACCAATTTTAATTCAAAATACCCTCTATACCTAGGTATAACTATTTGAAAAATATAATTTGACTCATTAATATCACTTTTTTATTTATTTAGTACATAAATATATAAATTGAGGAATAACATTTCTTAGGTTAATCATAACATAACACAACAAAGCATTAAATATATTATAAATAACAGTTAAATTTTTATAACTAGTCTTTTAGTTACTTATTAGAATTTTCAGTCTTGAAAGTAGGTAATATAAATTATTTCAGCTGTAAATACTTAACTGGTAGAAAACAATAGATAAATAAAATAACAAACTTATAGGTAGGTACCTTCCTAATAATTTTAACAAAATATAATAAAAATAATCAAAATAATAAATTAAGATATAACTTAATCTTAATGTATAAGTAATATATAATAAGAGTAATTTTCAGTCTTCAAATTATTTAAGTCTTCTTTTTTAGATTCTTATATTCTTTAATTATTCTTAAACCATCAGATCTTTTAACTTTAAATGGATAGTTGCCAACTAAGTCAATAGGTCCATAAAAAATAAATCTATTTTCAACAGTATGAATATCTTCTTTTCTTGGCCATATATAATTATCAAGATCTTTTTTCATAAATTTAATTTTTGTTTTGTTTTCATCCCAAAAATCAATAACACGTCCTAAGTACCAAGTATCTTCATAATAAATTGCATAGTAACTTTCAAGTTTAATATCAATTTTTAATTTTTTTTCATCAATAGATTGATCATCACTTTCAATTTCTAACTCAGAACCAGATGAGCTAATATAATCTCCATTTTTAAACTTAATTTTTTTAGCTGGAATATTATTATCTTCTTCAAAGAGAGAACTATCATCAGACTCATCATCTATTGGTACATACTTTGATTTACTTTTGCTTATTGGTATTTTTTTACCTCTTTTAACATTTATTTTTTCTTGTTTATATTTTAACTCTTTCTCGATTTGGCTCATTTTTTGCATTGCTTCTTGAGAAGTTAAAACACTTCCTAACTCTGTTGTTAAACGTTTTCTTTTTAAATTCAATGTTGCAGTAGATATTTTTTTACGATTTTCACTTAAATGTTGTTTTATGAACAATTCAAAACTTGAGTTTTGTTTTGAATTGTTAGAAGTTGAGGCTTCATATATTATATTAGTGGAAGTACTAGCTTCTTGTAAATTATCAGGTGTTAATGTACTATTAGACACTTCTTGTAAATTATTAGGTGTTAATGTACTATTAGACACTTCACATATCTCGTTTCCAGGATTTATATTCGGATTATTATTCATAATATCACAATAACGTTTCCATTTTACTGCATCATACGCATCAATTGGAAATTTAGTAACATCAGGTGGTACTAAACCTGTTGATTCAAATCCAGACCTTAAATTTCTACCTTTGAAACCTTCTTCCCATACAATACCTAATAAACCTGCAAATTCATTATTGGGAAGCCATTCACCTGGATTTTTACGATTCCATTGTTGCATTAATTCTTCCCATTTTAATTTGATTGGCCGAAACACTGTTTTATCTAAAGGCTGCATCAAGTGTGTCATATTAGGAGGTAATTTGACTAAAATTACATCATTTTCAACTGCTTCTTTAGCAACTGACAAATTTGAGTGAAATTTGGCACCATCAAAAAGTAAAATTGCTTTTTTACCATTGCGCTCATTTTTGTTAGGTATATTTTTTATAAAAACTTTAGAAAACCAATGAGCAAAAATGCTTCCTTCCATCCAACCCTTTTTCTGTGAAGAATAACATGTACCTGGATAAGCATCTTTATGAAACCAACTGGACCAAACATATTTCCCACGAAAAATAATTAATGGAGGTAATTTAAAACCATTTGCTGCGCCACATGCCATGACAGTAGTATTCTTTTTTCCTGACCCTGCTATATTTTTTGAAACTCTTCTTTTTCCTTTTTCAGCAATCACTTTGACATCCTTAGGATCATGAGTAAAACTAGATTCATCACAGTTAAAAATAATATTTTTATCGGTTTCAATGTCTATTTGTGCTTCATCTAATACACTTGACCATTTTTTATAAAAATCATTAATTACAAAAGGATCAGCTCCTCGAACTCTTTGAGAAGAAAGGAGTTCACCTTTTCTCATGCTTAGATCTGGGTGTCTATTCATGAATGAGTTGAACCAATCCAATCCTGGACCCTTTCCATCAACCCATCTAGAATCTTTTTTTTCACGTTTAACATACTCTGTAACTAATTCTATAACTTCGGCTTTTGTAAGGCCTTCACCACTTGCACTACATGTTTTTAAATATACCATAAGTGTTTGTTCTTCTTCATCAGTAAGTTCTTTCTTCCTTCCACCTCCAACTGTAACATTATCATGGCTTTTTTTATATTTTTTAGCCAATGTTGACAGGGGAACACCATATGTTTCTGAGGCATATTTTAATGTAACTCCTTGACACTGAACTGCATCAACAGCTTTTTTCAAATCATCTAATGAGTAATTAACCCTAAGGTTTTTTTTTATATAATTACGGACCATGTTCTAAGATCAAAAAAAAAAAAATCGTTAACAAAATAAAATATTTTGAAGTTTCTTATTACCCCACATTTTAAAAATATATAGAGGTAATAAGAAATTTACTTTTTTTCAACAGAAAATTGTTATATTAACAATCTTGATCATTATTTTAACTTAAAAATACAACTATAGAAATAAAAAACAATAATAAATACTTACTCAACACTTCCGATTCGAAAAAAAAAAAAAACGAAATTTCAGATGAATTATGATAACAAATTGTTATCAAACGTTTTTGATAATATTTTTTTTTTTGAGGTTATACTTTATTGATTCATTTCAAACTATTCTAGAATATAGTTCAATACTCCTACTACCTGTTTGTGCCTAAATATTACATATTGATACAAAATATAATTTGTTTGGAATTAATTCTCTTAATACCCCAATTTCTTATTACCCCGCTCTCCCCTACAATTATTTTCGGAATCATTATTCAAAATATAAGATGATAAACAATTTTTTATTTAGGAAAGAGCTTAACTTTAACACAAATAATTCCAGTTTAAAGTGCTTAGAATGAACATTTACAAAATTAAAATTGATAAAAGGCCAATAAAGAAGTATGACGGGCAAAGAGAGATTAAAAGGGCTAATGTTATGTAATCAGCTGTTATGGATAAAGTCTTAAATATATTTGCTTCATACTCTTGTTTCAACAAAACGTTTACAATAAATGTATTTTCAATAAATTTAACTATTGAGATTTGTATTTATATTTGATAAAATATAACAGAGCAAATCTATGTAAGAATAAATAAATACATGATAAAAAATATTTATCATTGTTTTTTTACATTTGTCATATTAATCATGTTGATTTAAAATGTGATGCGAAATTTATACTTATATTCATTTGAAAAGAATTCATATTAAATAACATAGTATGGTTTTATTTTGATTAATTGATCATATTACTAAAATATTATGTAAAGAATACATCTGGTTTTAGCATTCAAGATTTTGCTAGACCTAGTTTGGGCTGTTCAAAAACGACCAAGAGCAGCAATGTATCATTATTTCAACCTTTGGTCATTTTTCAACAGCCGGAACAAAGTATGTTCAAGTTCATTGCCTATTGAATGTTTTAGGGTATTGATACTTACAATGCATTTTACTTTTTATTTTGTTTTTACACATACACCAGTAAATAAATATTAAATTTGAGTAGGTATAATAAATATTATTCCATTTTTTTTTTTTTATATATATAATTTGATAATGAGTAACAAAATGCCATTTCTGTATACAAGTATTATTAGTTACTATAATTTTGACCATACATAAACTAAGATTGTTTTACTAACCTTTGCAAACATAACTACTTTTTTTGCCATATTTTTCAGTAGCTTAATAAGTAGATAATTATAATATATATTAAAATTTACAGCATAATAGGGTAAAAAATTCTATATTTTTACATTTTTAAAAATAAACAATCTATTATTTATTGTAGTTCAAATAAATTAATAAGTGAGATGTAATTAAATATCTACCAGACCTTCTAAATAATCTATTAGGTCTATTACCTATATATAATTTAAGTGAATTCAACATAACAGTGTTTTTTAAGCATCTTCTACAAATTTTTTTAAGAGTTAATTAAAATAAGAAATCATATCTACTAAATTTTTTTTTTTGCTATTTTTATCTCGACAACTTTTTTAGAATTTCAGTTTTTTTTTTTTTAGTAACATTAATGAGATATTTTTACTTAAAAAATTGGAGTTAGAATATTTTTCTGAAATTTTTGATATTAATTTAAAATGCTTAAAATTCTTGGTTTAATAACCATTGATCAAACCATAGGTTCAATAACAAAAACATAAGAATCCAAAAAAAAAAAAAAAAATTCTATTAGTATACCAAATTCAGAATAGCAGCTGCCATTTAAAAAAATTTCTTTATATTTAATATAAAAGAATTGATGAAGATAAAAATTAACATAGGAAGTCTAAAATTAATTTTAAATTGTACATGAAAAATTTAAATATATTCTTATTCTATGGTCATTAAAATATCTTTTTTTTAACACTATATTAATATAACTATGAAATTAATTGTCTACTTGTTAATCAAATAATATATAAAATATTGTATTAATAAAAACATTGATAAAACCCAATTTATTTACGTATCAAATTCTATTCTTTTTTTAATTTAATGAAATATTTTAAGTTTAAATCATGATTTAATTTAATAATGAATTGCCAATTGAAAATTATATGCAATTAGTATTAAATAAAAGATCTTAAAAGAAAAACCAGACGTGTAATAATAATAAAAAAAAAATATATATATATATTTTTTAAACTTGTATAATATACTATATACATATACATGTAAGAATATATAAATAAGAAAGATGAACAAATGAAAAAATAACTCATTACTATTCTTGCAGCTGAACAAGTTTACTTGTTACTATTTACCTACAAAAAGAAGAAAACAAATAAATAATGCTATTATTTAATTAAAAAAAATACTTTAATTGAGTGTTATTCACTATAAAACAATAACTAGGACCTCCCGTTTCTCTAGATTAATTTTTATGATTATAACTGTACCGTGTAGGTACTAGGCATACTTTAAGTAATAAAAAGAATAAATTAATTTTATATTCGGTTAAAGAGTTGAAAATTTAATTTACAAGATAATTGCATTTTGAATGAATAATATCATTTACATTTACAACCAAAATGGTTGTAACTAATTATATATAATCCAGTTTACAAAAATGTATGTTAATAAATATTAGTAGGTATTTATGTATATTATATAATTAAATAAGTATAAATGCGACTTCATTAAAAGTGATTTGAAAATTAACATTGAGCTATTTTGGTGAGTATAAATCAATTTTTATTCTAAGTTAGTAGTAACCAAGGTAATAACAAATAATTGACGTCCATACTTAAGCATAAAATAGTAGTAATGAAACAATGTTATTGATATTGTATTTGTTTTAATAAGATTAAGTAATTAGTATATTTACACAGTATTTACCTATTGTGATTTAAACTAAACAAAAAAGTACAAACAAAAGAAAATCCAGTAAAATAATATTAGGTATGTAAATAGGATGTGTTTCAAATTTAAAACAACCAGATATAAGTTATAGCATAACTCAGGTATTGTTTAACTATCCAGATACAAAAATACCGTTTTGTTTTTGTTTTAAATCAATCATAAAAATAAACACCTAGTCCAAAAATAATTTTTTTTAGGTTGATACTTATTTAAAAATAGAAAAGATGCAAACAAAAAACTTTTATTATTTATAGGAGAATTATTAGTCAGAGACTAATCAAGCAATAATATGACAAGTAGTTTTTTTTTTAAAGTAAATATCTAGTCACTTAATTTTTTTTTTGTACTGAGATTACCTACTTAATAAATAACATTTGTACAGTTGTATGTATAGGTTGATATAAGTAGGCTAATAGGTATAATATTTGATAATTTTTACTGCAACCAAGCATATTAAATATGTACTGTTTTGTGATGAATGTATTCTAAGAATAAAAATTGATTTCGTATTTGTATTGGATGTAACTCAAGTTATCTAGTTTCAAATAAGCTTGAATTAATTTTTAATTCCTAATAATTATTTAATGTATTTTCTAATCATGAGTGTTTTGAAATACCAAAAATTTAGTATCAATCGAATTTTGACATCCAATCATAAATCATGTTCCCATGTTAAACATTCAGAATTCACAAATAAGAACTTAATGATCTTTTACATAAATATATTTATATCAAGTAAATAAAAGTATGTCAATATAGTTTTTGCTTGGTTTATTGTTAGTAAAAATAAATCATAATATGAACATACAATGTATTTATAAATTAATAATAGATTTATTGATCAAAAAATTATCTTATGGTCATTATTGAGACAAAATAAGTAAATAATTTATATTAATATATAAATAATAAGCAATTCTAAAATCAAAAGCAAATTTAACTTACTATTTGAAAAAAAATGACAGAAAAATAAATAAACTACTAGCTGCAAGATCATACCAATGAATAAAATTGTTTTAAATAATTTTAATTTCAGTGTACCTACTCAAAACATACCTATTATATGTTTAAACAAGTGGTACAAAATGGTCAATAAATATCTAGATTTGCTATGCACAAGTTTAAAAGGTAGTTCTACTCAAAAATACCAACAATATTTAATTCATTATTTTTGCATATGAAATTAATATATAAGAAATCACTGATCAGAAGGTATATGTATAATAAAAGTTCATAGTTTTGCATATTAGGTAGTGATATCAGAATTAAAGTAATTAAATTTTTCATAAACATATTTTTACTCAATCTAAATAACTTTTAACATGCCTTTGAATGCATGCATGATAAATATTAGGTACCTATGTAAATATCAAATATTAGTATTTGTATTATAGTCTACAGGTGTTGCGGCATTTCATACCAAAGATGGATTTATTTACTTTGTTCATAAGCACCTATTGTCAAAATGTAATCAACTGTATTTTAATACGAAAAATAATAAATCCTTTATTATTAAAAACTTGAATAATTTATACATTTTTAACCAATTAAAAGTTAAATTAATTTTAAAGTAAATGTATTAAGTTGTAATAATGCAACAATTGCATACTTAGGTATAGTCAAAATCAATGAAATTAAACAATTAAGGCACCTACCCTAAAATATGTTATACTCACTAATAATTGTAATAATCAGGCGACAGTTTAAAATTTAAGTTTAACGAGCTACTAACACGCAGATGATTCACATTCAAGAAAAATCAATTACTTTGATTAACTGAGTCGAAAATAATAGATACACGTGTCACAGACAAAAGACCACTGCGTTATTGTAAGTGCACACGGGACTGGAGAAAAACGTGCAACATTCGCGCGAGTGACTCATATCGTGTACGCGAAGAAAATATTATTATTATTATTATTATTATTATAAATATGTTGTTTTGGCCCGACAATCATATTACCGTCGTGAGCGTATGACAGCGAATGCCTACCGCACGTCAAACGATGGTGCCGAGCCAAGATGTGAGAATCGGGTCAAGTCCACGCGGGACCGATCGGAGGTGGCGGCGGCGGAGGTTTATTTCGAACGGACGGACGCGTCGTTTTATTTCGGTGGAAACGCGCGAAATCGGGGAGTTTGGAATTTTCGAACACGTACGCGTGGGCCGGCGGAGACGCGAAGACGACGGTGCGACGCGGGGCGGAGGGAGGCGTACAGAAATAGTCGAAACGCGCGACGACGGCCGGACAATTTTTATTTTCTCGGCGCGCGCGTGATTTCCCGACCGTCGGTTCGCGCGCAAAACAGGTGCAATCCGCAGCGACTGTGTAGGACGGTCTACGTTCGAAGAGCGGAAAAACCGCCGGCGGCCGCCGTAGAGAATTAAGACATATTTTCTTTATTATCATCTATGACACGGCCGCGGGGGTATTCACGGCGGGCGGGCGGGCGGGTCCCACCGCCGTACCCTCCGCAGGGCAGACGGACAGAGCGGAGTCTGCGGGAGAAATCGATCGAAACCCGATCTCGACCTGCCCGCTTGACCGAATTTTTCTTTAACACCGCGATCGTCGGTATGGGCCGCGTCCGCGGACAGGGTGCGGTGGCGACGGCGGTTCCGGCGATTGGGGCTTTAGGTACTTTACATTAATATTATTGTAATTTTATCACTCACCGGTTTTCCGAAGACGACGCAGATGATGATGATGATGATGATACTGTTGCACGTCGGTCGACGACGATTTTAATATTATAGTTATTAAGCACTCGCTCGGGGGCTCGTTGTTCTCGTGCTAGTGTGCTACCACCAGTCGTGCACCGCGATTTCGGCGGACATGGAAACGGCGATGATAACGATAACAACGGTAATAATAATGATAATAACAACAACAACAACAACAACAATAAGACGACTGATATTAATGTATAAATTTACGTCCGATCGTCCCGTCCCGGGCGTGCACTGCGTGCGACGACGGTAGGCGTCCGAAAGTGTACTCGAACAAATCGCCACTGACGGCCGTGGCGAGCGGTTACGCGGACAAGACAACGCGCAAATACCGCCAGTAATGTGTTGTTAAAAAAAAGTGATTGCCGCCGCCGCCGCCGCCGATGAGTGATTAGCCGTCGCCGTCGTCGTCGTCGTTTTATCAGCGGAGGAGACGCGACCGACCACCAGTTCGGCCGAGCGGGCTTATCACGACGACACGACGCACGCGCGCCCGGCGGCACCGCGCCTTGGAGGAACCGCCACCACCGCCGCGGCGCCACCGCCGTAGAGACCGAGCGGCGAGCGGCCACGATCGTAGGTACTACGCTGGAGGTGGTTGCCCGTGCGTTGTAATATTTTCTTTTAAACGTTACGAGTAACAATTTATACGTATTCTTACAGTGTTTAAAAGTTATGACGTATGACGTGTTTGTGTGTGTGTATTATTTTATGAAACCGGAATGCGTTCTATAGAAGAACAAACAAAAGTTTTATTCCGGGTGTGTGTATGTGTGTGTGTAGCGCCAAATAACTGAGAAGGAACAGGTTTCGCATCAATAATAATAATAATAATAATTATAGAACGTGATGTGTGTTTTGCGTTATTATTATGTTGGTACACAAATTTCTCAGTGAAAATAGGTATGTCCACTTGAAAAAAGAAACTACGATGAGTCGTATCACAAAAGTTGCATAGTATGGCGAATTAATTTTTGTTCGTTTTCTACTTCCGTAAGTTTTATTCGTATTTCGTGCGATGTGTAAAAAATAACTGAGCGATATTAATATTGTTATTCCTAAAACGAAATATTTCTAATACAAATTCGCGTGTGTCTACATTATTAACAAAAGTAAAATCAACAAGAAAATGTATAGTATAAACAAAATATATTTTCATATAATTTTTTAAATACACACCAATACTTGATATTATTACTGAAAAACAAGCGTATTCTATATTCAATATTCTATTCTATTTTCATATTTTATGAAAACGGTACCTACAAAAAAAATTCTCATTTTCAATAGAATTTTGGAAATTTAATTTTTTTAATAACTAAATAATAAGTTTTTGTTGCTTCCAGAATTCTTCTCGGCCATTTAGAAAATTAATACCATCTTTTGCTTCGGACAGTATATAGTTGTCACTTTCTTGAATAGCACTCACAATGTCTGAATAAAAAATAAATAAAAAAATAGATTATACGAATATACGACATTGTACTGTAAAAATAATTATATTTGCAAAATATTAAGATTATTTTATGGAAAGTGTAAGTAAGTGTTACTTTAAAAATTAATTGGATCTTAGAGTAGGTACCTACTAGGATGGCAATCACTCATCCGAGACCATTAGAACGTACTGGGCAATTGCAAGAAATGTATTTTTCTGGATTTTTTCTTAATATTTATAAACATTACATTAAATTACATTTGTAAATAATGTACATTTTACATACGTACATTATTCTTTATAATATGAACCACTTACGAAAATATCTCTTATCTTATTTGTATGAGTATGAAATACCAACAACTTACAACCTACTATCTACCTATACCTATCTCTATTAGTTACCTACTGTATAAAACATTTTTTCTTAACCAGGAAATGTTTTTATAGAAATAAAAATAATAGTTTTACCTATTATTTCAATTTTATTTGATATAGGTGTGGACATATTATATTTTTTATCAGTGAGGGTAGGTTCACAAAACAATTACGGGATCGGGTGGCAGTAATGTGCGAAACAGTCCCCACCCGGTCCTAGTTTTACCACGGAAAAAAAAAAAAAAAGGTTCACAAAACAATACACAAATAGAAATATAATAGATTGTTTTCAAAAAATATTCAAAAATTAGCAGAAGTGAAATATACTGTACAAATAATTAGAAAATACCGTGGTAATTAATGCGACGTATCAAAAGAGCAATTTAAACATAATACGAAATGCGAAAATAAATTTTCTCTACATAAAATTATATTTTATTGAAATAAATTGTATAGGATTTTTATTCTAAATTTGCGGTTTTGCAAATACTTTGATTTACTTAACTTTAATAATCTTAATAATTAATTTAACTTGCATTAGTACACAAAAAACCACTCTGTCGTTTCAAGTCAATTGATTTCGTATCATTGTATACAGTGTAGTTTATTTAATCATTACGATGCATGTATCTATTGTAATTTGTACATATAATATGGGGGACCCGTATTATATAATCATTAGTTATTGAATATATCATCTTGTTTTAGTAGGATGATAGAAATTTGGAAGTTAATCAGTATGAAATGAAATTTATCGTGATCAGGGTTCGGATTTCATAACAGACAGTATCTTTATTTTTTGTAACAAAAAATAATATCTATCCATAACTACGTTTAATTCGAAATTCGTTTAATATGATTATGAAAAACAAGATTATTTAATTTTTTGTTCACAACAATTATTTTATTGCATTCTTCAGTGACTTGGATTTTATTAAAAAAAAAATTAATCTCATCATATTTAACCATTTAAATAAGGCAACTCAGAAAGTATCTACCTTCGTAATTTTTATTTTATTTTATAATGATTAACAATTGTGTTTTTAAACGACTTTTTTTTAGAGAGAAAATAATCAGACATAAATTTAAAAACATTATGGTTAATTAAAAAAAGTAAGTTCATCTAATTTGAAGTTATTTAATGTTTAAAGTTTGAAAAAAAATACTTAAATTCCTAAATATGTGTTGAATTTAGTTTAATTTATATGCAATTTTCTTTTCATTTTTTTTTCAAAATCAATTTATTAAATCCATAGAATATTACTTGGATCAACAGTCAAATGCTCCAAATAATCCTTGTCAACGCACAATTCTCTGAGGAGCATTTTCGATTGGTTTTTGGCTGTTGCCGCTGCTTTCTCTTTTCGCTGCAATGGCGATCCTGACGCCACCGGAGTTGATCCTTTAATTCCGATATCGTTTCTTACGTCACCCGCACTAATCCTTCCGACAGCAGTCGCTTGACGCTTGACTCCCCCGCTGTTTTGTTGCAGCACAATGGCCGAGTCTTTCATTTTTGCTGCACATCGGTGTTATATGTCATGTATATATATATATATGTTATATGTAGTTAAAATATTATTATGTTAAATAAACATGCGTAGTAAAACATACAAGGCGTTCACAGAGAAACATTTTTTTTCTTAAAATAAGTTCAGATTTGAAATTATTTTTTGATATAATCATCTTATCCATTATCTCTGGACTAGAAATTGTGTCTATATCTTGTACCAATGTATAGATTTGCTGTAGTTTAAAATAATTTTTTTTTATTACACTATTTTGTACTTAGTGATTTAGTATGAATCGTATGCTTATATTATGTATATAGTAAGCGAATGATTTAAATTATAATGAATAATGTAAATAAAAAATATCTGAAAGAAATAAAAAACGTAAATATTTAAAAACAATTTCTGATTTACGTCAAGTATTTGAAAATTTTACTATTTGAAAATGATTTAGAATATGGAGATAAAATAAGTATTTATCTTTATAGTGAGAACAACATATTAAGCATTTAAAATATTGAATGACAAATTCCGGGTATAAGATTTAAACGCTCGAACAAATTTTAATTATTTGTCAATCAAATTGAGTAAAACAATAATTTTACTCATTTGAAACCCATCAACAATTTATTAATCCATTCCTGAATCAATCATAGATTTATCCTAATTATTTTACAAATGTAAACCTCTGAATAATTTATAAAGTATTATTATCTTTGTTATGATGAGTATTAAAGAACCTACTATAATAGTACTACAGTATATCTTTATTTTAATGTATTAAATTGTATTCGGAATACGTGAGACAAGAAGCCTAATAATACCAGGTAAATTAAATAAGCCGTTATGTAAGGTCTTAATATTTGTATATATATAAATCCTAATTTACATACCACATGCTATTTTTTTAATAGTTTTTGATTTTACATCTTGCAAACGATTCCTCAGCTTTCACCATCCATGAGAAAATTAACACTTATTTAATAGACTTAATATTTTATAAGAAAGGTTTACTAACGGGTCTATTGAGAATTATAAATATTCTCAGTATAGAAAGAAAGTTATAAATAAATTAAAATTTGAGCACTACCTAAGAAAATATGTTTGTTGTAAAAAGAAAAATGTAATTAAAATCACGAAATAATATTATATTCCTATTTTTTTTTAAGTATTAATTTTATATAATTTTCATAATACAGTTGCCTATTTGTATTAAGTAACCACGATTGTTTTTTTAATTTCACTCAAGCGCCCATTAGACTCAAACGTAAGGAACTTAGGTTAGGTGTTAACGTAAGTAATTATGCAGTCTAGTTTCAATATATAATTATCTTACATTTTAATGTATTTTTAATTATGTATTAGTCCATAGTCGCTCATTTGTTTAAATTTTAGGAAGGCTAAAATAATCCTAATTAAAGAGTAATCAATGGGCTTTGCCTCCTAAATCCTTTTTCTGCCTACGATTATAATACATTACCATATTAAAATATTATGACGAATAACACTAAATCACATTGGTGTAATATTAATTAGGGACTATTTTATTTCAATAAAGTATTTTTTTTCATTAATAAATATACTGAAAGTATCATTGCTATTAATATTTATTGATTAATATTTTTCTATGAAGGTACAGTATAGATATATTATTGATCATCATGATATTGGGCATCGATATCCTGAGCCAAGTTTTTATTTCCCTGTTGGCAGAAAAACTTTTGAGGTAAGTAGCTGAGCTGATTGGTATTATTCATGGCTTAATACTATTATAAATAATTTTTGCAAATTAATAATAGTGTAATAGATTATTATTAAAACAAATAACAGTTACGATAACATTTCAAACAAAGTTTCAATTTTGGAAGCGGCTATTGAAATTTCTGAGAGGCTATAGGCCACCGTATGCTCCCATTATATAATTTCTCACCAATGTAGGCCTATAATTAATATTTATTTTATAGGAAGTCCTGTATTTATCTTTTCGTTGGTTTCGTATTTAAAATACCTCAAAAACAATCATGTATTAAGTCGAAAATGAATCCTGATTTCCAAAAAATTACTATACCGGCAATGCCGATTAATGTCTATAAAAATAATATTAAGGGATCATTATTATTAAGACTATGATTATTGTATTTATAAAACTACGTCCACGCCGTATTGAATAAATATGAGCATAATTTGAATTAAGCTATCACTTATATGATTAATGATGGCCATTGAACTTACCAATAGCATTTTCAATGGCCTCTCTGGCTTTTTGAACGCCCAATCGAAATTGCTCAAGTTCCGGCCGGACATGAAGTCCTCTGTGATAAAACACGAGGCTATGTTCAAAATCACCAAGATGGTACAATGCTTCCGCTTTTTGATATATGGCTGCAAAATATAAAACAATCAGTAAATAGAATTTAATGACTTGAAAGTTGAATGTGTCCACATGCCCATTTCATACACAATATATTATGAAAACTTATGAGTGCGACGATAATGTGCTTATTAGGTTACATATGCGATATACCAATTTAAAATTTATAGATAAATAAAATTGTGCTGTTAGGAAACTGACAATGCACAAATTATATATTTAAATTCTCGCCACAATAAATTAATATACCTATGCTTTAATCATGTATCAGAAATTATTATGATAGTACCTACTGCATAGCCGCATAGGGTATTAAATACTGCTGCACGGTTAATAGTGTAATATGTTATTACATGGTTAGCTTTAATACAGATTAGCCACTAATTTATCGACGGTTTTAATGACAACTTACAGGCACGGCATATAACTTTTTAGTGAAAAAATAATTGAATGTAAAGGAAAAAATGATAGTAATTTGTATTGATAATATTTTTTAAGTAAGTAAAAAATGTTTATAAACTTCAAATTAAGATAGCGAAAATGAATATTTATTTCAATAATGTTGTTATGATAATGTAATTGTAACAATATATATAGTTATTATATGATACTAGATAGTAAAACACTACTTTATACTTTATTGGGACTTCAAGTACCTACCCTATCGTTACAATAATAAAATAAAATCGTTATTCGATTGATCTAAATGTAGTTGATAAAAATCAATCGCAACCAAAGCCTATAAGTTATAATGTGTTAACTATTTAGTTAAAAAACCACCAGTAGTTAAATTTGTCTATACTAAGTTTATTTCAAATCTTTAAATTACATGCATGATGTTCAATCATTCTAAAAAATAATGAAGGTATACAGATATTTATTTGGGTGCATACGAACTGAGTCCCAGTATAACCTTTAATGACGAATTGAGTCCCGTACAATATAATATAAATATATAATGATGTAGGGGTATAATATAATATGAATAATTTGTGTATAATTAAATAAATGTAGATAACATAATGATAAAATAACATTTTTATATTGGTAAGAATTTTTGGGATAAGCATTCTACATATTCAATAGTATTAAATTTACGGTGATCATTATATAAGCGATGATAGAAATAAAATATAAAATTCCCTGCCTATGGTATAATATGTTATTATATTATCTGACGAAAGTCATAAAAATTATATGAACGATACGTATATATAGGTATATCCGTGTGGAGCGGCATGATTTCCGTTGTGTCCGGACTCGGGACGGTTATTTTATATTTTAGGTAATCAAAATAATCCTCGGACAATTCTTATACAATTAGTTTCCTAATCCCGGAATCAATTAGTATATGTCTCGTTTGTATCCGGGACTCAATTAGTATATTATTTTTCCCTCGTTCAGGTATTGAGACTCAATTAGTATACTGCGATTTATTTCATAATTTGATTGTTGTTTTATAAAAATATATAAACGTGAAGGTAATTATAAAGACAGCGTGAAATTAAAAATTAATAAACTAATTAAAATATTCAAAAAATACAATACTATTGATACGTATGCGATGTTTATTAATATAATTAGAACTATCTATTACATTAAATAGGTACTTGAAATTTACTATGGATAAAATGTATTAATTTGATACAGTGTATGATCTAATTGTAGTTTATATATTTGTTTAGGCAATGTATTTATAAGTAAAATAAATAAAAAATCTTGATTATTAAACTTTATTTATAATAATGTTTTTTAACAGCATATTTTTTTTTTAAATAGCTTGAATAATATACACATAATATGTGAGACCTCATTTTTTTAAATGAAATTTTGGAATAAGAAATATTGATCAATGTCAATTGACTTTTACTTTGACACTTGGCTGTATTGGCTTAGGATACTAATGTCATTGTGATAACAGAGATTTTTATGAAATTAAGTGCATTGACTGCAACATTTGAAAACGTGTGGATTTCGACGATATTGTTAAATTATTATAATAATACGTGTCATACGTGCAAATTTACTCATGTTATACATTATAAATATATGTTACATTGTTACAATTGAATAGCGTTGTTTTATGAAATAATTTTATTAGGTTATAAATTAACGCTATTGTATAAAATAAAGAGTAAAATTTACATAGCTAGTTAATATTGTTATTAATTATTCATTAAACGTCAAAAATTAAATTCGTTGTATTTGTTTTTTTGATGGTACTTTACTGTACTCAGGCACAGTATATAGGCGGGTAGGGATCCCCGTCCCCTTTTTTTTGAAAGTTTGGTAATGAATTCATAACATTATTTTTGTTTATTGTGGGCCAAAGTAGTAAAAATAAAAAAAAATAGTTCTTTTTTTTAAATGTAGCGCTTTGTAATTTATACAATCATTGAGAACTAAATACAAGTTGACGACATCGACAATTTACTTCAATATACAAATTATGAATATATATACCTATTGTTCAGGAATCGCATACAGATATAGAACTTTGAAGGCTCATTTTTTTGTCTTCTTAATCATTTTTCCAAGCATAAAGAAAAACTGTAGAGAAATTGAATGAAGCAATGAAATTCGCCGTAAACGAGACTTTCACTGAGTCGATTTTAGTTATTCAGACATAACTGAAAAAGTGATATTGCTAGAAACTTAAAATTTTTACCATGTATTTAAAACATATATTGATATACTCGGCAAGAGTTTCAAAAGAATCCAATAATTTTGCGGCTAAAAATAGAACTTTGAAAATACCTTGTTTGAAAAAAGTATATTTCTAACAAATTTTTTAATATTTGATACAAAGTCGTGAAAATTTAATATGATCTCACTTATATATAGTTAATTAATGATACAGAAAGAATTTCAAATTCTCGAACTGTTACTCAGAATTCTTTTCAGAAGTGTTTGACTTAATTTTTAAACGATTTTTATGGCATCGACTATTTTTATGTAAATGTTTATCTTTAAATGTATATGAAAAATATTGGTCTATTCAATCGTTATGAAATTTCGGATTCAGATAGAAAACATGTTTTGAATCGTTTGATAAAAAATAATCTACTGACAATAAATTAGACTAAAAACGGTAAAATATACAAGTGATATATTTTTACACTGAAGCTTTGCTCAAAATAATGAACTAAAATAATGATTAATCGTTTCTTTAAAATTTAATACATCCATCACCATAAACTTGTCTAAGGAGCAAAGAATACTCATGGTTCGAAGTACGTCATTTAAAAAAATAATAATTTGAGACCATTTAATAATTAAATACATTTGTATTAATAATACATTAATACGTACATTATCTCGAATAACTCATACTATAATGTTGTAATAGTTAAAAAACACCAGCAAGTATTGCACTAAGAGAGTAGAGTTATCTTAGTTACGTTTTTCAGTTATTTCATTATGTACCTTTGTATATTGCTAAGGTACATTGTTATTTTGTTATGAACCGGGCCGAAGTTTTTTTTTTTTTAATACGTGCCTAACTGTGTTTATAAAATAAACACTATCAGATATAATATTGATATCGCACTTTATCATAACTCATAAGTGTTTATCGCACATTGGTTTATGTCGTATACTCAATCCAATAATTTACAATTTTTTTATAATTGCTTTTAGTACCTACCTAATTATAATTATCATGATTAATAATATAGTATAAAATACGAATGTAAAATACTATTTCTTGTGTTTGTTCAATATAGAAGGCAAATCAATCTGAAGAAAACAGATAGGTAGAACGATTTGAAATAATGATTTAGTTTTCGTGTTAATATTTGAAGAAGTATAAGGTGATAATAACTATATGTAAAACATTTAAATACCTAAAAACATTTTCTCTCTTTATTTAAAATTATGGTATATTCAAATAATGAAAATTCCATTTTAGTTTTTAAAATAATAGTGAACAAACATAATACAATTAATAGCAAACAACCGATATTTGGTTAGAATAATGATTTTTAGTTGATACCTGGTACCTATTCATTTTTTAATATAAGTACTTACTGTGATGAACTTCAAAATTGTAACTGATTATACTGTACAAATGTACACTGCATTTATGAAAAAAAAAATAGTCATTTAGATTATTTAGAGTAAGCTGTTAGAAGTTTTGTACTTAACATGTAATTGATGTTTATCTTAACTCTGATATCATTACTCTTTTGTACTTTTTTTCTAAGAGGATAGATCACCTCGATGTACTAGCTCAATATATAATTATATTATATACTTTAACAAGAATCAAAATGCATTAGTATATAATAAAATTGAAAAAAAAAACATGGTAAATTAGTAAATAATAATTTGCAATCTGCGTTAATTATTACGCAGCATTTAAACCGATGCGTTTAGGACGTAGGGAGTTCATAAATTATAGGCAAAAACAAGACACTGATTCAATACTTATAAACTCTAACATAATAATATATACCTATTTATTGTTTTGATCAAAGATCAGCCGAGTGTTAAGTTCTAAAATTTATTGAAAACACTACTGGAATAATGCTTCGATCAAGGATGTGGACCAATTATTATGTGACTGGGCTGGACGTCGTCAGTAATGATAAGGCACTAGTGACTAGTAACGACTACATCGGTGGCGGCGTATTCGTCTGGCGTAATGTTGCCAGCTAGTGTCGTCGCGGTAGTGTAGTGCTGACGGTGGATCTACACGAGACGGTGGCGTCGCCGGAACGAAGCCCGGGCGTACCAGGATCCCAGCGACCGGCGCGCGACGATCGCGCGCCTCAGTTTATCGCTAGCAATAACTAATACGTAACATCAAATAAAGAATTATATTATTATTTTCTACGGCCGAATCGGCGGCACGTCGTCGACGAAGCGGCACAATATGCGGTCCTGGTCAAAGTTTCAAACGGTTCACGTAAAACCACGTATCTCCACGACGATCCGGGAACGAATTCGTTTGGCGGAAACAAGTACCTTTTTGCAGAAAAGCCGGTTCACTGAGAATATTAACAGGTCGCTTATATAGACATGATGTACTCGTGCGGTTACAATGCCACGTAAATCATTAAATAACTATGTAAAAATGCGAATAGATTAGTCATTGTTAATAATTATGTATTATGCTATAATTAATCTAATTTATATTAGAATAAAAAGTACCTATATTCTAAAATCACTGTTATGTTATTATTACATCAATGATGTTATTAGGCGTTTCAAAATACCAATGGTGATATTACAATACGAGATTTAAATAATAATAAGTCGATTTTTTAATAAGTCGATTTTGATAAAAAAATCATTGTTACAGATATTACGTTTTAGTTTGAGACAGCCACTCGGCATGAAGTTATGAAAACAATCGTATCCACCTTGATATTAAAAAAATCACCGTTTTCGAATCCTAGCGATTTGCACTAGCCGTGTGTTACTTCGTGTTCGGTGGGTTTTTTCATATTACCTACAATTTATTAAATCTGAACTGATTCCGAGAACTTCAAAATAATATGTAAAATACCAACGTAAATCACGAGGTCTTTGTATAATAAAGGTACATAAAAAAGGTACATAAAATAACATCATATAAATATATAATTCTAGTTCTAATGCTTTACGAAAACTCTTTGAATCTCAAAATATTTTAATTTTTAACCAATAACTTTAATTTTTGCTTATAATGTAATACATATATAACTAGAGTATATTTTAATTAAAAAATGACTCAGCTAAAGTCTCTAATAAAAATAAAATTCAAATATTCCAATCAAGAACCCTTCGCACCATCCTTACAGCACCTTCATATGTCTCCAACGATACACTCCATAAAGATACAGACATTCTTACAGTTAATGAAATAGCTGAACTCCACTATAAAAGGTTCCGCAATCGACTCCAAAACCATCTTAATCTACTCATCAAAGATTTAGCTTCCGACCATCTCCCAGAACCCCCACCCCCGTCGCCTTAAGAGAAACTCGTGCAGAGACCTCTTAATATGATTTTTTTTCTCTCTTAATTTTTTTTTTTTAAATTTTAAATGTAAACTTCTTTCTTTCATGTTAATGGAGTTCCGTCAATGGACGGCATCTCCAAACTTGTAATTTCACCGTCATAATCATTATAAACTTCACATATGCTTATTATACCAAAATTACGTGTACAGATTGTATATATTTCTAATAAATAAAAAAATAAATACAAAATGACTAAATATATTGAATGCACTAATGCATTAAAAAATAGTTAAATATACATGTCAAACATTTTTCATTTTAAATTACTGTATACAATGACATCTTTAAATACTGTTCACTCTCGGCTTCAGAAATGATGTCCGATTTTTGTAGGTGACCAATTATTACGAGTGATGTATACTTTTATAAGTATAATACTGATAAGTCATTGATAAAAGTATAACCATAGAAGTACTTAATAAACATCTGTGTCAATCTGTGTAAAGTCAAATCGAAAAAAAGTTTTTACATAACATTAAAACGTTACCTTTTAAATACGTGCTGTCCTCGTTCAAAGCCACTTCAGCGTCTTGCAATGCCAAACGTGGTTGTCCGAGAAGTAAGTAACATTTGCTCCTAGACACTAAAGCCGTTTTATCGTTCGGACTTAACTCCAACGCCTACAAAAAAAAAAAAAACCCCATAGCTTATTTTAACAGGCATAAAATAGGTACATAAGATAAAATAGGAAAAATGATCCATAAACCTTAATCACTTTTATAAATACATTTTAAAATCCCAATCATAAACTCTTACTGACAGACTTTCTTTCAGTGAAGTCCTAATAATCATAATATTACCTATTTTTTTATATTCTTGATTAGAAGTCAAAACACAATACCTACTGTTTTTTATTAAATTCCCTCGTATATTTTACAATAACATTGATTTGTTGTTAAAATACTATGTGAAAATTTATCATCCATAAAATTTATAATCCATAAATGTATAATATACGAGTATACATTGGATGATTTAAATTTGTGTAACGTATAAAAATAATAATACATCTAGGTACCTACTTGATAAAAATATGATTGTCCGATTATTATTGAAAAAATATTGTACTTTTGAAATATTTTCACTAATGACTTTTTGGTATGCAAATATCACATACTTTAGTTGTATAAATTTAATCATATTTTTTAAGTTTCTTAATCAAAATATATCAGCAAACTTGACCGATTTAATTACTTTATTTATTTTTAATTTCAAATAATATCTGTACAGATATATATATATATATATATATATCAGCACATATAAATTATACATATTACGTATATACAATATGTGTTAAACATGAAGTAATACGGCAATACTATATGGTGAAAGTTTCAAGTGTCTAGCAACATTATTTTCGGAGTAATGACGAAATTACTAAAGTCGATTTAATGAAAACTTCGTTAACCTTAATGTACGATCTACATCGAATTTCCGATCAATATAGATGCTATATGAACATTTTGAACAAAGTTAAGTTGAGCAAAAAGTGTCTACAGAAAAAAAAACATCATTGTAAAACTATAAGATCATTCGCTATTCAGAATCTATAATAATCATTGGTTGTTATTAACAATTTATATATTAGATAATAGTACAATATTTATAAATATTTAATATATAATTAAATAATTAATAAAAACAAAACATTTGTTTGTTTTACAATACTCATAAATTTAATTTAAATTCAATTAGTATATTTTAAAATAACATACTTATCATTGAATTTACGTATACACACTTTGATTTAACATTTCTAGCAAATAATTGAAATAATAAACGTTTTATATTTTGCTTATATAGCACCTTTGTGATTCTATAGAAATCTTAAGAATTCTATAGATACTTTGGGCGCATTATTTAAAATAAAATTCAAATTGAACTAGGAATTCTATAGAATACGTATACCTAATACTTTGCCGGTAACATATGTATATATATATTATATATATTTGCTCGTACAGTCGTTCACCAGAGGTGACGTAAATAAAAAAAAAATCCTGGGAGGCTAAAAATAAAAATCAAGACAATTAGGATTTTTTATTTTAAGATACATTAATTCAATGTTTGAAATAACTGATCCCATAATTTTCGAAGAGGGGAGGAGGTTGAACCCACAAAACATCCTCCTGCATCTTTCGTTGTCTTCGAACTGCGAAAACCGGAAACGTCATTCTAAAGTACAATTATATGGAATGTCACAAATAGTGTGTGTGTATATATATATACCTTCAGAGAGAGTCAGATTTATTTGACAAATGCAATAATTTTTTTTGTATTCATTATTTTTAAAATAAATACTCAAGTCAAGCGCTACAACAATAATATCATTAAAAGATTTTTTTGTATTTATAGAACTCTAGAAAAATTATTTTATTTTACTGTTGAGTAAAAAATTCATAAGCACTATTCTGGAAAGGGATTTTCAGAAAAATTCTGGTGCTTAACAAATTACAATTTATATTAATCATTATGAATTATAGAAATAATGGAAATCACTGACATAATCTTGAAAGAATGTACTACAATTTTAATTGTAAAAAATTTTAAAAATCAAAATAAATGATTGACCAAATTTTAAAAAGATATTTTAATACCATAATTTTCCTAAGTAGGTTTACAACAATTTTATTTGATTTTTTTTAAATAATAAAATGCATTTTTGAATTGTACAATTCAAGTTCTAAAAATGAAAAAAAAAATATTTTGAATGATTTTATGATATCGCAGTTCTTTAATAATTATATAACAAAAGCAAATGTCAAATAGATCTGATTTACCCTGTGTACATGTGATACAAAATCCCGTTTTTCATCCTGGTCTCAGCGCATGTTTCTGCAAAGTATAGGTTTTACCGTATTATACTTCGACTATGACTGCTCCTACGGTTAGTACAGCGTGCTTCAATCGAATTAAAATCAAAAAGTATATGATCTGATCATAATGATCATAATAATATTAGTTCCAAATAACTTGATGTTTTCCAAAAACCTATTCAAACTTATTCAAATATGGTATATGTCATTGTATTCTGAAATCTATAAATACATAATAAATAACAAAAATCTAGAATCAAATAGTATGCGATAAAAATATAAATCCAAAATGAATTACATGTGTATAATAAAACTGAACAAATTATAAGTTTGAGAAAAGTTTTGTAAGTACATTAAATAAATAACCGGATTCTTTTTCGATTTTCCATCGTGAATATTTTGTTGTAATATATCTTCCTATCATAGCAACAATTTATTTATTAACTCAGCTTAACTTTTTATTTACTTCGTCATCGACGATATAAACTGCACAAACTTCCAAACAGGGTAAAATATTTTTTATATGAATCTAGGAAACTGTGTGTTGTGTAAGTCAGTTGAGTTATCTATGTTTTTGTTAAAAGAAAAATTTTAATCTTAATTGGTGAAAAATTAAAAAAAAAAGAAAAATGTAACTAAAAATATAATAGGTCCTCAGCCTGCAAAGGCGTCCGCATAAATTCGTTAATTACTTAAGTATTATTGTTTTTTATTCACTTAATTCCGTATAATATCTCTGTTAAGCAATAAGAAAATATGAAACACATAATGTTAAAAGTTTTTTAACACCTATTCTAGCTCTAAAAATCATGAAACAGCTATTTCTTTATATAGATAACCTATCTCTACTTCAGATTACTGCATAATAGTGATATTTTGAAATGATACATTGTTCAATACCTACTTGTATCCAATATTTGTAAGGTAAAGAATTGGTTTTAAGCGAAACGTATTTTCTTTTTTTAAATATTTTTATCTCTTTGAAAAATTATTTTTATAATAAACAATTTATTTCGACCTTTAGAGATTTTAAAAAAATTCAAATTTTTATTGTATTTAATATTTATTGAAAATTAATATTAAATCAGATTACACTGATTTGTGCTCAAAAAACGAAGGATGTTGTAGTCATCATTAAAAAAAAAAATATATATATACATTGTAAACAGCCTTTATCTGAATTTTAATGTTTTAAATCAATTATTTTTAGAGAATTGTTCATGTAATGAGATAATTCAAATCTTTTCCCAAGAAATCAGTTTATTTTATAAATTTACGAAGGAAAATTACAAGTTTGAATTCTTTTAATATTTTAATATTTTGTTTATTTTGTGAAGTGCTCTTAGTTACTAAGATAAAATCTAATAATAACCATATAAATAACCATAAAATAGTTACCTATTCCCTGTAGTTGCCCTTGGCATTAGAATTCGAACAATTAATCAATACATAATATGTCGTAATCAATTGATGTATTTGATTATGAAATAGTGACAAAAATAATGAAATTATACCTATATTCTAACAGTATCTATTCGTTGTAAATATTTATTTAATATTAAGCTTCACATTTTTGATGACTATGTTTTTAGATACTACATTTTCTTGTCAAATACTATTTGACAACATATTTTATTGTACTTACTATACTACCATTGAACTCATTTAAAATTAATATAAAATTATAATACAATTATTATATCAAAAATATTGTAATTCAACATATGTATTGATGAGTGTAGACAATTTTTTAAACATAGATACCTATAGTTTAAAAAATACAAAAACTTCCACTTATAAAAAAGAACCTATGATTTTTTTAGTGTATATCTTAAACAGAGACAATAATTTGTTAATGATCCAACAGATCTGTGTACTGACTACAAGAAATATAAATAATCATTTGGTCATAGTTGATGCTGAAATCAAAGTTGATTCATAATTATTCCATTTTTTCTCACATATTTAGACAATATTGACTATTTATATATTTTAGTGTTATATTTTTCAATTATTTCTAGATTATTTTTGTATTGGTGTGGTAAGGTGTTTTGTATGAATCTTAATTGGTTATACCATATTACCATACAAACCATTTATAATTGTTATGAGTTGTAACATATTATAGGGCATAATGCAGTTGTATAAAATTTGTATTTAGGATATATCTATATAATAAATGCTTCCTAGAATGAAAGTATGAAACTAAGAAATAATAATTAACTTAAGTAGATATTTCGGTAAGGTTACCCACCTTACCGAAATACCCGATGGGTGGTAGGGTAGTCAAATATGATTTTCCCTAAATTTATTTTTATACATCGGCGCCACTGGATTATAACAAACTAATTGCGAACAAAATATGTCACATAATAATATGAGCTACCTATATGAAAATGAATATCACAGGTGTACGAAATGTGAAGCAACAATGTCGAATTAAATTTTAAATTTATAATTAAATAACGCGCAAGTTTTATAGTGAATGAGTGGAAAAATGTTTGCTTGATTTGTACACTACCTACGAATCGATAAAGTGTGCCGTATTGGTTCGTCCACGTTTTTAGGGTCAACACGAAAAGCGTGTGGTTTTTGAACGCGACAATTTTAAGTGTTCGGATCGACAGCTCTTAAGTCTTAACGGGCGTTATTGAGCGACGAAGGGAAAAACATTATTTTTGGTCCACGACTCGTGCGTCGCCGTTCAAAACGTGTCACAACTCACGTGAATGTGTCATACAACCACCGTTGGAAATCAGTACGCTGCCAACGAGACCTGTGTCCGCCATCGCGGCGTACGCAGCCGTCCCCCCGTGACCATGTGCGTGAGCAGCGGCAACAGCAACAGCACCGTCGCCGCCGCCGCCGCTGCTGCAACCAGTGGCGTCATTTCAGTTTTTTCTAGACTAGGGCGACCATTTACTGATAAGCCGACTGAACTTTTATTTTTGCCGACTAAAATGTATTATATAGCTATTCAATTATGTTCATAAGAGGTGACAAAGTATTATTCATAATTGTCATGACGACTCCGATATGACGACTCCGATTATTCGGCTAGTTATTATTCGGCTACAAATTGATAATAATATGAAAATGTCTTTTCTTATGGCATTGTAATGACTATAATATTTATAGACTAAACTAGTCCACTAAGGTATAAGTCTAAAAATAATGACGTTTTGTACTTAGTACAGTGCACCGATTAAGCATTTGGGTATGTTAATATGTGCAGAGCGCCCGTCTCCCGTTATCTCAACTTTATCATTTAAATAGAGACAATAATATAGTCAATAATTGTATTAATAATTTATTTTCTAAAGGTTTAATGGTTTTATTATTATTATTATTATTATATTCTTTGTATATTTTATATTTTTCACATGTACCAACTTGAGAGACTGAGCAGCTAAACACTAGACTGTGGCAAATGTATGAGTTGCCCCACCCCAAATGACGCCACTGGCCGCAACCGTCACCCGCGTCCCCTAACCTTGTCGATGAACTCGAGCGACACGGCGACGTCGTTGACGCAGTGCCGGGCCAGGGCCAACAGGGTGGGCGACTCGGCCGTGGACGGTATGTGCAGCGTCCGGTTCCGGTCCTGCCGGCGCTTCATGCGCAACGACGCCTTGATGTCGCGCGTGCCCAGGTTGACGGCGGCCGCGCGGTCCTTGTCCGTGTACACCTCTTCGAGCAGCCTGGACCGCGAGTCGCGCTTGTGCCGCTTGGCCCAGCCGCCGCCGAAGCCGCCGCCGACCCCGCCGCCTCCGCCGCCGCCTGTGCCCGACTTACGCGTCTTGAACTCTTCGGTCAGCTCGTCGAACGTTGTGGTCACGCCGCCGCCGCCTGCGCCCCCGTGTCCGCCACCGTGTCCGGCACCATGTCCGGCACCGTGTCCGCCGCCGACGCCTCCACCTCTGCGCCTCCTGTTCCTCCGGCCCGCCGCCGCCTCCACCGTCACCGCCGTCCTGCCGTTTTTCACGCGTCGCCCTTCGCTACTGCCCGACACGCCGTCTCCTCCCGCACCGCCGCCGACTCCGTGACTCCCGGTGACTCCTACTCCTCCGACACCGTCAACCGTGTCCGAGTCGCCGCCGCCGCCGCCGCCGCCGCCGATGCCCTCGAGCCCCGCGCCGCCGTCCGAGTCGTCGTCCGCCTTGGCCACGCGCACGTAGCTCTGCATCATTTCCGAGTCACGCGTCATCTGGAGTATGCTCTTGACGTGGTCGCTCGGGGGCTGTATGTCGCCCGTCGTGTCACCCATGCCGGCCATGTCACTTCGCGCCTCGAACGTAGTCGCACACGCGACCGCGAGGATCGGGTCAGGTTCACTTCGGACCGTCGACCCTTACGACGACGCGTGATCGGCGTGTTCGCGTCACGGTGACGGGAGAAAAAACCGCCGTAGTGGAGATACGCAAGAGTGTATGATAATATGAAATTTCGGGATAATTCCGAGCCGATAACGGGGTAGAAAATGGCTGGTACTGTGATTGGAAAACGCGAAAAAAAATGTCGATTCAACACCTCCATGTCGTCGCTATAGTAACTGCACCGCACCCACTTAGTACGGTTTGGTACTGTGAGTGTGAGTATGTATTAGTGTTGACGCGTATATGTGTGCATGCGTGAGTGCGTGAATATGTGTGTGTGTGTGTGTGTGTGTGTGTGTGTGTGTGTGTGTGTGTGTGTGTGTGTGTGTGTGTGTGAGTGCGCGTGAATGTGTGTGTGTGAGTGCGCGTGCTGAAAAAATAGCGTGTGTTTTTTACGTTCAACCGATGGATGGCGTGCGACGGTGTTAGGTTACTGCGACGGAATCGGTAAAAATCGAACGTTCCGTATCGCGATAACCCATTATGTAGCATTATCATGAAATGACACTCGATTAAGAGTGATAACATCGTGACGACAACGATCGACGGCCCACCTGAAATCTGAAATTACGTTTCGAAATACGTCTTGGTGATATCCGCTGTCCCATCGACACGTCAGCTGGATGGCGTGTCGCGATCCATAAAGCATATACACGGTGATCAAGACTTATGTGCGCGGTGTCCGGGTATGGCTGTGTATAGTTAAAACGTGACCGGCAATAGGATTTTAATGTAAAATAGACTCACGTGTTTTGGTTTGCATTTATTTATTTATAAATGGATCGGCGATATAAACAATATGATAAAATCTAACGAGTGGTAAAATGGCAAATTCGTTCAAGTACCTTATTCTAAATAAAAAAAGCTTTTTTCTATCATTTTTCATACATTTTGAAGATAAAACTTATCTGTGTAGTACATACATTATATTTTATTGTATGTTTCAAACGATTCTTTAATTCTTATTTAATGTACCTACCTATAATATATTTCTTATAGTACAAAATTCAGTGACTATGATTATAAAATTTATGTTCTTTAATGCTTATAATTTATTAGCGATTAACCAGTTTAAACCTTAATTTTATTATTACGTATACATCGATATCATTCAACTACTTATTATTTAATTTTTCAATGTTTTAAAAATTACTTAATTTAACTCGGTACTATAAACACTATCTGCATTAGTATAGACTAAGTTGCAACCCACATTGACTACACAAGCCGTTTAATGATTGTTCTTACTAAAATGTCTGTCTCATTAATTCATATAATTTAAAAATGCAAATTTTGTAGTTAATTAAGTCAACAAATTTTTATGATTTTCACACAAAAATTTTTATAAATGTAATGTAAAAAAAAAAAAAAAAACACAAAAATTAGATATTATAATATGCACCTTAATACCACCTAAAATTTCATTTATCTCAACTATTTTACGTTCAAACTTTAGCTCTTAAACTCTTAAACTTAGTGTTATTATTTTCATGTATCATTAGTATGTCTAACAATATTACAATTTAGTACTTATCATTACCGTATGAACATTGAACACATATTATACTTATTTAAAAATACCTTATAAGTATTGTGGGTAACAGATAAATTCATTGATACTATGTTTTTAGAGATGAGAGTGTCGATACTCTTAAATAGTATTTGTTACTCTATGAATAATGAAAATCTGCGGCCGAAGGGTTTTAAAACGAAGTCTCGTTTAATCGTTGTATTATGTGTCTTCACTCTTGTGTAAACAAAATCAAACGATTTGAATGTCAAATTAACTTATTTCCGTTACTAAGTTATCATGTTATTAAATTAAAAATATTATATTTTTCAAACTATAATTTTAGGATGCAGAGTGTACTTTTAATATTTATAAGAAGATTTCATCTGATATTAAAATTATATTGGTAGTGTTATAAGGAAAGCAAATACGAAGAATCTGTTTAAGTTGTAATGGGAAACATTTTAAAAGATACGAGAGCTTTCATTGATAAATTATAAGGGCTTAAAAGAATGGGTTAAATAAAAATATGATGTTAAGACGCGAGAAAAGACGTGAGTGTATAATACTAACAATATTAAAATATTATGTTCACTAATCGGACGAGAAATATGTTGATGAAAAACTATAAAACTATCAACCGATCATTGTTGTCGACTTCAGCTATTATAACTTTTCAACAAAAATAAGTTATTATTAACCATTAGCATTCAACTATTCAAGGTAAGTACGACCGTACTTCGTCCACTCTTTTATACGAGCTCTTTCAAAACTTTTACGATTTACTAGGCGATCTTATAGTAAATAGGTAGATTTAAAAACAAAGTTCCTGAAAAATATCAGGAGGGAGGTTAAGTCCTCCTTAGTCTCCATGTATTACGTCCTTCACACACACACACACACACACACACACACACACACACACACACACACACACACACACACACACACACACACACACACACACACACACACACACACACACACACACACACACACACACACACACACACACACACACACACACACATGAAACATTATTTTACCTATAATATGTTCTTAGCTTTTGTTGATTGTGTACCTTTAGAACACAATTATTAATTATCAATCTATTACGTTCTATTACGTCATACGTAAACCTAGAAGTTAGTAGCCTGGTGTGATACATAATTACGAAAATACTTCTAGATCTACAAAATCATGACTTTATACCGCTAAATAATTTAATATCTGTGGACTGATGATGTTGTGAACCGCTAATAATATGGTTTTGTATAGTATTAAAATGGGTATACAAACCTTTGGTATTTTATTTTAACTGTTAAAATTATTACTCTGTTTAAAGTACGATTAAATATTGTAAGGAGAGCGGACACTGTGTCGTATTGTGTATACCCTTTTTGCTGATGATGCACATATAAGAGGAATACGGACAACAGTGTGACCTCCTCCCGGTCGGATTGAAATCTATATTATAGTTTATTATAAAACAATTAAACATTACATTTATACGGAGGAGCTTTTGGCTTCTCTTCGCCTAACACTCATATTAATAATTAATTCAAAATTATTTGAGATGAGTTATCGAGCTCAAATTAGATGATGAAAATATGATTACAGATAATATAAAGTTTAATCAACCTCATAAAAGGTACGTAAATTTCTACATTTAAAATTAAAAATTACGTACTTTATTGAACACTATTTACTATATTGAATACACTATTATCCTCATTATTATATCCTATGGTTCATGAGTATATTATACATTTTCAATTTCATAAATTTTTCGGAAGACTAAAAAGAGCTAAAATATGTCAATGAAAAAAAGACTTAGATAACATATGTTATAAACTAAGATGTGATAACATATTTATCCCACATAGATCCACGAATCACAAGAAAAAAATATGGAAAATATGTGTGATAACTGTAATATTTATTTTAGATAAAAATTATAATACATACTATTATAGCCAGTGATGAAATATCGTAAAAATATTTATAGGAGATTAAAGAACTAACCACTTTTGTTTAAACATGTTGCAACTCTAAAAACGTCGTATTCATGTGTACCCAAATGTTTTCTTTTTTCGGAATTTCTTCAGCCCACACATTATATTCATTTTATATCCAAACGTGTTTCATTTCAGGTCGATGTGCCAAAATGTGTTACAGCACTCTGAAACTACGATGATTATGGCGTAATTAGCATGTTCTATATTCAATTGAATTTCACAAAACTGATGACGAGTTTTTGATCACGAATAAAATTAGTTGAACTGTATTCAATTATGATTAAATAAGCTATAAAAATGTATATCACAATACAATAGCAATGATTATCATAATGAATATTATAAAAATTAATTTTATCATTTCAAAGATACATTTTAATTGTTTTCATTAGACATGCAAAATTTATCAGGAAAAAATACGACTTTCGACTATATTCATACGATCAATTAACGTCCATCCGATGCGGATAACTCATGAAAGCACTTTGATGATTAGTAGTATTGGAAACAACAGTCTCCATTAATTTCAAGAGTTTCGAGTGGTGCAGTCCATCACTGAGACTGACGTAGATATACGATAAAATCTGTTGATCTTTGACGTGTTGTGCTTTAATATTGGGTTATGTTTATGAACTAATGTGTTTAACCTTTGTGGTTGAAATAAAGTTTTGTTTGACTTGTTATTTAGGTACCTAATTATTAATAGTTTTGGATGACATCAACATTTAAAAATATTATATATAGATTGAATAATATTTAAGTTATTAATATTTAAATACGAGATTTTGATGCATATTCATATTTTTTTTTTATGTTTAATAATGCTAAATCGTACCTTATAAGTAAACACGTACCTATTTCAAACGATTTTATCAAATTATTGAACGTAATACTAATGATAATATGATACATTTTATGAAAAAAATGTAGAATATTTTTAATTTTTATACGAAAATGTATGAAAAATCTTGTAGAATACCATAAAACAATTACTTCCGTTATTTTGTTTAATATTATTCAAATTATTTTCGGAACAATATGCAGTGATAATTAAAATTCTATTCTTATAATTATTATTGAAATTACCAAAAGAATAGTCATCGATTTTATTAAAAGCTAATTGTCAACGTTTTCAAAGTATTTCATGATATATTTTAGGACTCCAAAATATCAATCTTTATAATACCTCTTGAGTCTTGAGTCTTATTTTTCAGCTTGAGTTTATAACAAATTGAATGTAATATTTGTTTAAGCTAAATAAATTTAAATAAATTTACAATTACGTAGGATGTATTCAGATTCTATATTCTAATAGGATAGTTCTAATTTAACTCTGTTACAGAGATACGCTTGTTTTTCTTTCATCAATAAGTTTAAACAATAATTCAAGACTTTTCCTGGAGATCAAACTCTGAGTGATGCGTACAATTATTTTTTTTTTTTTTCATGTTCAATTTAATAACTAATGTAATTAAATGTTCATGAAAAAAATTATTTACTGTTTTTCATTTACGTTAATATATTTGGTTTTCTAGTCACATTTCTCAAATATTGAATACTATTAATTACATGATATTGTTATTGAGAATACTTTTTTGAAAATTTTGATCGTTTAAGTTTTCATCATAGGATCAATAGTTTTAGAGATGAAAGGGTTTTAAGTTTAGAATAGCCAAAAATGTAAGCAAAGATTTCCACAAAAACGTAATACTCTACTTCGCTGCTCTAAACAGAATATGAGTATTTTTTCTTAAACTCTCGGGCCAATATTATACAAATTAAAAATCAAAATTTCCAAAAAAATATTTTATTTCATACCTATTATTATTTTATAATTGTTGATTACCGTTTAAGAAAACTAAAAACTTAAAAAAATCATGCAGATAAAATATATTAAATTGTTTTCATAAAAACGTTAACATAATAGTTTAATAGCCAATTTTCAATTATCAAATAGTACTGAGGTACCCTATGCTCTTGTTGATAAGTGTATAATCTAGTATTGGATGAAAACATAAAAATCACTAGAATACAATATTTAAATTTATATTGTGTCATTTCATAAATCGTCTCGACATTGTACAGAATACACAGTATATAATTATAAACTAATATATTCAAATAAACTCTCGCAGATAAAAGTGATGTATGTCATCGATTAGGAAAACCTACAAATTATTGATTTATAATACTATATAAATTACATATTTTGTGTCATGCACAATGAAAAATTCAACGAAAATCTGAAGATATTGAAAAAAACCAAATTAAAATTAAAACCATAATAGTTGCTATTTTAAATAAAATTATTCATATAACTCGAAAATAAATGACAAATATGTTTCAGATTAAGTTGAGTCCAAGTTAGTGATTAATGATTATTTCTTTCTATAATGGTTGCAATCATATTTACCGCGGTATACTGCCGAATAGCTTTTTCATAATTCTCCATTTTACAGTAAACTAAAGCCTCGTCTTGCAAAAGTATCCGTAGACTGTCATCTGCATTGTCGTGATTGCCCTTCTTTTTTTTATGCTTCGACTTGTTTTTTTTCTTGCTAGTCATCCTACAAAAATATACATACATCATAAAATAAAACATTTTTGTTATTTTAGAACGCGAATATCCACCGAAATTATACCTCGTCCTTTTATGCAAATTAACTTTTCTGTCGAATATGAAACCGTAAGATATAATATTCGAAAAGTATTGAACAATAATAGTAATCAAGGCTTTGATTTCATTAGGTTTTTAATAAAGCTTCAAAAAATTCTTAAAATTTTAAATTATGCTCTTTGATTATGGAAAATTATGCAATTTTAAAATATTTTTGAACATATCATTGTAATTTACTTTTTCCTTGTTTCTATTCACAAAAAGAATTATATTATATTTATAAAAATAATATATATTTTAAAGTAAAATCATAATTTTGATTATTATTCAGATAATATCCCGAGTTTTGTTTGTTTTTTCATTTGGCAGAAAAGATAAAAGTATAATTCTAAAAAAGAAAAAGATGTATCGAAAAAGGTGTCGATAGTAGTTTTTATGGGAAGAGGTTTGAAATTATCTATAATTTCTTTAAAATTCAATACAACTATCTCATTTATCTTGTTAGAGGAGCGAAGAATACCCTATGGTGCGAAGTATGTAATTTTTTACGTTGAATATAATAAATTATAAACATTATAGTATTATACATTTTTTGTTCAATTAAAACTGTAACGAAATAGATGATTAATTCTGAAAGATATATTTCGAACACTACATTTTATCTGTAATATTATAAATGTTCTATTTTATTTTTATGAAACTTCATAATGAATTTTATTCTGGATAATTTGTGGATATTCATCAAATTTAATGGCTTAAAAAATATTTTAATTATTTATAAGAATCAAAATTTTTTTATCTAGTTTACGAAGTATAATTTATTTGAACACAATATTTAACATGGTTATAATAAGTTTTAAATGGTTATGAGCTAACTTAAGCCTTTACGTTTAAACTGTATACATTAATTATTAATTTGATACTTTTACACGATTCAAAGTTTATAAATTTCAGAATTTTCAATGTTCGAACAAATGCGTGCCATAATGTAAAATAATTTATATTGATTTCTGTAAGATTCTACCTTGTAAAAAAGTTTTTAAGTAGACTATAAGGAGCATCAAAAAGGGTTTCATTTAAAGAATCAAAAATGTATTTTCTTTAAAAGTAAAATCAAATTAAAATTAAGTTTTTTATTTGTAAAGTACATATTATTTTCCTCGTAATTATTCAAGCAGCATTAAATCAACACTGTCTTAAAGAAAATAACTATATAGGACACCTAAGTGAAGCTGTGGACTTAATTATGCTGTCAGCACATTCATTGCCAGCTTTTCCTGAGTAACCGGGCACCCATACAATTTGATATACTAGTTAGACTCAGAGGCAGTGTATAAAAGAATTGTTATTTTAATTATAAAAAGTAAAGGTTGAGATTTTAACATAATAGAAAAAATGGCTTGAAGACATGAAAAATATTCAGTAATAATAAGAAATTTATTTAGTGATAAAGAGAGAATGAATTTCAGGGCTTCGATTACTGCAAAGCTTTCAGCGTTCTAGAAAGATATAGCGAATGGAAGATTATTTTAGAAGGAAATATAAAGATCCAGGGTATGAAAATAATAACTGATAGAGGATAAACGGAACCATTGGTGAATAATATTTGTGTATGATGAGGAAACGAATTGTGAGAAAATAAAATATTTAGTTTTGTAAATTTTTGAAGGCAAATATTTCATTTTATCAATAGTTTTAGATAAACAAGCATTAAAACGCAGAGTTACAAAGTGAAGAAGCGGTGTACTTTACAAGAATATTTATATCTTTTAATTTCTTACTCTATTGATCGAATGATACGAAATCAAACATGATTTCGTTCAGAATATTAAATTAAAATAAATGTTATCTCAAAAAAAAGTATGAAGTTAAAAAGTCATACGGATAAAATTAACTTTGTTATAATCATGTGTTATTTCAAATTGCAAGAAAAACAAATTAAATGTATGCTTCATGTAGGTACAAAGTTGAAAATAGGATAAATTATCATAACAATATTAATAAAATTACCTTTTATTAATATTTATAATTTATTTTATATTAACATTTATATCATCCAAAGCCCTTAAAATATGAGAAATGTAATTTTACTTATCACACATTATTTATTTGTATGATTATTTTTTGACATGTAGTACCAATTGACAATTGACAATTGAAGTTGAAAAAAAATATTAAAAAATAAATAAATATTATAGATGAATAAAAAAATTGAAAGTTCAATGTACGTTTTAACTTAATACGTATAAATTATACTACATAAAACATATTTACCGCGTTGGTAAATAAACTTCCCGGTGCTCATTATTTTAGATTCCAAGTGAATACAAAAACAACGTGTCTTATTTTCGAAAAAGTAATTGATTCCGCAATTATCGAAAATATTTGTATCCGGGTTTGAAAACGCAATGACAAAGTTTGACTATTTTTAAATTAAATATAGAAATTCAAAAATATTGCATTTTTTAACGTTTTTAACTAATACAATTTTTAACTCTTGATATTTAGTCCTGAAAATTGTTTATGACCTGAATAATATAATGAATTAATGACACTGAAAAATTTCAAAAATGATTTGTCACAGTTTCTTTACAGAATAGTTTCTTTAAAATTCAATACCCCTAACGGCTATAACCATTTTCTTGTTCGACGATCAAAAAGACGCAGTATGAGCTTTCATCACAACTATCGTACTGGCTTTTTTAATACTTAATATTAATTATAATTGTGTAACTAAGTGTGTATACATTATTAATTAGCTTGCTTGCTATTACAATTATTGTTTAAACAATGAAATAACATTAAATAATGTTTGAAATGATTAATTCCGTTTCACATAAAAAAAAAAAAAAATAAATAAATCATTGTTTATTTATATAATGTATTTTACCGTTGGTATATTTTGTAAAATAAACTGTCGTTAAGTTAAAAAAAAAACCTATAAATCATATATTTCAGTATGAAATATGTTTTACATTTTTTTTATATAGAATTAAATTATTTTATTGCGATTTCAAAATTAGCAGGTAACTTGAAAAGTAAAAATTTATTTTCTTTATTATTATTATTATTATTATTATTATTATTATACTCAAGCACGAACACAAAAACAAATTTCGGGGGGGAAGGGGGGGTCATTATAAAATAACAATATACATAATACAATACCTGAACAACGTTATTAAGATGTCTCCAATCTTTATTGCGATAATATATCTGCTGTTGTTTTAACTATTTTATCATTATAATAATAATAATTTAAATTGATGAATATACCTATAATGAATACAAATATATTTGCATGCTCATAAAATTTATTTTTTTTTAAATGAACCACGGATATTCTTCGTTCCTAGGACAAGATAATGCTTATGGGCGTATTATATTTTTAAGAAACAATAAATCATTCATAAAAAATAATCCTGAATAATATTATTAAAATTCTTTTTTAGTATCGTTATTTACGTATTTAACCTGTATAGATAAGGTCATATAACTTTTTCATACCTATTTTTCAAATATTAAAATTTTAATAAAAAAAAAGGTATTTTGAAAGTTATATTTTTAGCCTAAAAATTATCGAATGTTTTTGAAATTCTTTTCAAATATGTAAATATGTCATAAATACACGATGGAAATTTAAAGTTTCTAGTAACAATATTTTTGAAGTTAAGACTAAATAACTAAAATCGCTTTAGTAAAAATCTTGTTTGTGGAAAATTTTACCGTTTTTACTGTATTTTCCAACATAAAATCATATTTGTCGTCAATTGTGAACACTAGGTGACACAGTTTTCCCGTAAATTGAAATTATACCTATATCATTTTTCTATATTACATCTATTTTTAATTTAAATGTAGTTTCCCGGATATTATTTTAAAACCAAAATCGGGCTTTTTTTCTGAATATTTTTACTAACATATATTTTAATGTTTGATCAATTTTGACAATTAATGTATATTCTTTCAGCAGTGATGTGCCTCTTATAATTTGTGATGTTTAGTGTAATATGAATTTTATTTACATGAAATTATCAAACAGATTATAAATAATTTCATATAATTATCATACAATTTTTTATATTCCTCAGTAAAATAACAATTAATAAGGTATACATAGGTATGTATTAAATGCGTAAAAAAAATAGGGCTCGCAGATGTCTCATTTCAAATATTTTATTAAAGTTTAATAAAAATCAAACGTATCAGTATTACTATTATAGTAAGCTAAACACTTAAATTTATTTTTAACACTAACATTTCCAAGTTTGCATGAATGTGTTTTAACAAAGAAATTCAAATGAAAATTAATTTAAATTTTAAACTATACTTTATGCTAGAACACTATTACCTTTTTCCCAAACCTAACCGAATGCACATTTTGAAATTCATTATGCTATAATTTATAATTTTTATTATAATATTCAAATGATACAATTATACATTATGCTCAAATAATTAAATAGAAATTCTTATTATACAATTCGTGTTATAATTAGAAGAGGAAACAAATAAAATAGTATACTTAACAAAAAAAAAAAAAAATTATCATGTTGAAAAGTAAAATTTGCTATTTAATCTTTTCTATGTGAAATTTGTTTTTCATGATTTTATTATAAATATTGATATTTTACCGAATTCCTCAAACGCATCATAACATAAAAATGTGTACTTGAATGATATACATAATATAAATTATGTAGAGGTGCTTTTGAAGTCATTATCGTGATAAGACTTCTTCCTGTGCGGCGGCGCCGTCTTCCGGCGGTTGTCGACTTTAGCCATAGACCTTACTACTAACTGCTAGTACTTGTTTCGGCTCAACGGAGCACGGCAGTCACACGTTTAATGTTCACGATTTCTGTCGGAGCGGTCTGGACGAAGGAATTTAACGTGTTTTCACCACGAATATAAAATATAAATATAACAAAATTCCTCATTTACCATAAATGTAAATTACTGAATGCTAGGTACTTCAAATCAGTTTTACAATATTTTATGAGTGAAAACATTGTACAAAATACTAAATAAGAAGAATAACTGACATAAACAGCAAATCTTGAAATTAACGAGTTAAAAGTTAATTTTTATTAATTAATTAAAATATTTAACGCATTATTTTGTTTAATAATTGAACACTAACTCTAAGATAATTTTATAGGAAAATGTTTATATATCCAAACAAGAATCTGGAACTCAACATTTGTTATTTTATATTTATCTAAGAACCAGATTTGAATATCTATGGTTTTATTATCTTTGAATAAATTCCATGTAAAAATGTCCCTAGTTTTAAAAATAACCCAGAAACCATACTTAAATTTAATTTTTTATAGCAAAAATATGAAGATAATTTGTATTAATACAAGACTAGTGTAAACATAAAAATAAAGGTGATGTAGCGTATTGGCCAATCAAAATTTCTCACAGCTTTCTATTATGAACAACCAAGAACCTCCAATGTATCAAACATGTGGAGTACAACTAAGCATTAAACACATATTAATGAATTGTCTAAACTATGAACTCTATAGAAAAAAAAAAACTAATCTACCAGAACACATTCTCACATCACTCAGCAACTGTCATGAATCTTTTAAGTCTCTGATCGTATTCATCATCTCCCCAAAATTATTAATTAATATCAAAAATAAAACAATGTATAAACAATTAAATCTATACTGTATGTATATAAATTATTTAGTATAGTAGGTAACTTAAAAAAAAAAGTTCTCAAAAATAATAAATCCCAAAGGCTAATGACGCCGAGGGTTATTCTAATAAAAAAAAGATGATGTAACAGATGGGAGATATTTTTAATTATTCATTCAAACGTTTCAACATTTATCTAGGTGATTTTTTTTCAAAATACTTAAAAGAAATTATCAGTTAAATATGTCTTTATTTTTCACTTCACTATTTGTACCAAAATTACCAACAATAATTTTTATTCCGAGTTGATAACAATTTCAAAGAATTTAGAAAATATTGAGAATATTTTGTTGCTTGAAAGTTTTTATTTTGCAAAATTTAAATATATCATGTATATTTATATTGAATTGAACTTTGTGCATATAACAAAATAACAATAATAAAAAAAAAATTAAAATACATTTTTTCCTAGTGTTTAAAACTTCAAGTTTGTATACCTTAACGTTTGTTTTTACGCAAAACAACTATTTTTGCAATCGAAATCGTATTTTCAAAGAATTCTAAATCAAGGAAAATGTTGTTTTGCAAAAATATTCACTTAATATTTTTCTACTCGTGACTAAAATTACACAAAAATTGATTAAATGAACTAATTTTATACGTATTTGAAGTTACAATTCCATATCCAATAATTTATTAGTTATTTTAAAGTATTTTTGCTATAGTTTCATCAAATTTGCGAATTATCGTTTTATATTCCGAAAATTGTATACAAGTTATTACCAAACTTATAGTAAAGTATAGAAAAATATAAATACGAAATCTTTGCAACCTATATAAGAAGTTTAGTATGTAAATGAATTAAGTTTGTAAGTAGTTATAAGAATAGAGAAAATCGAAATTCCTAGATTTCTCTCTGTTTATCTCAAGATAACGTGACGTATTTTTTGTTCCTTTACAGACTTGTTTTAAGTCAAATTAATTTCATTTATCTCACGATATTTTACCATGAGTGCAATTTTAAAGCCTCATATTCTTTAATACATTATTATACAAATAGTTCAACCTTTTTAGGTTCATTATACTTTATGATAGAGCCTGATAATATGACATCAGTCATCACAATAAACAATCCACATTAGTTTCAAAATCCAATTATTTCATTATCTGATTTAAACTCCGGTATCAGTGTGTCCGATCATCTTTTAATGACTTTCTATCCTTAAAAAGTCAAACTTTATTATCAATCAATTAATAATAAAATAATCAGGTAATTTATTCCACTTAATAAAAATTAGTAATTATACGTAATGAATTTGAATTTAAAAAACTAATATTGGTCGAAATATAATCGATAAATAATAAATCCGATGAACAATATTTGTACATGGCATCAGATTATTTTCGTAGTTTCGTTATAAAAATCAGTATATTTTTTCTTTTGTGTAGTGCTTTTGGAAATATTATTAATATTTATACAAATTTCAGGGGTTTTTAAACACTGTCATAACGGAACCACGACGTGTAGTGTCGATAGTTTTCCGGACGTCACGTGTTTTTCTCGACTTACTCGGTTCCGTCGAATCGCGCGATGTCGTGCCACAGCTACGAGCAGTTTATAGCCGCGAAATCGCGCGCTGGATCACCAGCCGCCGTCAAATGTAAATCGTAACAACACTGCACACGCGCGTGCCGAACGCGACCGTCGGTCGGGGCGACGAAGACGGCGAATGGAAGCCACGGCGAGCACTACTGGGCTGACGACCACGTCGTGCGGAAATACGAAAAAATTCGTCGTATCAATCGCCGTACGAAATCATCGACGGTCGTGCGACACCAATGGTCTCCGCGTAAACGGTGCGACAACGATGACGACGACGACGACGGACCGGAAACGCCGTGACGGCACGTGGGCTAGGAGAGCGGAAGCGATCGGTCACGCGACACGACTACGCCGACGCACACGGTGACAACACGATCGGGCGCCGGCTGAACGCGGCGCGGCAAAGTCGCGGACGCTTCTGCGGAGTCCCGGCGGGGGTGCGATTACGCAAATTTCGCAGGCCGCCGTGCGAGTGCTACAAGTCCCGGACACGAGTGACTAACGCGGCGGGCCGCACGGGGGTGTATTGTGATAATATTGTGCGGTGTGTTATAATCGTGCGCAAAGTTCTCGGGAACGTTTCCGAATCTCCCGCACCCCGCGTGTACGTACGCTCGGCCTCGATCGGGCTCGATGTCACAACTCTATATTATTATTATTATTATTATTGTTGTTGTTATTACTATTATATACCTATACTCTGCGCGCGTATATAGAGTTTAATTGATGTTTCGTGACAGGGACTTTTCGTTTTTTCGGTAAAAGTTATTATAAGTCGACTGTTTTGTTTGCAACTACGCGCACATCCACAAACACACACACACACACACACGCGCACACACACACACACACACACACACACACACACACACACACACACACACACACACACACACACACACACACACACACACACACACACACACACACACGCATGCACGTACGCACGCACGCTCGCTCGCATACACACGCTAATCCACGACAAATTACCAGCGTACATCACCACCACCGGCACTGAAGCTACCTTTTCCACCCTTCCGAACTTAGTCGTCGTCGTCATCGCCATGCCACGCGCGACAAACCTCCCTGTCACCGCCGCCGCGTATTCAGTTTTCCACGCGCGCTATGAAATATTATATACATGATAACAACGGGGAACACCTTATGGCTTATGCGCACGTTGGGAAAGAGTAACATCGGTAGACATTGGAGGGGCTTGCAAAATGGACCCTTGCAATATCGTAAGCCTCTCAAACACTTTCAAAACCCACAGTCCACTTCGTCAAATATAAAATTTTTTTTTCGATAAATATGACTGATATATGCGTTGACATTATTGTAATTAATTACCATTTTGAATTTAGGTTTTTTTATTTTTATATTTGTTTTTCAAAATTTGCTTGTAATGGCAGCGGTTTTTGATCATTTTAACTTTAATAAATGGCATACGAATTCTCGAGAAAATTAAAAATACATTGATTTCAAACTATGAGAATAATCTGCGAGAAATTTGGCGCAAAATGATATCAGATAATCTTATCTAAGAAATATCTTGAAATGTGTAATTCGTCTAATTTTGAAAAAGTAATAAATATTATAGTAGAAAGTTTATATAAGTACGCACAGTTTATGGTGCCTGTCAGCATCAGATATTTGGTAATGTCTATAAAGTTGATAATTTAAATAAGCTATAAAAAAAAAGAATTAATCTTAGATTCATTGAGTACTAGAATTCAAATTTTTATGATTTCATATTTTTTTATAGATAATGTAAAAATACTAACGAGTCACTCGTGATAAAATACTCAAAAACTATTGTTCTATCTTAATTTTCAGGACGTTGTCAACATTTTCAGGTAATAATAATATATATTATATACATTTTTTTTTGGTTTTGTTGCTGGCTGTCTTGTAGAAGAAATTGAAGTCACAATAGTAATATCGAAAGTTGAGTTCTTAATATTTTAAAATTAGAAAACCCTTGTAATTTATTTTATGCTTTTATTTAAGAAGTGTGCACATTTGATTCAAAGAAAGACCGTTGATATTACATACAAAGCAATTAACCCGTGTATCAATGTATTTTACTTTCGTATAGTGCTCCCTTGAATCGTCGAACTTCATCTGATCTTGTGGTACTGTAGACCTCTATTTTGGGTGTGGTTGTTCTCAGCATGGGTCCGAGTCGTCCGTTTGTGTGGTTCCATTTTAATAGATCGAATAGTTTTAAAAATCATATTGGAAATTTCTACTATGGCAATCGACTAGATTTTTAACAATTTACAAGGTCAACTTTTGATTGATTTGAGTGATTGATTAATGCTGTAGGGTCAGAACAAATTACCTTTGCATTTACATAAGGGGTCATTTTATATCATAGTTATATCATTCCATTTATATTTAAACTATTGCGGTCCTTGTTATAACCCGTATTTATATAAATCAAAGTGGTTATTTTGGCTAGTTACATAGTTTGGACACATGGATTTAAATGAATCTTATAATACTTTTACACGTGTGGGCTCAAGTGATTTCTCGTATCGATAATTATTAATGTTATTAAATATTTTAAATATTTATAGATACTCGTAGCTCGTTACAGTTAAGTGATAATTTTTTTTTCATAAATTATTAGAAAATTAAATTATTAATATAACAAGTATGTTAACCATTAACTAAAATAACTGATGAGTATGGGTGAAATTGAAAACAGATAATTTAACTTAAAATAAATCATGCTTTTATCATTTTGAAAATAATAACTCCGAAAACTTTGCATACATCATTAGGCACATACGCCGATGATACAATAATCCTGGCCTCAAATGACAACCCTCAAACTGTGTCTGTTAGGTTACAAAATCATCTAAACATGATCCAGATCTGGTCAAAAAAATGGAAAATAAAAATAAATGACTCCAAATCCTCCTTTATTACTTTTTCACTAAGACCTAGAGACTGCCCTCCAGTTTCATTCAATAATAACTTAATTCCAACAACCCCTGTAGTCAAATACCTGGGCCTAACGTTTGATAAGCGACTCACCTGGGCTCAACACCTCAAAAACAAAAGGAAATCCGTAAACTCTAGACTTCACTTGCTCCGTCCACTTCTCCGCTCCAAACTAAACATCAGCAATAAATTGTTGATCTACAAAGCTATTTTAAGACCCATATGGGCATATGGCATCCAGATATGGGGCTCCGCGAAACCCTCAAACCTGCGAACTTTACAAGCTTTCCAATCAATATGTCTCCGTCAAATCGTCTCTGCCCCTTGGTATATAAAAAACGCCAATCTTCACAAAGACTTAAACGTTCCCACACTTTCTCAGCTAACCAAATCCCACTTCCTCTCATTCCATTCTAAGCTAAATCACCACACTAATCCATTAATCAAACGTCTGTCTTCTTGTACAATTCCCGACAATCCTAGAAGAAAACTGAAACGATCTTGGCCTAGAGATTTCCTTGCTTGACCTGTCGGGTGGTACTACTGAGTACCCTCCATCTCTGTTACATCAACGCTATTCTCCATCAAAAAAATTACTTATTGTATAAATTGTTTGTATAGATTGTAATGATTCTTTTAATAAAAAAAAAAAAAAAAAAATTTTCATTGAACAAACTGTCGTATATGACCAATGCGTCCGTCATAATATTATGTATAATTCTAATAAATATTTATTACACATAATTTAGTTCGTATATATAATTTAGCTAGTAGTCACACACATACACACACACACACACACACACACACACACACACACACACACACACACACACACACACACACACACACACACACACACACACACACACACACACACGCACACACACACTTAACTAAAGAAGGAAGAAACGCCATTAAAGCATTTTCGGTAATGATACAAAAGACATCGGTCACGACGGCAGAGGGGCTGTCCGTTCTACGCCGTGAGTGTTAACTGAGCAGTTAGGTGTTGGAAAGAATTGAATGGCCGGTGTAGTAAACGTGACTATTCGTTCGCCTTACGTTATATGTTTTTGTTTGTGTGTTCAAATTAATTATTTGTTGTGTTTGTAACAAAATAATAGCGGTAATATTTAAACGTATTCACGAACATTTTATTATTTCATATATACTCGTAATAATATTATTTATATTTATATATAATAATATTACATATATTTATATATAATAATATCATATATATATATATATATATATATATATATATATATAAGTATATAACGTATAACGTATAGTGAGAGGTCATGTAGCATTCGTACTGGTTAAAGATATTTCCAAACATTCAGTACTCGTTATCGTGGTCAAGTGTTTCGGGAGTAAAAGACTTCAGAATCATAAAGTATAAAACCTGAACGGCCTAGCTCGACTCTTTTTAAACAGTACTCGTTATCGTGGTCATTTAAGTGGAGCATAGACGAGATCTTTTACAACAAGTTTCTTTATTAATTTGCTTGACGGTCAGAGATTTGTAAACCGAAAAATCTCGGTTATATACGTCAGGTTTTGACCAGCGTATGCGACAGTATGATAATATTAATTGTTATTTCGTGTGATTAAAATTTGCTGAGAATAGTAAAGTTATAAGAAGAGAAATTTATGTTATAATAAAATTTTTAATATTTAACGAAATTTTGAAAATGTAATATGACTTTACTCATACATTTTACAGCGTTTAAGTAAATTATTTTAGAATTTTCACGTAATTAATTGTTTCACGTCAACTTTCAACTTTCAACAAAGAAATTGTTCATTAACAATATCCAAACGGTATATTTTGATTCTGGAGCTTTGTTGAGAATCGTTTAACTAAAGAAATGATCTATCATTTCTTTAAATTAAGTACATCTATCCCCATTAACTCATCTGAGGAGCAAAAAATACCCCATGGTTCACTCCACGTACAAAAGTACGTACTTTTTACAACTGTGAATACATAGATAAATAATACTAGCTAAAATTATAAGTAAAAAATGCTAGCTGGCATTACATATTCTAATTCATTTAAAATAAAATGCAAAATATTAATCAAAACTATTTTAAATACAGTAGAACATATCGTGTCCCAGCTTATTATTCTTTTTAATATTCTTTGAAAAAACTTTAAGCGGTTAGTTTTTACGTTAATTTTAAACTTGGATAATTTATTTGAAGATATTGGTCAATCCAAACATTATGTGACTTTTAATATAGATAGAACAAGAAGTTTTAAATTTTTTCCATGAAAAAATTGTTTTCTTTGTCATAAAAAAAAACTTAAGATAATTTTGAAGAAAAAAACATACCGATAATTAGACAAAAAAATTTGAAATTTATAAACGGTATATTTTTAGTATTTGACTAAATCTTTTGGAATTTTAATTTTACTTTACTCACACACTCTACTAAAGATGCTGAAAAAATTTACAAATTGCAACACAGGATTTTTTTTTATAAGCGTTTAAATACATTATTTTACGATGTTTACGTAATTAACTGTTTTTACATCAATTTTCAACTATAATTTATAAATATTTATTTGATGAAATAGGTCCATCCAAACGATATATTGTTTTATTTCTGAAGCTTTGCTCAGAATCGATCAACTAAAGAAACGGTTCATAATTTTTTGTTTAAATTTAATACACTCATCACCATTAACTCGTCCGAGGAGCGAAGAATATCCCATGGGATGAAGTACGTACTTTTTTTCTGTTCATCTTAAGGTTCGACATAACGAGAATTAATTGTGTATATTATATTATGTTACATAAAATAAATGTATTACGTCTTTGAAAGTTTCATGTCCGATTTATATTATGAAATTGTCCGCATAAATCGTCATTTAAAAAAAAAAAAACGCCTTTCGACAACTTATAAAGACGGTAGTATAATATTTTAGCGCGGGTGCTAAAATGTGTAGACCCGGCATCGCCCATAATATCTTAGCTCTAGGCTGTACAGTGTATAATCGCCAAACGGCACAGCAGTACACCTGTCGAACCACCGATGCGTAGGTACCAACGTCACGCGGTTATGTGCAGGGTCACGCGATCCTCGCTACCGTCGATGACATTTCCCGCCGACGCGTGAGGACCCCGTACTGGATCGTGCCGCTGCCGCAGCCGTAGTGTATATATATATTAATTTGCGAAACTTGTGTGTATAAGCACAACGACGACGACGACGTCGTAATAACTATATAATAACACTAATAACAATAATAAGAATAACAACGACGACGACGACGACAACAACAGCAACAACAACAACGACGAAAACAACAATAATATTACGGGTAATGTCACATCGTTTAAAAGCGTCTCGCGAGCAGGCTGTGGGCGCGTGTGCGCGGGCTATTAAAACGTCCCGACGACGCTGGTAAATCACGGACGGCCGAGTCGTTTTTTCCGCGTCGTGCCCCTCGACTGTGCTGCAATGTGCACAATATTATACCATGTCCATTACAACGTGGCGCCTTTTGGCAACGATAACAATTCCTTTATTTAAGAAAATATTACATAAAAATATTACATAGTACATGTATATCATACGTATGTGTTTGTGTGTGTGTGTGTGTGTGTGTGTGTGTGTGTGTGTGTGTGTGTGTGTGTGTGTGTGTGCGAATGTTGCAAAAGGATTAGTTCGAACCAAGAGGACTGAGGCGGATTTGAGGGAGTACAGAAGGGCCTCAGGTCTTCCGATCCTTTCCATTAGGAAACTTCCTACTCAGCAATAAGTAATAGTTGGGAGGAATAAAAAAAATTAATCTTAAAAAGAAAACAAATTTATTAAGATTCTTGATTATAGACATAATTTTTGATACGTTATAAACAATTAATTTATACTTAGTACTTGTAAGTCAGCCGGAATTTTTATTAACAGAAAACTAGATATTATATTATCGACCGAAGATGAATGTTTTCCAAACATACGTCAACTCGTATTATTATTTTTTTTTTTTTTAGCCGTATTACCAATTAAAATATCTACAAATCTTTTTCCATTTAAAAAATAATTAAATCATCTTCGAGAACGACGATGGGATCAAATCGTTTAGACGATTCAGGTTTGTTAAATATTCATTTTAAAATTAATGTGAAACCGGAAGACATATTAAATATATCGGCTCAGCATATTCTAGGCATTTATTTGTTTATTATTAACCTACAATGCTTTTTTTTTAATAAATTTGACTTGAATATTATTTTTAAAAACTCCCCCCCCCCATACTAAAATCTTAGATCCATCACTACTGTAGGAGCTGACTGGAAATTTTAGGTCCAGGCTAGGATGCAAAATGAAAATTAGGGGCCCGTATATTTTTATTGAGACAATATATCAGTTTGATATTATGTCGTATTTTTTATACAGTTTACAAAATTAGAGCTATAAAGTGACAATTGGTGCTTACAAATAAATGCAAATCGATTTCTTGGATTGGGTTGACTTATAAGCACCCTGCAGGACCAATCCATCTGCGATTTGAATTAAATTATGTAACTAATGTTTAATGAAACTCTGTACCCTTTGCAATACTTTGTTTTGGAAATACTTTCTAATCGAAGATGATTTTACTTCTAGGACAAGATATTTGTGATAGTAGTATTGAGTTATGAAAAACGACAAATCATTTTTTAGTTAAATGACTTTCATAAAAGCTGTGTAAAATACGGAAATGCATAGATTTTTTTTTATTGACAATGTGAAAACTTGGATTTTTTCAAATTAAAAATATTAAATTTAAAATTTTATCCTGAAGTTGAATTATATTTCTAAAAATATATTACATTTAATATTTATAACACCTTCAACATTTAAAATTTAGAGTAACAAAAAAAAGCAGTAATTTTTGCAAAGTAACCCTAATTCTTCATTTATACCAATGCTCTAAAAAATAAAATACTCTAAACTTTAAATATTTATTGGTAACTTAAATTTTTAATCGAAAATTAAAAAAAAAAAAATTAAATAGTGTATTATAAATAGTGATTGTCATATAAGAAATTTAAAAACCGAAAAAATTATTTATTTTTTTACTTACGAATAGTTTTATTGATATTTTAAATACGTTGTAAGTACCTATACGATAAAAAAAATTCATATTTATGCCAAGTTTAAATGTGACAGTCATATTATTACCATAATATACAAATTTAAATATTAAATTGGTTTTAAAAATAATGACTTAAGTACCATTTTTCGTCAGCAATGTGATACACTACTTCAGTCAAAGAATGATATATTATAGTAAAGCTACTTATGAAACAAGCAGTAAAAATGTTCGTGTACAAAACACAAAAATAACAGTCACTCTTAGTTTTAGCTGAGGCAGTTAATAAATCCAAATCATGTCATTTATATTAAGTATATTTACTGCTATTTTAGTTCGAATTATTTTTTACACAATGTTTCTTTGTGGTTAATGCTACTTTTAATTTAATTCAATCAATTACCTAACTAAAAGACTTTTTATAAGTAATGGAAGATATTTTTTAAATTTTATTTAGATACAAATTAAAATACCAGCATTTATCGTTTGATTATTTTACCATACCAACCGCATATCATGTCACGTGTGTAAATACAACACGCTATTGTTTTTAATATGCTAGTGTATTTTGTTGTGTTAATATATTTAAATAATGTGAGTCATATTAGTCGAGAATATTTAATAATACAAATTTTCATTTCACCTATTTTCTATTTTAATAAATAACATGTCAGTTTGACAAATTAATAGATACAAAAATAGTAAATACATTGCCAAAAAACAATGTGGACGTATCTTCCATGTCAATTTTACCTAAAGTAATAGTTAAGTAAGATCACTGTTAAGTGTCTATAATTATTGTTATAAGCTGATATTATGTTAGAGTAATTACTTAAACTACTCATATATTATATTTAGTATTATATATTTTTCCTATACCAAGTGTGCTCTTCAAACTTTCAATTTTAGTTTAAATAATAACACTTAAGTTATTTTGTATTACTATGTTTTTTTTTCATATTTAGTGAAACATAAAAACATATTTAGTGAAACATTCAGTGGCACACATGAAGAAGTAGACAAGGTGAACATGCATTCAATATAACTTTAACATTAACGAAATTAATTTAAATGTATTATCATTACCTAGTCTGTTAAGGAAAAATGGATATTTGTTTTAAATTACATATGTACAATATATACGTATATTATGTGTAAAGATAATTTAGATTACATCAAATATATAATAGACAAAATAGTTTTGAAATATTTATTGTGTTTTATGATCATTTACACTTTGATTAACTTGAAACTAAAGAAATCAGACATTAAAAGTATTAAAAAGTTTTTTTTTTTTTAAATTTATTTCTATTAGTGTTATAAATTGTTATGAAATAGCATTTAAATTAACATATCACCTTAAGTTTAATCACACAATATAGTAGTGTTGAACCTTATTTTAAGCAGAGTTAAAATGTATTTACAATTATCTTCATTATAACATCAGACTCATCACCCATGGCAGGATTGTAAAACTATTTTTGTGTGAAATATCTAGGTATTGAGACTGGGCATCATTGAAACTAACTTTAAATTATAAAACAGTTGAAATGAATTGTCACGTGAAAGATAAATATTCGACGACATTATGCAATGCAACTGCCTCATCATAAAATCGTTAAGTTATGTTGATGTACCTATATAATATGCCGAAAAACACATATTATGTGATATAAATGATGTATATAATAATCAGCTTTTATGGAATCTATCACTCCGAAAAATATTTATCATAAAAATTCAATATTTAAGTAACAGTTTAAATTGCAAACAAGTGTTTTACACATCTTAATGCACAAAAGAAAAAGAGCTTTATATACATTTTATTTTATTAATTACTATATACATAGCTATACGATGTTTGAAAAAAGAATGTGAATGAATTTTTCACACACTATTCATTTTTTCATGTTCAATAAAATAATGTTTGAAATAAATATTTAAAGATAGACTTCAAAATTACCATTCATTTTTAAGTTTATGATACTTATAAATTAAAGAAAACTAAAAAAATTATATTTATTTGCTACAAAAAATATTCTGTGTAAAAAAAAAACGTATAATACTATAAATTAATTATTTTATAATGAGTGCTTCGTGAAAAAAAGTCACCTTGCATGTAAGTAATAAAAAAAAAAAAAAAGGAACAATGGAGTATTTTAGCTAATAATAATTTGACCAGCGACCCGGCATGATGCTAAGAGCCTTAAAATAGACATTTACCTAATAACAAATCGAGCCAAGTGCATCGTATTGTCGGGATTGCTCAATTCTCAAATTAGTGCGAATTCAGCGCTCATTTATATTTCTACAACGTTTTTAATTAATTACTAGCTAAATAAAAAACTAAAAAGCTAATTACTTACTGCGAAGAAAAATCAATCCTAAATTATCTGCTCAAAGATTGGACACGAGGCATCGACAGAGTAATATCCGTTTTATTCAACTTAGATGTGAATATATAATAAATAAACCACAATATATTTTATAATAATAATTATTTTAATGCTTTTACTGAACATAACGTCATAAATTATACGTATATTATTGCTGTTCTTGGGTAAATTGTTCATGTGTACATAATTTTGTCGTGCACGCGATTCCGTTTAAAAGCTTTTAAGTTTTTAAATGGTTCCTTGAAATATTATGTATAACGAGGTTATACTATCAATTTAAATAATATTTTTTGAAATTAATAAATTACCCTTACCCATCCATTTTTATGTGAATTTTAATTTAATAATATGAATCGATTAAGAATCATAAACTTTTAAAAGCATTTTTTAATTTGTTTCAATTATTTAAATAATAACTATTTCGTGTATTCAAATAAGTTTGAAACTATGTAATTTAATAGATTTAAATGGTTTTTATAAAAATTGTTGAATTCTTTATTAAGGAAACAGAAAAATGATTTGGAAATGTCATAAAACACACTCATTGGTGTATTTGTATGTAATGATATGGTATATAAAATGATACGTGTTATTTTAGAACAGGCATGTGAAACACGCGGCCCTCAGCTCATTTTTTTGTGGCTCACGGCAACCAATAGTAATGAAAAAATAAAAAATTAAATATTAATACCGTGTCACAACTATCTTAGATTCTTAGACAACGGTTTCTTTGGTATAAATTATTATACTGTGTTCTGTTCTGATCTTTCTAATTTACAATGTTGTGCCAATACGATATGTAGAACTCGAATTTGCTTGTAAAATCAATTTTATGTTGAGTAGTACTTATCAATGTGTGCAACTATTTTCATTAATGAACAGTAATACATCACCCGTTAGATCCAGATTAACCGATACATATCTAAATATTTTGTTAAAAGTGGCTTAATATATCAATTAATATTTCTGCCGAAATTTAAATGTTGGCGGGGTAAAAGAGATGTGACAAATTAATATGTATATTTTTTGCAGTTTAAATAGCACCTATTTTATAAATAATTGATACGATTTATTTACATGTTAATTTTTTAAACTTTTTTAATTTAATTGTATATACTGTATTTGTAAATGTAAAGAATAAAATTGAAATATTAGTATAAAATATTTTTTTTTGTTAAATTTTTATGTGCGGTCCGCATAATAAACTTTTCAATATATTTGGCCCACTTGACACTTTGAATTTGACATGCCTGTTTTAGAATATACAATATTTGTTTTGTTTGAAAACTTTAAAAGTAAAGTACAAAATGATTGTGTAAAAATTAAAAAAAAACTTTTTTGTCACTTTATTTTGAATTTTGAAATCAAACAACAATATTAGTAATTCATGTAAGGATTTAAAATTTAATTCCGAATTTCACATGTGTCAATAAATAATAAAATTTTATATTTATCCAAATATTATAGAAAATTGTAGTTTTTATCAACAATTACAAGCTAATTTTACTTGCAGTAAATTATTTTACTTCAATTTACCATGAATACTATCAAAATATTAAATTTTAACTCAAGGTTAATTGCTTTATGTTTTTGAACTATAAATTATTATCAATACATTTTGATACTCTTGGTTTAAACTTTTGATTGAACCACTTAAGTTTTACCTCAAACAATAAATATGTGAGAAAAATATATTATCATATGAATATATTCTCTTAAACTTAACTTCAAAATCAGCAATAATAGACAAAAAATAATGTTTACATTCTGGGATATGTATAAATGTAATAAAAGTAGTTTGTTTCTCATAAACGTCCTCACTCTAGGCAACACTAAATAACGAAAGACGAACCACATTTGGATCATGATCAATTTTTGTGTAGCTAAATGGTAATAAATAAATAAAATTATTAAAATCGTTATATTAATTTTTTTTGAAGATGTTCACTAAATAAAAAAATGACCTTGTTCGTTAAAAGCTTTAGTTATACAACATGTACAAGTGGTGCAAAATAACCACGCCAAGGTCGATAAAATATAAAATCCATAAATATGTGGGTTTAATTTTACTGAAACTATGAATAATGTTTATATAAACTATAAATATTAAAACGTTATTAAATTTCAGAAGAAATAGAAAACATTTTGTTGGATAAAGATTAAATATACAAAATAGCTTCATATTTTTTTATTACTTATATTAGGCAGAGAAACAAAATAAAAATCTCATTAAAACAAAAAAAGTTACACATAACAAGTCAAAAATATAGACTGCATTCTAATTGCATGTTGCAGGAAAATTTAAAAGTAAACAATAGTGCCCGTATTGTATGCAATAAGTCGGTCCAAATCGGATAAAATATTTTAAATTCTCAACCTAATAGTATTTAGTTAGTGCATGATAAGAACATAGTTCAATGAAACGTGTTCACCAAAACATTGAGTTCATATTTAAATAACATAAACTGAAAAATAGTTCAACAGAAAAAAATGTGTGATTTACGTGAACCTACGGGAAAATAATTAGAAATGAGCTTTGAAAATACGAGGTATTTTCAAAAAACTATTTGTATCTTAAAAGTAGTCAATTTTTTTTAACTTTCGTTAATTATGAAACAATATTTCATTAATATATTATTGACATTTTAAGTTTCTACCAATACTACTTTCCTAGTTACGACCAAATGTTTAAAATCAATTTAATGAAAGGGTCATTAACGTCAAATGTTACCGTTTTTACTGGTTTTTCGGAAGTTATTCCTCACGCCTTGAAAATGCATTGAAAAAAGAGAAAAATGCCCTTTTGATGTATCATCTAAATGTGATCTCCTATCTATAGAATTGCCGAATGAAACGTTTGGACATAGTTAAGAGTACCAAAAGTGTCGTAATAAAAACAAATTAAAAAATAAACAGCAAGACCAATATAGGTATTTTGCTTTACTTATAATCTCAAAAATAAAAACTAATCCCTGACAATATATCACAAGTTAAAATTATAAATTATCATTTCGAAATCAACAAACACCTTTGTATCGATTTAACAAACAAGAAGAGTAGATGGCTTTTTATAAATGACAAAAAAAAACACTATAGTTTTTACGATAAGTAATTGAACAGAAATAAAAATCTAATTAAACATTGGTTACTTTTTTGCCATACTAATAAGTATCGTAGAAAATTAAACGCTGTATCGTTAACCGTTACTAGCAATAACTAATACTTAACTTTTATCTCTTACCTTCTTTTTTATACGGTTGCAGTGCCCTTATAGATAGCATTTTCTGTGATTGAATTTTCCTGATGATTGATAAACCACGGTCGCCTATTACACATGAGTGTAGTCAAGATCAAAGTATTAATTATTTTAACTAAACCAGATGAGATTAACTAGCATTCACAGGATTGTCGATGGCATCGAATTTTGCAGAACAATAGGGTTGTGTATGTATTATACTGCCTACACGCCGTGGCGTAGGAATATACGCAATAAAAAACCCCAAAACGACTCCATCGTCTTCGCTTTGTCGTTTTATTCACGCGAACCTGCGTTTAAAGCATTACGGAACCAAAGTTGTTATACAATAAAGCGAATCAACCCTAATGCCAAATACACTCGTTGGGAATAATGACTTCGATGTTTACTATTTAATCGACTTGCCGGGAAATTACTTACAAAGCCCAAGTTACAAATAGGTATACCCGTATTGGTAAGAAAAATTTTATAGAAAACCACAATATCAAATTAAATCTACTTAATTGAAAACAACTTATACAATATAACTCCGATAGGAATTTCAGATGTTTTCTGAATCCACAACATTACGAGTTTATCTATATTTGTATATAGGTACGTGTGTTGTACTACAGCTACGGCTGTTTTGTTCACAATCACGCAGCACGCCTCTGCCCAGTTCGTGGAACAGTAGCAGTGAATAGATTATCAAACCTTTCAAATCATTTAGTATTTTTCACAAAACCAGACGATGTTCTCCTAGACTTATCTATAAATTTACACTAATACTTAGGCCAAGTCATAGGCGTCGCTAAGCATAGTCACAAGGGTGCATAGTACAAAGTGATTTATTTATTTGAAATACTACATAAACGCTCAGCAATATGATTGATATAACTTTAAAATCAGATGACAACACAATCATATAATGAATATTTATTTTAAAAATGCAGATAAAAATCTAGGAGTCTATGATAACCAATAGTTTCTAGAAAATAAACGTTTAGGTGAAAAATTATTGAAAATAAGGTAAATAAAACAGTTTTTTTATTATTCAATTTTAGCTTTTTCCTTTGAAAAGGCAGAGGTGCAAGTATAACCACCTCGTGGCACACATGGCCTCGCATATTTTAATCCTTTAATTCTCAAATATTTTGTTTTCAATAAAAATATACAAGCGTAAGTGTACATAATACTTTGATACGTATTTTTTTGTTTAGCAGTTTTTCTTTATGATTGGAAAAGCTATTAAGAATGGAGAAAAATTATCCCTCAGAGTATTTTCAAACCATTTTAAAATATAAAATATATCTTTTTAATAATGTTTATAAATTAGGTTACTGAAAATAAGCGTATTTTCTTGTAAATTCTTCTATATGTTGAATTTCTGCGATCTGGTCTTGATAAATTCTTAAATGATTAAAGTTCACACGTCAAGAACATATGCGGAAATTTAATAAATGTACTCAATGGAAATTTTTTTCTTATATTGTATAATATCGTAAAAAGTAAAAAGAAAAAAATAATTGTATAGCCGTTGATATCGAGGAAAATAATAATAGCGTTACATAACTGAAAATATGTATAATGCAACTTCAGAAAGATATACATTTCCGTTTTATATAAGGTATTGATCAATGCCCAAGAAGTATCTATTCTCGATCATTTCAAATTTTCCAATTCAGACACTGAGATTGATTTGACATCAGTTACGAAGAACAATATTTATGAATTATCACGCTTGATAAATATTATCTAAATTATACATGTCATAACATTACATTATACTCATTAATAAATGTTTTAATCAATATTTAATTGGTAATGAAAACCACGAATCGTACACTGAAAATAATACATTACATGAAACAAATGAATACTTTGTAACATATCGTTCAAACGTATTAGATGACTTTTCAAAACAAATTTCATCAATGATATTTACATTGACAAATTTAGTGAAATTTACAAAAATTGTCGTATTTAAATATCATGATATTTTGAAAATTATTTTGTCGTAATACTTACATATAAGTCGAAATGCTAACACTAGGAAAATACGTAGATGATTCATATTTACAGAGAATATTACGTTTAAATCGTATAATCATTAGACATTTTGAAATGAAACATTTTCTTTAATGATTTACATTTTAAAAAATGGCTCTAATTGAAATGAATAAAAATATTTTAAAAATGAAGTAGTTATTTTAATTGATAATTTTTTTTAAAAATGACATGTTTTTTTCAAATTAAATATTCCTATTAAACTTCTTAAAGTAACCTAATTTTGAGCATAAGCGCAATTCGGGGGAATAAGCCCCTCAGACAAGTTTGTAGCTCCCCTTGAGAAAAAAATAATTCAAATATGTTAAATAGTAAACGTTATGAAACGTAAACGCTGTTTTTAATATTTTAGTTGGTAGTTCTAATGAAAAGAAAATTGTATTTGAATTAATTCTATCGATAGAAAATAATTGTATGTATAAAGTATTTAGATAAATAGTGAAGAATGTGATCATTTCATAGTTTTTATAATCAAAAATATCAAAAGTATAGTCATTGCTCATTAGTAAGGTTTGTATTAAATTATTTAAATAACAACCGAAAAAAAATAAACCTGCTACTGAGTTTATCAATTTAAGTTATTTATTTGCTTACAAATTTCTAAATGTAATTTATTTTATTGGGTAAGGTTTTATTTGTGTATATACACTGTACACCAGACATGTAACACTCAAAATATCAATTGGGCCACATAAATATTTATTAATTGAATTGCTTACTAAGTAGACTGATCTTAAAAATGAGTTGAAAAAAAAACATTTTTCACAAATTTGTTAATTTTATTAATTGCGAATACAACAGGTACGGTTAATTTTTTTTTTTTATACATATTTTAATAATTTAATACATTTTGTATTTTCAATTGAAAAGAGAATCAAATACATTATTAAAGAGATAGGTTTTACTTTAAAAAATACAGGAACTACATTGATTAGATTAGATGTTAACAATTAAAGAAGTACTTTTATTTACTGAATCTACTAATAATCTATACATTAAACTATATCAGTGATACTTCGTAATACTTCGATTACAGTGTAACTGTGAATAAGTAACGTAATATTTATTATAAAAATAAACCTCATTTTGTCATATATGTGACACGAAATGAAAAATTATATGCTTTATTCCTTATATATATTTTTTTCATTAATTTTACTTAATGAAATATAATATGTTATATATGATAAAATATTATACTAGTGTACGTCGAAATCTTGAATCTGTAATTAACTGTCACAGGTTTAAGATAAGTTAAAGAAATAAAGACCAATTGATTTGGTAAATGTATTGTCGAAAATAAAAAGCTATTTATCGAGTTTATGTTTACTCGTGGATTTGTACCAGTATAACAAATTAAAAATAAATGACAACATTTCTGAAATGTAAAAGATAATAATAAATAAGTTCATGATAATGTATGTACCTACCTATCAGAATTCACAAACCTGGTTGATTTTGGAACATTTTTACAATCCTTGACAGAAATGGTAATTTGCGTCATTATTATAATTAATGTTTCTATGTATTGATCCATTCAATTTTTTCAGTTATGACTTATGACTAAATCACTAAAATCGATTTAAAGAAATTCTCGTTTATAACACATTTTAACGTTGTTACTCAATTTTTCGATAGTTTATCCCTACTTCTGAAAAAAAACGACAGTCCATCTAAAAACACTATTTACATCCAATATCTGATTTATTGAGGTTCTGAATGTAACTTTTGAATAAAATGTACATCTTGAAAAAGTATCTCCAGGACAAAAAGGAGAAAATAAATGTCAACGTAAAACCTTCATTTTTCATTGAATATATAATATCGAACAGTGTATTAAGCCTCGTGGTTTTAGTACGCATGAAACTGTAATATATAACACATAATATATACTGGGCCTAGAAATTACATTTTTTTATATCATCACATACATATTTTTTCACCAGTACCATTCCCGCTCATCTAAAAAAATTGTTACGTTTACTACTTACTATTTTATTTCGTAGTTTTACTGTGCTAAGTGATTTTTTAGTTTTTCATTACTTACTAGTTAAGGAATATTTTCGATTTGCAGAACGGCTAATCCCAGATACTCGAATAATTGGCTAATTTTTAATGATTCCTAACAATATTAACCTAATATACTTGTGTTATAAATACATTTTTCTGAATTAATACGTACCAATTTAAAGATTACTTACTTCGTTTGGAGAAAAAAATCTCTATAATTTATTATAACTCGGCCTCACATTCATGAAATAGGCAAACTTTTATACATACATTATTTTAAATTGGTGTCCTCAAAGTTAAGTTATAATGAAAGATAAGTCCCAATCAATGATATTTTTAATTTTATCAATTTATAGGTTTCGAGTTCAAGAACAGAGCAAATAAAAATTACGGTGACCATTTTTTTTTCATCATATCAATAAAGTATTTTATTATTGATTAAATATTTTTATTGTATATAGTTATTATTTATTATTATCTTGACCCAATTATTCAAAAAACTTCTAAAAATATTTAAATGAAGTAAGTGCTATAATTTTCACATTTTTAATCAATTGTATTTCAGAAACAGAACTGTGCATTCTATAATCACAGATTATATGAAACATATATGTATAATCTGTGTTATAATTTTGTGATTAGTGTTTTATTTTATATCTATGGCAAAATATAAAATCCGTATACAATAAAAATAAATAGCTAGATATTCTACAATGACTAGTTATCCAAAGAAATGATATATAATTCAGGTAAATTCATTTTCTTTAATTTATTAAATGAATTATAAGATTTTTTTGTTTTTTTGTTACTAAAGTATGTTATTTTATTTGTTAAATTATTTATGTCCAATTTTACTTTATTGTTATTATTAAAAGCATATTTCATCAAAAAAGGATTTTTATTTGCCTATTTCTTAATAATATTAAGAATATATCTGGAGCATATTTTAAGATTTTTTAGATGTATAAATTAATATTATTTTGAGCTTACTAACAGCATACAACTCTGGATTTTAATGAGTAGGTACATTATTTATTATGATTAAAATTTAACTTCTAAAATTAAAATTATATTCTATTTGTCAAGTGCCTCATTCTAGTGGTTGTAAGTTGCGTGAAACGAACTACTTCATCGAATAGTTATTCGTACGATGGCCAGAGTGTGCTCACTATTTATTTTAATACCTAATAATACCTAGTAGCAAGGTATAATACAGAATAGGTACCTACTACTCGTATTTTTAATTTTCTCTGAATTTTCAATACAAGGAATATGTATGTATGAAAAAAGATAATTACGAAGTTTTAATCACGAAATTTAACCAAATACCTTTACTCACGATTTTTTTTTATCATGATCTATGATGGTATTGATTTTATGAGTGTTCGCTTTGGTCTGTAAGAACTTATTTTATTTAAAGGTTTATTTACATAATAATAATGTATTACATATATTATTTATTATTTTAACATACTCAAGAGTATTGAAATCAGTTATGAATTATTAGTTCATGGGTGTACTTAAATCATAAAAAAAATTAATATTTACCATTAACTATCCATTTTATTGGAGAGCAAAATTGCGTAATGTAACTTAAACAGGTGAAAAAATATAAATACGTGAATAAATATTGAATTTCATTGTATGATTTTCATAAAACCATAGATCACATTTTGATTTCGTTACCTCGTACTCAAAATATATAAGGTACAACAATATTATCAAATTGATATTGTTGTAAAATATAGTTATAAGTTTTACGTAAATACGTAAATAACAAGTGTATGATGGGTAAACTTGTCTTTTTACAATTTCGTAGCATCATCTAATATATACAATGTTTATATAATGTATAAATTATCATTGGGACGTGAGCATCTGATATACAGTTTACGTCTCTGAAGTTCACTAGTTACGCAATTTTTTATATGAAAAACAATTTTGAATATAAATATTTTTCTTAAAAATAAAATATATTATTATGGTTTTACAAATAGTTGCTAAGACAATGACGACGGTACATAACACTATGCCATAAGGTTTTTTTTGATTTTGTGATCATGTAATACACTTAAATTTATAAAATAATAACTTATTGTTGAAAATTATTAATTGAATCTGTAAAATACCTGAATTATCCATATTAACACACACCAAATAAATCATTTTGCTGTAAAACTTATCATTAAAAACTTATTTATAAATTTTCGTTTGAATATATACATATATATATATATATATATATATATATATATATATATATATATATATATATATATATATATATATATTCAGGTTATTTATTGAATCCCAAATTATAATACCATAATATAATAAATAGTAAGAAATATGCTGTTGATATGACCCGATGTAATAGAACTTTGATAACATTAATATTAAAAATAAAAACTCAGTGAATTGAATAAAACTGAATTTAAAAAACTATTATATATCATGTTCATATCGTAAGTACCCATTATTTTTAATTTAATTTTTACGATGCGAGCTTTTTGCCGCAATGATATTGATGAATCTAGAACACTTAATTCGGAAGGTATGTTTAATCTTTCCCAAAGATCAGGTATTTCATATATTCGGTATTTAATAACAGAATATTTTTTTTCCTCAAAAATATTTAGTATATGAAAGAAATCTACTGTGAAAACAATTATATCCCTAAAACGAGATTTTCGTAAAATCGACTATGGTTATTTAGCTATTTAAGTTCAAAAATAATATCGGTATAAACTTATCATTTTTCACCGAAACTTTTCAATATCATACAAAATACATAACCAAAATTTTGCTCAAAAAAATTATCCAGTTTTGTAAAAGTTCATCGAATGGCGTAACCTAATATTCACAAATTTTGTTTTATTGTTTTATTAATTATTATAAAGAAATGGCCAATATAAAAAAAATTAATTAACCTAACCTAACCTAACCTTAAAAAAAGAAAAAATCAAAGAATTAAGAAAGCATAATGAAACTTAAATTTAGTTACAATCACAATATTTACAAATTATTACAATATTTTGTTTAAGTGTAAATTAAAATACACGTTTTAAAATACTAAAATTAGCTATAATTATTTAGACTAAAATTAAAGTGCTATTACAATATTAGTAAAACTAGTAAAACAACAGAGATAGTGTTTTAATTTTTTTTTGCGTTTATACCTTTAATATGTAATAGGTACACGTATCAACAATACTTTTTGAATACCTATTATATGTTTACAATATTATTGTTAAATACAACTTCATTTTGCAATTTGAAGTAAAATTAACAAAATTTTCAAACGTATTTATTGTAGTGTAATATTATATTATTTTTATAACGTATATATATATATTTATTTATTTGCTTTAAAAAAATGAAGATTTTTTTTCTGTATTTTGGCAATATATATGTATGTATGATGTTGTGACGGTGTTCTGTTCTCAAGGAGTTGTTTACAATAATACAGACGTTCCAATTCATGGAGGTATACGTACTGCGTAATATTATGGTTATTCTGTATTCACCTGTAAACTGTAACGTAGTTTCGAAAACCCGGAATAAAAAATACACTTTAATTAGCACGGTGTTATAATAATATTGCAGCTCCTTAAGAATTCAGTAAAACATGTGTCTATTGTGCGTATCGTGTAATAGGTATTACATCATAACTACCTAGCAATTGAGCATACATAATGTCCAGCACAAAAATTTAAAAGTAACTTTTTTTTTTCAAAATCGTACACCTTTCTTTCGAAATAAAAAATGAACAGATCTTAAAACTGATCATATATATATATATACCATTAACAGTGTTTCTTATGCAGCTCCCGTGCTCCTCCCATAGATTCAACCTTGACTAAAAATAACTAAAAATGATCTAAATTTTCAAGTGATATTTACTACTTAAGGCTAGTTCGGACTATGCCAGTAATTTAGTCAAGTGGTAAGTGATTTACTAACTACTAAACGGTTTAGTAACTGAAAAGTGTTCAGACACAATAGGGCTTAAAACTGTTTTAGTACATTAGTATTATTTTTGGTGCTGTGAAAAGTGATTGCCAAAATGAATAGTTTACAAAAAAAAAAAATTTGAATAAAGCAATAGGACTTATTTCAACGGCTATTTTAGAAGAGGTAGAAGAAGAGCTTGATAAAAATTCAAAGCGAATGTGGATTAGGGAATGGATCAAGAGAAGTGAGACACATTGGGAGCTACAAATGAAAATTTGTTGTAATTCATTACAAGCAGATAGCTTGGCCTGTTTATTTTTATACAGCAGACATTTTATGTTCCATAAAGACTCGTGTTTTATATATTCCGAAACAAATTTAAATGTTGTGTCTTCACCCCAACGAAACGTCATCTTGACTTACTTAGTACTTATTAGTTATTAGTATAACACATCGTTCTAAATGTCAAACTTGATCGTAATATACGGTAATTTATGATCATTTTCTACTAATGTCACTTTTACCTAAAGTAATAGTTAAGTAAGATCACTGTTACGTGTCTATAATTATTGTTTTAAGCTGACATTATATTGGAGTAATTACACAAACTACTTACATATTATTTTTGTTATCATATATTTTTCCTATACCAAGTGTGTTCAACAAACTTTCAGTTTTAGTTTAAATAATAATACTTAAGTTATTTTGTATTACTATGTTTTTTAGATTCTGAGTGAAGCGAAGGATCTTATGGTTTTACAATGATGTTTATTTTTTTTTTTTTTTATTTTTTTTTTTTTATTTATTTTTTTTTTTTTTCTGTAAACACTTTTTCGTATAGAAATCCTTGTCCAAAAGTTTCGTCCAGCAACTTTTTAGATTCGAAATTGAACTGAGATGGTACTTTAGAGAGGTCATTTTTCCAAAATCTCCATAGTTTTTCCAGTAATCAAGAATAACGATCGAAAAACTGAGTAAAAACGGTAAAATCGGTAAAAATCCTCCGTAAACGAGATTTTCACTGTTCAGATTTTAGGTATTTAGTCATAAATCGAAAAGTATTGAAGATAGAAACTTGAAAATTTTATCCAATATCAAATACATACTTTTTTATATTGGACAACATTTTCAGAACAATTACACCACTTTTGACTTAAATATAGAACTTTTAATGTACCAAATTGTTTGAAAGTTTTTATGTAATATAATTTTAAATATTTGACAAAAAGTTCTGAAAATGTAATATAACCTTACTCATATACCTACCTAATTATCCTAACGAAAATTGAAAAATCGTGAGTCAGGATTTTTTTTTATACACACTTTAATAAATTATTATAACTCACCAAAAATTATACAAATAGCCGTAAAATACGTAAACAGTATTTAAATAATAATATAGGTATTATATATTTATATTACACTGAAGCTTTGCTCAGAATCGTTTTATACTAAAGAAATGAGTCATCATTTCTTTAAAACTTAATACATTCATCACCAATATCTTGTCCGAGGACCGAAGGGACGAAGGACGAACTTGTACCACCATCATAGGCGCAATTTGGGGGGGCTAGGGTGTGCTTAGCACCCCCAGTTTTGAAATCAGCACCCCCAAATTTTAACCGTGTTTATTTGCATTGTACTAGTAATTATGTAAAGAAAAACAGTTGTTATTGTTTTATTTATATTTATAAATAATTAAATATAATGCTTCAAATAATAATCGTGAAAATGGTAAATGGTAAATGAAAAATACGATATTCAAGATTTGAAGAAAACAGTTGAAAAACATGTACATCCAAATCTTTACATATTATTACAAGTAACAATTAATTCTTATGAAATTTATTATTTAATTTATATTTTTTATATAAATACAATTTTTTCTAACAATATGAAATATTAAATTTTTTTTAAATTCCAGGTTGCTTTTACACTTCAAATAAGTTCAGCTACATGCGAAAGATCATTTTCAGCTCTAAGTAAAATCAAAACTTGGTTTATGGTATCGATGGGTCAAGAGAGATTGACAGATTTGTCAATATTATAATATATTGAAAAGGATTTAACCAATGATATTGATATAAATGAAGTTATCAATATATTTTTGGTAAAATTGAAAGAAGAATGATGTTATAAAATTATATTTTATTTTAAAAATAAATCATTTAATCGCTCAGAATGTAATGTTACGTTTATTAATAAATGTGCAATTAAATAAGTATATTATTTTCAAAGCACACGTAGCCATTTCTAAATGGTGTAATATGACGAAATGGTTATTAATTGAAGGCTGAAAGTATCGATAGCCACGAAATAACATTATAAAATAGAGGGGCTTCAGCACCCCCAGTTATTTCAGTGAAATTGCGCCCCTGACCACCATCATCTCACTTACCAGCTTTTTTTTTAACTTATTTAGTGAAACATTCAGTGGCATACATGAAGAAGTAGAAATTTTGAATATGCATGCTATATAACTTTAACATTAACGAAATTAATTGAAATGTATTATCATTACCTAGTCTATTAAGGAAAAATGGATCTTTGTTTTAAATTACATATTATGTACAAAATATACGTATATTATATGTAAAAATAATTAAAAATACATCAAATATAATATTATTAATAATATTATATTATAATAGACAAAATAGTTTTGAAATATTAACTGTGTATTATGATCATTTTCACTTTGATTGATTTGAAACTAACGAAATCAAAGAAATTAAAAATATGTATTTGAAAGTATTTTTTTTATAACATTATATTTCTATTAGTGCTATAAATTGCTATGAATATTATGTTCACGTATAGTTACATATTTTTAGTTGGTAATGATGTAATGTGTTTAAAATATACTTTAGAGTGAAATGTAGCAGCCGAAGTGCACAGACGTTTTTCAGATGCATATTCATACGCATATTTTTTTGTAATATTATTATGATTTTTAACCATATTATATTGTAGGAGTTAAGGTGGATTTCGATCCATGACTCTCACACCCTGAGCGATAATGAAGGTGCATCCCGGTATGAACTATCATAATATAAATCGTATGTGTGTGCGTGTGTATGTGTGTATGTGCACGCGTGTGGGTGTGCTTATGGGGGTGTATTTACGTACATATTAGTGATGACGATCACGGCGCCAGCTGAGGGTCCATGACGTCATTTCGTTTTTACTACTCACCCACGCGGAGCGATGAGTCATGAACACGACTGTGCAATATTCGCGTCAAACGCTTTTATTCTCTCGTAACGAAAAAACATACGTCTATATATTTACACATAGGTATACCGATCATAGGTGCCTAACAGACACGTGACCGACTTGGAGAATTGTACATTAACGGTATACGAGTATTTGGACGACGTATATGCTTGTACTTATAATTTTTGGCAACTAGATGTATAGAGTGCGGGTATTTAAATTCTCGTAATACCCCGACTGAAAGAATGATCTAGAGCAGTAGCGGAATGAGAATGTTTTAAAAGAGCGAATATGTAAATTACCCTTTGTAAATAACACAAAGGCGATTTGCCTGCCACGCCCTCTATACACATTGAAAATATTAATTACAGAAAAATTTTGAATTTTTATACCCTTCGTAAATTGAAAAAAAATATACAAATAATAATTATTATTTTTAAAATTTATTAATAATTTTAACATTACAGCAGATAAGTAATTGTTATAAGTATATGTTCTTTTCTGTCTTCAAATGAAATGTTTAACATTTTTAGTTTGTGTAATTATATCAATAGATAGAAGGTAATATAATATTTCATAATTAGGCACCTGTACATATTTTAAACAGATTAACTTGACATAACCAATTATCTAAAATAAAATTTCATAAATAAAACCAAAACCTGCAAATTTTACCGGACGAGTAGATATGAATTTAATAAACTACCACTTACTGTAAAAAATCGAAAGATTAACTTAAACAAAACCTTGACATTTTAAAATATTTTTATGCTTTTAACTTTCAAGTTACCAACCTGAGTAATGAATTTAATGATCGGTTACACCTCAAAACCCTAAAATATGATAGTTTTCTCCCTATCTAGTACTAGTAATTTATACTTTTATAAATATTTACTTTGTCCTAAAGTGCTAAAGATAAAACGTCGAAGGGTTTGTTGCAATACGGATTATTAAAGGCAATTATCTGGTTTTAAAACTACTATTATTAACATACCAATAAATACTTTTATATGGTAAAATATATTTTATGAATTAAATGTATTAATTATAATACACTCGAGAAAATGTATAATCACAACTAAATTTAACCATTCTTCCCAAACAGTAAACCTAAAATTTTAATAAATATGTCACGTAGATAGGTATTTTTTTTAAGAGAAACTGTTTTTATTATTTTGTTAACTATTATCAAATTATAAATATGTAATGAATAATGATAATTAAAAAATTGGATTTCTAAATTGTATGAATGTAATAATGTAAATACATAGCCGGTAGAAAAACTTACATAATTTGTAAGTTCCGTCAAAGAGAAAATAAATCCATAAATTAGTTCTTATACGAATGTTAGGATACAACCCAGAAAAATTAAAAAATCTGTATTTATGATTTACATATATATTGTGTTATGTTTTATGTTCTTTAAAAACTAAAATACGTAATCATTCATGGTAAAATTAGGTTTAGATTAATTATTTGATTAAATAAATACGATAATCGGATTATACGTCAGTGGTACTAAGACAAAATTAAAATAATTATTATTAAGGATCTTAAATTTGTAATTAATACAAATTGCTACACCAATGTATAAGACTATGCAGTTGACTCTCCGTTTCATAACAGTTGAACAATGACTTCAGTTTTTGTCATAAAAAGTAATAAAGTGAGATTTACTCATATAAATTTTATTAAAGTGTAAGAACTATATAATATTCTTAATACATTTATAGGCATATGTTAAAGTGCAATAATTATTTGTGAAAAGAATCTCATCCCATTTAATAACTATAAATCAACATCTTATTCATCGTTACAAGTTAGCTAATGGTATTTGAACAAAGGTAAATTTTGGTCATATAATTATTTTTTTCATTATTCTCTAGTATTAATAAAAAATATATCTCATTTAAATAAACATAAAACAAATGAAATCTAATAAAAAGACTCTTCATATATGGCAGAATCGCCACAATAAAAATAAGAGAGATAATAGGTGTGTGTGTCAGTTGACATCAATAATATATATATATACACATATATATTGTTGTTAAAGTAAAGGATTGATTAATTAACAAATACCTACAAAAATTGTTCTCAATATTCTATCTGCGCCATATTGCCAACCTACAAAGTCACTTCGTCTTAAAGACATGAATGAATATAGTATAAACATAAAATAAAACATATTTAAGATAAATCTTTTTTATTATTTTATTATTTATTTTATAGAAAACCATTAATACAAATCTACCAAAATTAAATTTTAAATTCTTTGCAATATTTAAATATTTCAAAACAGAGCTCAAAAGTCATAAAACGTGGTAGATATACCGAATGTCTATGAAATATTGATTCTACTCTCGTAACTTGAATATGGTTTTAAAATTGTAATTCGTTTTTCCAATCTAATTTAGGCGTACAAATTGTATTTAGGTATTAGGTTTGACCCCCAAAAATCATCCAAAATATGGTAATTTACAAAAGCAAAAAAATTAATTTAAAACAAAACTCAACAAAAAAATAAAAATATACGATTGAACACAATGTTTCAAAACCAGGTAAGATCTAGAAGAGGTGAATGATGCACTTTTCCCAGTGTCGTTAATCTAGGGCGCAAAACGTTAGATTAAATATTTTAATGGGTATAGTGTATTTTGTATTCTGTCTGATAAAAAGGCGCCATTTTTATATTTTGCCTTGGGTTGAAAAATTTTAGGCCCGGAACTGGTTCAATAGCATATTATAATGTTAAGTTTTCATTTTCATACAGATCAATGATAAATCATTTCATCAATTGATTAAAAATATTTACCAATAAATTAACAGAATTCAAGTGATATGTTAAATACATATCATATTTTCGTAATACGTTAGTATGAATAACTTTCAATTAAATTATTATTAAGTTAATATTTTGATTGCACTTTATCATTTTTATAACTTAAAATATTTTCAAAATAACGCTTTTCCATAAATAAAATGGTTTCATAATTTTTTTACTATTATTATAAAAACTATATATTTTACCATTTATTAACTCCATATAAGGTACAAACATGTCCTGTATAATTATAATTATTCATTTAGGTATGAAACTCTGATACTGATGACTTTTGCATCTTTTTTGCAATATTAGAGACAATGTTTTCTTAACTTAAAATATGTTTCAATTACATATGAATCTATGTAAATCTTAAAAATTAATTTATTTTAAAATTATTTAATATAAATGTTTAGAGAATATCCAAGTAAATAACCATATCATTACTACATTTGTTACTGTGTTCGTATAGGCACTTGAGTACTTGATTCATTTTTTAGAAATTAAATGATGTTTTTCGTTGGACATATATTGAGATTTTAATAACTACTATGAAAGTTTTGAGTTGTTTATCGTTTATCTCATTAAATTAGCTGTTGGATTAATTGGAGTTTGAGGTAGATATATTTCGAATTTTCTTTTGTATTTACAATTTCCCAACGTTAAATATCTACTCATATGAGTATATACACATACATACACATATAGCTTATTCAAAACAACACTGTTTACATTATTTATAATGCCATTTATGTCATTATTTTTTATTTTTTTTATTTTTTATTTTTTGTGAATTTACTGCATTCGGTACACTTAAATCATAGGACACTTTAATTGTGATCAATAATTTAAAAACAATTTCCTGTAACTATTTAATCGTCACAAACTGTCTTAAAATCCAGTTCAATATATGATTCTATTTTGTTTTTTTTTTTTAATTTTAAATTTTATAATACCTAGAGTTGAGTTTTTTCATCGTGCGAATCTCAGTGTCATAAATTTAAGAAATGATTAATCCGAGTATAATATATCATTATAATTTCTTCAGCGATTGTTCTCATTTTTAACGATTTCGTGCTATAAATAATAATTACTATTACATTCTTATACATTCGTCTCGGATTGGAGGAAAGTAGGCACGTACAATTGTCGCATACAATGTGTGTGTGTGTGTGTGTGTGTGTGTGTGTGTGTGTGTGTGTGTGTGTGTGTGTGTGTGTGTGTGTGTGTGTGTGTGTGTGTGTGTGTGTGTGTGTGTGTGTGTGTGTGTGTGTTAATAAAAAGGTACAGTTAAGTTGACTAAAACGACAGTCACTAACGAAATCAATCACTTATGGTCTACACATTTTTAGAGTCACTAAGCTTTAGTGTTAATAAGGCAATATTAAGTTTCGGAACAACGATACCTGTAATATGTTATTTTTTAGACTCTGGGGTAAAATAAAATTACGTTATAACTTTTTCATTTTTTTTTTTTTGTATTTCAAGTGAACCAAGTAGAAATTTGTTGAGGCGAATGTGACTAAAGGGCATCATGTATTCATTTAAGTGTAATATTCTAAAAGTAAGTAAATTTTATGAATTTTAATAAGAAATACTAATTGATATTTAATTTTAAATTCATTTTTATGTGAAGTATAAAATATAAAACATTGAACAAATATTTAATAATATAAAATTTCGTGTAATATAAAATGTATTTATTATTTATAAATAAGTAATACAGTGTTTATTTTAAATTGAAACAAAATGTTTTACTTAGCAGAAATATGATGTTATGCAATTTATTTATTTATCTATAAAATTAACAATATATTATAAATTTGTGAAATTAAAAAAAAAAAAACAGTAGATACCTCAATTATATTTCGTTAATCTATACAATAAACTTCTTTTAAAATAGCTTAAATTCCATATTTGTGTTGATTAGACCGAGATTTATATACACTATACGTATAATAACTTAGAGTGAAGTAAGTCAACAGAAGGGCATCAAGAGTTTTAAAAATAATTTATCATATTATATCCGTAATACCAATATATTATATAGGCATCGTTCAGATTTCATTTTCTTATAAAATATCATTTTTGTACAGATTGAAATTATTTCAAATTGTAAAATAAATTTACTTAGTAAAGAATACAGCTGTACTTTAATTGAATATTATTGAAGCGTATAACTAAAATAAAAAATAAAATATTTAATTTAATATCGTAAATACAATTTTTGAGTTTTAATCATGTATATAAAAAAATTCTACGTCATAAAATGTGTTCATTTTTATTTAAATACCTTATTTTGGTCATCATATTATAGACGCAGTCAAGGCATTATAAAAGAGGTCCTATTATATTCACTTTATTTATAATTAACACAATGCTTATTGCAAAATCGAAAATAAATTACCATCATACTCTATTAATAGGATTTCATGTAAAAAGTAATGAAAAATTAATCAAACGAAAACTAAATTGAATTACGATAGTTTTTAATGCTATGAGAAATTCTATCATTAATTTATTTTAAAAAAATGTGTGAACAAGCACATTTCGAATTACGACTAGATTATATAAGCATACTGTACATAACTATATATTAGTATAAGAGTATAGGTACCATAGAGGAATAAGTAACACATTAATCAGTCTATAAAATAATCTCTTAAACTTATACGAAAAAACCATATTCTTTTTTTTATATTTACCTATATGTGAGTCAGAATCAGATTGAACGAATAATAGGTGTGAAATAGTTAATTATCACATTTCAATTTTATTTTATTTAAAGTGTATATGTACTCGTATTTAAATAATTAATTATTATTACTATAGATTATTATTACTATACAAACTAATACTTCTATTTAAGATACAATTGTTTGAAATAATTTTAGTACGCAAATATTAAAAATTTTTATTCATATAAACAATAACACATCGAAAAATATTTATAGTTTAATGGTCAGCTTAACATACTTTTAATCATCAAATTGAAATTATAAAATACTTTTTCTAAGATAATGTGGAGAAAACCGTTTTTTTTTTTTTTAAGTACAAAAGATTTAACGAATTTTCCGAATAAAATAACAATATTTTACGATATGACATGTACCTACTTACACGTTATAATCTAGCGCGCATAATGCACATACGTCTTTTATATATAGGTACAATCTATTCGGTTCAATAAAGTGAAATTCAATTCACTCTTTAATTTCGACCGATGAATACTACAAACGTTTTTACATTCGTCTCGGAATGAATAGTAATTTTGATAGAGAGAAATCAAAATTAGTTGATAGATCCATTTCAGATGTACGAAATGAAATGAGTCCAAAAAAATCAATAACTTGAAAAATATTGTATTTTAACATCAATTTATTTTATAATGAATTATCGATATAATTTGTGTAAATAGACACAGATTATTACGAATATATTTCTATAAAGTGTATGACGTAAAACTTCTCTTAGGATGGTTGCAAAACCAACCCTCGGGTTGTTGACCCTAAGAAGAAAAAGAAATGTTAAATTTATAACAAGTTATTAATCAATTTACATCAAATGACATATTTAACAATAATAAAAAAATTTGACTTTTTATTTTCAAACTCTTATTTAATGATTACATCTAATTTTGCGCCCCCATTTTCGGTCGACTTTTAGCACCCTTGGTGGGTGCTCACCATGTCAGGCCCTGAATGTAAATATACCGAAGGCTACGTATAAAGAAACTCATATACAAATTTCAAATCATATAGTCAACAATTTTAAATTTTATGATATAAAAATAAAAATAAATCTGGTATTTGACGTAAAAATAATTATTTGAACCATAATTCCAACTTAAAACGCATGTAAAATATAATTTATTGAGATATCTTTATGAAACTTAAACCCTAGATAGGTATATATGTGGCAAATCTAATGGCCAAAAAAAAAATGCTTACTGAGTTAACGATTTTCAATTTTAAAATGTGTTTCTTGAAAAATATCGCTAATTTACGTTTAATTAATTATTTTGATCAAAATTCGAACTTTACTTACGAACTTTACGAACGCGTATAAAAAGAATCCATACCAAACATTTTTGAAATTTTTTCAGAACTTTTAGTCAAGCATTTGAATAAAATGTTATTACATTTTCAGGTTTTCATATCAAATTTTATTTAAATAAAAACTTCCAAAAAAAAGATATTTTCAATAATTAAAAAGTTTTTTTTTTTATATAGCCCGAAACATGTAAAAGGTTTTCAACATTTTTGTCATGTCTGTACGAGAATCATGTTAATATTTGGTGCAAATTTCAAGTGTTTAACAATATTATTTTTAGATTTATGGTAATATTAAAAAATGAATTTTATTCGAATTTCGTATAAATTTTCACCATTTTTACTCTACTGTTATATAGTTTTTTCATACACTTGGAAAAACTATTAAGATTAAGAAAAACGACCTTGATAATGTTCCAGCAAGATGAAATGTTAAATCAATAGAATTCCTGGATGAAACTTTTGAATAATTATTTCAACCCGAAAAAATGATAACATACATAAAAAAAATTATTAAATAATAAATCTTTTGTAAAACCTATACATTTTTCGTTTTACTCGAAATCTAAAAGGAAAGAAAATTATCCTAGAATATTATGTTTATCATATTCTCGTGAGAATATCAATAATTTTTATGCATATATTTTATGTTACATAAAATTAAGTTTTAGCTATCTCGATTTTAAGAAAAATGTAATGGTAGAAAGACAAATTCAAAATTAAAACAAAATCGTAACCGTGCGGTTATTATTCATATTTAATTTCTAGGAAGTGATAGCACTATAAAATCCAGGTGGATAATTCCAAATATCCTACTTGTAGCGAATAAGAAAATCGATTACATAAATGTTAAACTTGAGTTGGGCTTAGGTCGGTTACACAATTTCGAAGTAAATCCAATCGCGAAAAGATGTCATTCTGACCAGCTTCGTTGAGTTAGATATTTAATTTCCAGTCAACGCTTAGTTATCGTAGTCGTCGTCGTCGTCGTCGTTGTTGGATCTCAACATGCGGTTAACAAACTATTATTATCAAGTTTTATGGAGTGTGAAATTAAACTTTGCTCCGTCTCGATTGCCAGAAGTCAAGTTTAACACTGTAGCTAAATCTATAATAGTATCTATAGTCAATTGCCAATAGGTTTCTATGGATACATTAGTGGTGATTAAGGGGTAATTTAGCTCCCCCGTCCCAAAAAAAGAAATAATTAAATATGTTTGAATTATAAAATAATTGTTTTAAAATAATCACTTAAATTTTGGAACTGAACAAAACTATTTTTTTCCTGAAATTTAGTTTATTTTGTTTTGTCAGTTGATAAAAATGATTTTCAATTGAAATATGCAGAAGTAAGTTAATATTTTATTGATCATCATCAAGTATATTTTTAGTTGTTAGTAATAATATAACTCATCATAATTAATATTATGACCATTTGATCGATTGATATGTTTTAACTGCAGTCTGTGGGGATTATTGGATTAATCAAAATGTAATACTCAAAGATAAAAAAATATTTAAAAACTTTTTTTCTAACTTATAAAAATTTCTTCAAGTTGCCATGCCAATGTCTATTAACGTACCTACTGTAAAAGAAGCTTTGGTACTATACGCTAACTTATGACATGGATACGTATACTAGAATACTGCAGGTCAACAAAATAGAGTGTATCTAATAACTCTTGAATAGCATATATATTGCAAAATGTATCAATATTGATATACAGAGCATTATTTATGTATACATTTTTGAAATCAAGTGAAGGAGGGTGTAAACCTTACCTCCAAAATTTGATAAAATTTTCGGTTGTGCATGGAATATTATGGTGTTTTGTTTAACGTCGAATTCATTTTGATTTTTTGTTCGTCGATAATGAATACCGACGACGAATCGGGCTTTTTAATAATAATAATAAAAATAATAATGAAAAGAAAAAAAAGAAACCGATCTCGTCACTGTGCAGTTTGCGAATGGGTGTAGTGTGTAGGTCAGGTCAGAGACTACAAGAGATTAAAAATATTGAAAACGAGGCGCCGGAGAATTCGAAAAACTCGGTCCGAACGAGCGGAAATAGTTTTCACTCGGATCGGCGCGTCTATAATTATACGCGCGTTGCACAGACGAGACGGTGGCGGCGGCGGCGGCGGCGGCGGAGCAATCGTAGCGATGACGCGCCACAGCAGCTACCTCGACCGCCGCCGCCGTGTCAACGTGTAGCCACCGCCGTCGTACCACCACCATTGCCGCCGCCGTCGCCGCCACCGCCGCCGACACTACCACCACCGCCTCCACCGCCCCTCGATCGAGGAGTCGTACGGCCGAGTCGGGAAGTCGCGAAAAACCGGAGCCCTCGCGGCTCGCGCCTCAGTGCACGTTTCGACAGACCAGCGGTACGGTCCCGTCGCCCGTCGTACACGTCTGTTACGCTAGTCGTCACGCCGCGTACTCGCCGCCGAAACACGCGGCTCTACAACAGCGTACGGTAACACGTCTATAACTCGCCGGCGTCGTAACACCGGTAAAACGAGCTGCAATAATATCGTCGTGTGTAATAATAATAGTGTTTAAACGTAGCCGAAATACAATAATAAAACTTTTCGTTCACGGCGGCGGCGTTACGTCGAGATTTTTTTATTTTATTGTTTCGATATTTTTTTTATTTTTTTATTTAAATTTTGAACTTTATGAACGGTTAAAAACATTAATTTCGCCCTCCCCGTTTCGGTTTTCGTCGGACGTTCGGATACGAGAAGCGGTCGCGTGCATCTGCCTCGCACACGGGTCAACACATTCTGATACCTAACCACCTGCCTTCCGCCAGCGATGGCTGATCTTTACAATTACGATTACCTGGACTACGACGATAACGGCAAAAGTAAGAACCGTCTGGCAGTTTGTAGTTGAACTATTAATAGTCAGCAGTGTATTTAGGATTTTTTAAAGGGGGGGGGGTAGTTATTTTTCAATTACAATATTTTGTTCTAATAAAACACATTCCGTCGAAGTTTATTTGGAATTAATCTCGAATTAGAAAATGTTATTGACATAATAAAATAGAATAGTAGTGTTTAAGTCGATCTAAGTAAGAACTTAAATACCCACTTACTTGATACTATATTATTCTCAACAAAGCTCGTGAGGGTACCCTGTCAGTTCGTAATCATCGGATATGACAAGTATAGTATAGAGTATAGACTATAGTATAGTATGTATATTTTTAGTAGTGACTTGTAATATTGATGAGTTTTCCGAAAAATCTAATGGATTCCGCGAGAAATATGAAAATATTAAGAACAGTTTTCTTTTTGATTTCATTTAGAAAAAAATGTTTTCCTATATAAAATACGCATATGCAATATTCTTTTGACTGAATTTTAACAATGACATAATTTTTGATCTTTCTTTGACAACGAGAACTCCAATGATAGACCTATTACAGGAAATTACTTCTTGATATAGATATCGGTGTACAACTGATCAGATGACCGTATTGTGTCAATATACATGTTAAAAGTAAATATATACTAGATTTTACCAGTTATAATTTGTTGAAAAAAAATAAAGATCAATTAAAAAAAATATATATATATTTTACTATTTTGATTCAAATATAATAGTATTTAATATTAATGAATAGAATATCGAATATTATATTTTACAGTTGAAATACTTGAATGCGTAATGCACTGAACAAAAAAATAACCAATAATAATATTTTAGACTATGATGTATTTTCAGTGAATAACTGAAAAATTAGGGTTCAATTGGAGTTGAAAATGTTGGGGTTCCATGAAACACTAATTATTTTTTAAGAGCACCGGGATCGTAAAAGTTTAGAAACCGCTATAATATTCTACCGCGTGACTTTTGGAACTATGCGCACGAAAAGCATCGGTTTCCCAGCCAAGCGCCTAAGCCAGCGTATGACATACCGTCAATAGACCCGGTTTGAACAACTATTTTTACATTTTCAATTTTATTTTGACTAACTATGTAAACATCGAGGTAAATATTGACTGTACACAGAAGTATCGAACAATTTATGAAAAAATACGTAAATTAGACCCGGTTGGTAATTACTGTATTAAGTGTATTTTCGTTTTTATCTTATTTTTATTATATCTTTATAAATTTTTTAAGCACATTAGGCAACTTAACCAAAATAGAAAATGTCAAACAGCGACAAATGTACAGTTGGATAAGTATTTTCATACTAAATAGCAAATGTAAAAAATAGACCATCTATAGGCATATAAACGCAACGTTAATTCCTAATCGACATTTAGTTTTATCAATTTTTATAATTAAATGTATAAAAAATATAATAGTGTGTTAAATAAGTTATCATTAAAAATAAATTATAATTATAAAGAACATTTCATTTCTGTAATTCTAAAAAAAATACATATTTATTTATAAATATTTTCTCGTTTTTTTTCCATGTCAACTTTCATTTTGTTCTCTCTTGTTTGAAGCTGGTTATAAGTTTCTAAGTTGTTGGATGGCAGAGTCCTAGTAATGATTATAAATTTAAAACCACAATCCCAGCTTATATAAAAAAGTGACGTATAGAGTAAATTACTGTTTAGTAGATTCATATCTCGTTTGTTGGTCATCTCTCTATCCCCGCTTAACTGCTAAAGAATCCAACTATGAATCTGATTACAATAAAGTACTGAAACATGATTTTTTTAATTCACGTGTTTCATAAATTAAATATTTTTACTATTTTGTATTTATACTTTTATCATCAATATTTTTTGGTAATTTTCACAAAACTTTTCACTGGTTTAAACAATCGCTATAATGTATTTAACTGTTTTATGTTAAGCTTTTTGGATAATGTCATCAGTTCATCGCAATCATAATAGGTACCTAGATTGTTTTAATTTTGTTGGTTAGACAATGATTTCGATAGGTAATAGAGAGTCATAAAAAGGTTAATCGCTTTTGTACTGAGTTACGTAACGAATGCAGTCAAGCAATTCGAATGTGAATTTAGTAAGTGCTAAAATTATAAATGGAACTTAAACAATGCAACCTACGTAAAATGTCTGATAATATTGTTATCTTGCTTATCCATAACACGCAGTTGGATAATTTGGAACTTAAAAATATTATTAGATACCTTTTGACGTAGTATAAATAAATACGTAGGACAAAAAGTTGCAGATAAATCACCTATTATTTAGACTTTTTTTAATGTTTTCTATAGTGCTCACAATATCCACTTGAATGTTATACAAATTTGAATCATTTGTTTCGAAGAAAGTACTTCAGATATATTGCATTTCGTATCTCACGCCAGCAAAAGCTTTTATAAATAGGTATTCTAAATTCAGTTACTGTTCAATTTGCTGTGTTCTATAGTAATTCTAGAGTATTGTAAATACAATTTATACTTTGAAATAGCACGACTAACGGCCAAGTGTTTTTCGAAAACTTGTCAGATGGAAAATAAAATAGAAACTGTAAACTAATCGCTGAAGAAACATATGCAAATCTTTTGGAAGGTTATCATTTGGAACGTATATGTTACTAAAAAAAATTACCTATATTATATTGTGATCTAATAAATTACGTTATGACTTTAAATATATATAAATAAACAAAATAAAATTGTCACAAATCGTGTTGATTTATAGTCTCTAAGTTCATGTTATTTATGAATTTGAAATGTGATTTATCCAAGAGGCAACTGTCTTATAAATTACTAAAATCACTCATTTATTTTTATAAAATCAAATACAATTTACTTGATATGTTTCATAATTAGTTTCAAAACATAGTTTTTGTTGTTTTATCTTTTTTTGAAAAATGAAAATCAATTTAATTCAAAAATTCAAAAATCTTTCTTATTTAAAAAAAAATTATCTTTATTCTATTTCATATTTAAAATATCTGAACTCTGAATAGGTTTTTAATTTAGAGCTTGCTAGAAGATAATTTTAAATGGTATAAATTCTATATAGGCAAGACTATAAACTACACAACATGTAGGGGAGGGGTTAGATTATAAGTATATATTTTGACTAAAAAAATTAAAACGTGAAAATATTCAACAAAAATCTTTGACACGAGAATACTTAAATTAAACGGTTATAAGATTGTATAAAGTTGTATTAACTTTTATCATAGTATCTCATATTATGCTCCTTATCATTAAAATTATAGAAATTTTATTTCAAAAGTAAATTCCCGGGAGGGGGTTTGAATTTTGAACCTCCTTGCTACGGCATTGTATTTACGTAACTAAAATAAAGATGATTGAACTCGATTAAGTTTTAAAAGAAGTTTTCAAATATTATTTTAAAATATTACTTCCTGTAACCTTATAAATAGTTCATGAATAGTATTAATCATTGGAAAATTACACGGAATAGTTGTACTCGTACCTACCCATGTGGGTAAAATAGGAGTTTTTTATGTTTGAACCAATCGACATGAGGAGTAGTCCGTATATGTGATAAATAATAATTGATGAACCTATTTGTTTCATTGGGTTTTGAATTACAACTTTGTATATATACGAGCCTATACTATATAATACACTGTGAATAACCTTAAAACAATATCATTCCTTTACTATGGGTTTGTTGTCTACATATATTATACAATACTATGTCAATGAATACATTATACATGTAACTCTACACTGAACGTATAGTTCATTTATAATATGTACATCTTACTTACCTGACCGCACTCTAGACAGTATTTTTAATTTTTCATTACAGTGTATTTTTTTAATTTTAATTTTATTTTTTATAATTATTATACAGTCTATACTTCTTAGCATAATTAGTATAAGTGAAAAGAGACAGACAACATGGTATGCGTGATTAGGAAGTCACCCACTAGTGACTCTTTGCGTGATGGACAGTGTATTTAAATTACAATTAGTGTGTTCTCTTTTGAATTTACTTTCGTTTTCAAGTTCAAAACCAATGTGTTTAAAAAAATGAATCAAAATCAATTAAAGTGACACATTTACTAATTACATGATATAAACGTGTTGACTTTAAAATATAATCTACTTATCAATATAATATTATGTTCAATCATGAGTACATTAATACATACTTTTTAGTCCATCGATAATAAACATACACGCACATCATAAAATGTTCAAGTAATTATTAAATTACAATTAGTGATACAAATATTTCTAATATTTGAATATCATTAATAAGATTCTGTAGGTACTTAACGATTACAGTACCTACTTATCTAAAATATGTACCGGATTTATAAAATTACTCGGGTATGTGTGGAATATATAAGATTTGAGCCTACACTTGGTCCCATCTATATAGTTATACGTTTGAATATTTGACAAAATATATCATTTTCATATTAATATGTTTTTGTGATAAATATTTAAATGAAAAACAAAAATATATTGTAAATTTATTTATTTACACAAATAAATAAATTACCTATTATTTATTTTTTAGTACAATAAGTGATATTTTAATTTACCTTGCCCCTGCATTATACATATTAATTAACTTGGGTTTGAAGTTTTTTTTATCATTTTCGAAATTCCACTAAAATTTACAAAATGGTACTATTATGTTAGTTAAAAATTTAAATATAAATACCTTGATAGAGTATACAGAGTCAGTAATCGTATCAGATATCTACTAATGGTTGATTTATGTTATTGTTTAACTCATAATAATATTATACGCTTAAATAATATATTAATTATTAATATAACTATCAAAATCATCTGATATATTTAGGAACACAAGTAGTATAAATTGAATAGAGACATAGATTTACTGGTGGTTTTAATGACTTTGGTATTTATATAGAGAGAACATTAGCATTAGTTTGTGAGTTATTCAAATACAAAGTTAATAAGTTATTAAATATATTATAATCACTATTGAGTCCGATTATTAAGAAAAGAATACTCGTTAGTCGTTATTACCTATCATCATTTATTAAAAGTTTGTATCACAAAATTAATGAACTTATTGTAAATACTAAATATAGGTAACTACATTTCCTGATTGTTAAGTAGTATTTAGATTAGGTATAATCAAACGATTTAAATAACGAAAAAAAAAACCGTATTGGTAATATTAATAGCAAGTTATTCTTTAAAATCAATTTCTTTAAATTTTTAAATATTATAATATTTTCTGAAATTGCACTTAACTTTAGTTGATGAGCAATAAAATACCATCGATGATTCAATGATTTATCATATTAATAATTTACAATGTTTTAAAATACAAATTCAAGTATTATCCCTGGATTTTTTTAAAGTTTATTTACCATAAACGAATGTTTACTAGAATTACGAAGATTTATTTTAGGGTGTACACATTTATAGAATCAATTGTGATATCTATTATCTAGGAGCACGATAGATAAAAAAAACATTTCCATAAAACATGAACTAAGATGATATTTCAATAATATTTAAATTTAGATTCTGAGTGAAGCAAAGGAACTTATGGTTTTACAATGATATTTTATTTTTATTTTTTTTTTCTTGAGACCGTTTTGCTCATCTTAACTTTGTCCAAAAGTTTCATCAAACTACTCTATAGACCGGAAATGTTATGTAAATAGTACTTTGAGGGTTTATTAGGCTCTAATATCAATAGGTGTTCCAGGGGAGGGGAAAAACAGCCTAAAATAGAGTGAACATGTCAAAATTCGTCATAAACAGCTCTTTCATTAAATCGACTTTGGTAATTTCGTCATAACTACAAAAGTAATGTTGTTAGAAACTTGAAATTTTTACCATGTGTTATTGATGTATTACAACATACTTCAAAAAGTTTCAAAAATATTTGACCATTTTTGGGCTAATAATAGAACTTTGAAAATATCTTGTTTTATCCTAAAATTTTAAAAATTTGACAAAACCTTTTGAAATTGAATATAATCATACTCATATACATCTCTAACGATTTTGAAAAATTGTTTTAAACTATTACGCAGGATTTTTTTTATAAGCGTTTAAGTAAAGTATAATACTATTTTTACATAATAAACTGTTTTTACGTCAATTTTCAAATTTAAACATTTGTTTGAAGAAATAGTTCCCTCCAAACGGTATATTTGATTTCTGAAGCTTTGTTCAGAATCGTTTGACTAAAGAAATGAATTATCATTTCTTTAAAATTCAATATACCCATCCACATGTGTGTGTGTGTGTGTGTGTGTGTGAATAATTAACTACTATGTTCCTACTACAAAATAGTTCACACATTAATTATCCCGAATCTTCAGATCAACTTTTATGTAGCATACACTATTATTATTTGGTTTAATATTAATTTACAAACAAATCTAAATTTAATTTATTATATGTCACGTAAAACTTTCTCCAAATAAATTAAATAAATTAGGTCTTGCTCGAATTTAAATATCATGATGTACTAAAAATTTGAAACCTAATTAAGTGTATTTTAAAATGAATATACCTATCAATATTCTTAGTAAATTTATATATACAATTTAATTTTATGAAAAAATATTTTATATAAGAGTTACTTCAAATTTTTTAGAACAATTGAAATATCAAAACCTTGGTGAAAAAATTATTGTAGTGCGTTAAGTTAAGTCTGTAGGTACTTTAAGTATTGGTAGGACTTAATATATTATAATCTAATTTAATTTTAACTCGAAACCAATTAATTTAAATGAGCTGTTATGCACCTATTGTAATCAAAAGAAGTAATACTCTATAATAAATAATTACAAATAAAAAAAAAAAAAATTTAACGGAATCGTCTCTCCCTATTTACTTCAACTAATATCTTACAATTTATATGTTTAAGCAGTATAATACTTCATTACATTGAACTGTTAGAGACTTAGAGTTGACGATTAATCCTGTATGAATGTATGTTACAGTAATGTAGGAACAATTTTACAAGTTCAAAAATTTCAGATACATAAAAATGTATGTTTTATAATTATAAAAATAATAAGAATAAAAATTTTGAACAACAATTTTCGTTATTAAATTTCAGAAATCTTTAATCAAATAATATGTCACGTTGTATTTGATAAAATTAACACTTTTTTATTTTACTATAGATAAATGAAAAATAAAAAATAGATAATTAGATATTTTACCAATGAAATATTACATATTTTAATATTTAAAATTTATATAAAATTTAAAAAAATATTAAATCAAGTTAGTTCAGTTATTCTTAAATACAATTAGTATAACAGACGATTAATAAACGAATATTCCTATTCTTATTTAATTTTAAAATTTATTTAAAATTTGAAAAAATATTGTAATTTTTCATTATTGTAAGTTAAATATATATATTAGTATAATCAGTGATTATTAATCACATTAAATTTGCATAACTTTTTGTTAAATATTAAAACTATTATTATAGGTAACCTTTAAAAAACGAGGTATTTTCAAAGCTAAAGTTTTTCGAACTTTCGTAAAGTAATTTCAAGTTACTTGTAACATAAATTTTTTAGTTATGATTAAATAATGAATACTGATTGATTGAAAGTGTCTTTTATGGCAAATTTTATCGTTTTTTCTAGGTTTTTCGACAGTTTTTCCTAATGCCTGAAAAACTATTGAGTAGAGGTAAAAATGACCTTTCTAAAGTACAATTTTCATGTAATTATGCGATTCCTGTTACATAGAAATGCTAGATGAAACTTTTGGACAAAGTTAAATTTACCAAGAGGTATATCTAGAAAAATACACATATTGGTAAAACCTGTGCTTCACCCAGACTCTAAAATTAAACTTAACTTTTGAAAAAGCCTTTGGTTATTTCACTTAAAAATGTATTGGTATTATAGAGATAAAAACAATCAAATAATTTGGTTTTAAAAATAGTACTTTATACTATATATATATTTAAAATACAAAAATGACTTTGCTTTCTGTAAAAAAAAAAAACCTCACGAAAAGACAAATAAATTATAGGAAACCTATACTATAATTACTATAAGTAAATTACTATTTTTTATCAATACTTTAGTGAGCAAATTTTATTTTAGTTCATGTAAAACATCTAAAATGTTTATTGTTGGTATACAATTTAAAAAATAATTTACAGCATTAGTGAATCTAATTTATTTTTAATAAAATGCAATTAATGTAAATTAATTTTACTAAATATTACCTGCAGTGTTACATTACTTATTCATATTTTACAATACATTTGTTTCAACTTATACATTTATTTAACGTTTTACAGCTGGTACTGGTTTTTAAATTAATTAATCACTTCATTAGAGTTTGTGTCAATAGTCAAATCTTGTTCAACAAATAAAAATAAAAGAGCATTTAAACGCTCTTGCTTCATAGTAGATAAATTAATAATTAAAAATAAACTGATAATTAATAATACATTGTGGCCATAGTTATTTAAATTTTAATTAGTATAAATATTATTTTATAGACTTGTAATTTTCCAGCGATGGGCCCCTCGGGTAAAAGTGTGTGGTGTGCCCAGGTACTCTGTGCGCACGCCTATAGTTATACCACACAAATAAAGTGCCATTACTCTGCTACTCTCAACTTAAAATAAAAAACTATATTTTTTTATCTTGAACAAGGTAAACTATTGGTCAAAAAAATAAATAGACACATTTTTGTAATGTTAAATTATAAGTTATAGTGGTTACCATGAAAATTTAAGAAAACTAAACATTTAAAAATTACGTAGGTGAAAATATATTAAAGTCAATTTTTTTTTTTTTTTAATACAAACGTAATAAATTCTATTAGTATTTTCAATTGTACATTAATAAATTCCCACTTATACATTATTCAAAATTAAATCGCATTTATTTAATCCTGCTAAAACTCCTTGCTTAATTTATACATAGGTATTTCGCCATGGGTAAATGACGTCCCTAATGTTGTTATAATAGTAATTTCACATTGTTGAGATATTAAATGCAAATTTTTAATCGATCTCAAATCTATGTATTTATTTCACATATACAGTGGTACAGAAAACACAATTTGCTGTAACTATATGTGGTTATGACAACATACATTGTCCATTTCAAAATATTATATGTACCTATTAATTTTGGGGATATTATTTCAACGCTTCGATCAATAAATATAATAGTTATGGTATATATATTCTACGTATTATACGTAGAAATATATAATATATACATGTGTGTTTACAATTATTATTACTATTACAACAATAAGATAATGCTGTCACAAACATTCCGAGATTTTAATTTAATTTCACAATGAAGTTCGGTGAATCGTACGAGAAAACATTATAGCATTCATATCAGTTTCCGGACACACACAATAATATACACTATAATACTATATCATGCATTTATCGGATAGATTGCAGACGTCTACAGTAGATTTATTGTCATCTTGTTCGTTAAACAGAACTTACGAACAGAAAGACCGACAACTGTTACAAACATAATAACTTATTGTCATTAGTTTCTGATATAATGCAGCTTGTCACTTTAGGTGTCATAATATCCGACATATTATACTTTGTAAATTCGTGAATCGACACAATTTAATAACTCAACAGAAATCATTTGTAATGATATTCTAAGGGGCTGTTAAAAACATGTATCATATTGTACTTTGAAATTAGACAACATTTTTTTTTCGAAGGATTTATGTAATAATTTTAAAATTAAATCGTAAGATTTTGAAGGTGTTAATAACTATTAATCAACATCAAATGTATTTTGATAGGTTTGAATATTTATTTGATTTTAAATTGTAAAAAGCCTGACATATACTACGCACCATGGGTAATCTTTGTTTCTTGGACTATAAATGGTGATAGATTTAAAAAAAAAACTTTCGTTGAGTTACATTAATGATTACCTAGTAAATGATTGGTGTAGTGTAATTTTATTTAAATTTGAAATCAATGATAAATATTAATAATAAAAAAAAAATTATAATATCAATAATATTTTGCATAAACTCTCCTATATACCTAGATATTAATTTTTTTTAATTGAGAATTTAACATTCAAACCACTAAAAGTACTTTCGCTTCACATAGAAACACGGTTTTTTGTACATTTTAGGCGAGTTTTCCGCTTGCCTGGAAAAAATACTGATATGAGAGCTTAATAAACCCTCAAAGTACCATCTAAATCGAATTTCCGATCTATAGAGTCGCTGGATGAAACTTTTGGACAAAGTTAAGTTGAGCAAAAAGTGTCTCCAGAAAAAAAAGAATAAACATCATTGTAAAACCATAAGATCCTTCGCTTCACCCAGAATCTAAAATATGGTTGTATTTTGTTTTAGACTGTATGAAAGATTATTTGATAAAAATAAGATGCTATTTCATCCCATTCCAATAATGTAATAATTATTGTAATAACGAGTCGTTGAGATAAATTAAATAAGTTTCAAGTATAAAATTGAATACTCAATCATATCTGTGATTATACGAACGAAAATACCAACATAGTAAAATAAACCTGCAGATGGGATTCATATTTTTGTCTTCAGGTTCACAGATTTACAATCTAATTGGATTCTCAAAATTGCCTAAAAACATGTTGTAAAATAACATAATATTTAATAATATTTTAATTCGTATTCGTCTATATACGTGTTAAGTGTGTCTTTTATTTAGCGTAATGTGTTTTTGTTATTTTATTCATTATTCAGTTAATATTTTTTTAGGTATACAAACTAATTAATTAAAAAATATAATTTAATTTATTGATGTCTCAAATAATAATGTATTATGTTCTTATGTTAAAATGTCACATAATTTGAGTTGACATGATCAATGAATTTATTATTCTTAAATCCCTACATTTTGTATTTTACATTCTGTTCCTATGGCCTATAATATATAGCTATGGCATTTCAATGATTTACATTTTTATGGATGTATCAAATTTTTGGAAGAGCGGACAAAAAGTTTCACAATAAAAACAATATAAATCTGTAATTACATCTAATTGATAATTTAAACAAGTCACAGATTTCTAATCGCTAAAAAATTGATATAATTAATTTTTAATTTTTTTTTTTTTTTTTTTTTTGAAAGATGTGTTTTAACTATTATTTTATAATCAAAATAATACTAGTTTCGGCAGAAAAACCTGTATTTTAAAATAGTATTTACTTGATCATTTCATACGAAAAAAAATTAATTAGCATTAAAACATCGAAAAGCCAACTTCATCAATTTGAAATATATTCAATGATAATGGAAAATCCCTTTGTCGAGGGACTGCTGATTATGGAGCACTTTGGTCAGATTTATCGGTTTGAGATTATTTCCTTTGGGAATATACGAGGGAAATGGATCACAAAATTACGAACTACTGTGGGATTAGGGACGGATTCGTCAAGAAGTAACAACAATTTTGATCACGGTTAGCATTTGATATTATTTGGTTCCTGTACGTATAAATATGTTCGCATAAGCTAAGACCACTTGGACAACTTTCTTGTTTATTATATATATATATATATATATATATATATATATATATATATATATATATATATATATATATATATATATATATATATATATATATATATGAAAAGTTTATATTATTTTTCTTCGATGTTTTAGTAGCTTCTAGAGCTTTAATCTTGAAAGTATTTTGACAAAATGACATCACATAGCTTCACATTTGAAACTGTTCCCGAACATAAAACCTAAAAAATATTAATAAAACTGCTTTTTATGTTACTATAAACAATACAGTAATAGGAATTTAAGTAAACCTATAAAATGTATATATTCCTCTCGTATATAATATATTCTGCGTTTTCAGTAGGTAGTTAAAATTGAAAAAAAAAATTATAAACAAAACTTTTATAACTGGAGAGAATTTTAAAATCAAAAAAGTTCCAACATATGGAATGATTTTGAACAAATTTAATTTTTGTCATGAAGTACATTACTGTCACTAGAGTCAATAGAATATCATATTTATAGCATTAATAATGTAATATATTTTGCGTATTTTGTGAATACCAAAACTCAAAAATCATGTAATTTTTACTATTAATATGTTCATACCATATCATCACCATATTACTGAATGTTTATTACTGTAGATAACAACAATTTGTCCATCGATTTCAAACTTAATATCTAATTATATTTGTATTTACCTAATTGATATATACATTTTACATTACAATTATTAGAAAGTACTACCTACTTACAAATTAGATTTTATATAAATAAAATAGTATCAATATCTTATGATTGTGAACAATAATATTTATTTAATTCAATATAATTTAATAATATTATTAATTCAATTTTATTTAAACATATTATTTATAATAATGATTGAAAAAAAGAAGCACAAGATTCTAGATGATTGTAAAGCCAATATGAGTATATTTTTTGCTTCACTTAGAACCTGAAATATTAGTACCTACCTCACTAGAAAGTAAAATAAAGGTAGGTACTAGGTACCTACATTTTAAATTTAATTTTAAAATTGAAAGAAAACTGATCATTTTATTTATAAAAGTAGCATAAAAATATATGACTGCTTATTGTTAAAAATATAATTTCAGTAAACGTATTAATATAATTTCCACTCCTAATTCTTCATACGTTCTCTTCAATCCTCCTTAAAATCCAATTTAGGTTTGAACAGGTTATAACTATAATTATTTCAGGTTTTGTCATTTTTTTTTGTCTTTTTTATCTATATTTGTACAACTTAATTCTATTTATTGTTATTCTGTACCACTGAATAGTAAATAAATTGTTATTATTACTGTGATGTTAAATTATGTAAAATATTATCATAATAATATGCATTTGAAATGTAATTGTCGAGGTAAATAGATAACAAAAGCTCTTAAAAAAGGGGGGAATTGTTAAAACTTAAACGACCTAAAAATTATAACGATATAATAACATGTATATTATATAGATAATACATTGTACTTACGTAGGTGTTAGTTACATTACATGGTACACTCAGTGTACCAAAAGTCGTACCAATTTTTATTCACAGTATGACATTACCATAAAAATCAAACTAAATCAAAAAAGTCTATAGAGGATGAAACGTTGAATTTGAAATCTGTTGCTATTTATGAACGTAGTATAATATTAGGTAGATGTACCGAAAAATAATAGAAATATAAATAGTTAATTGATCAATAAATTACAAAAATTTATTTTTATTTTTATAGTACTCTAAACCCGAATTATCTTTAAATGTAATATGTTATATAATATAATATATTATGTATAATGTTAATTATATTTTCAGTGAATTAATAATTAATTTCTGTTTTTTTTTTTTAATTATTCCTTTTGTGTGATTGATTATTTTTTTTTTAAACAGAATAAAATATCTAATAAATATCTTTTTAATACATCATTAATTGTGAATAGTTATATTTAAAATATTTAGATATCTACTATACTTACATATTATATATTTTTCATATCCTCATAATGCGAAAAAAGTTTTTTTAGCAATGATTTATCATAGGGTGTCCAGACGTCCGGTTTTTTACAGGATTGTCCTTTAATTGAGGGTTGTGTGCAGTTGTCCTGACGAATGTCTCTCAGTACGCTTTTTGTCCAGTTTTTAAGTCAATCTTATAAAGTTACAAATATGTTTATATTACATAGGTAAAATATACACGATGTACTCCGAATTATTAGATTCGATAAGTTTTTCGGAAAAAGATGACAAATTAAAATGTGTAGAAATGCGATACGAAAAATTATCATCAATATGAATAAAAAAGTTTTATGAGAAGTGAGTATAGGAATAAAGTATTTGAGAACATAATTAAAAGTTTTAATTTATTAAGTAACTACTATTTTCATGTATTTATTTTGTATTTATTAATTCAAAATGATGTATTAGTTTTGGAACTGCTTAATAAGAATATAAATAATATTAAGTACATATTAGATACTATTTTAGGTATATTAAATTATGATTTTCATTATGATTAAAAATTTTGATAAAAAATTTGATTAAAATAATTTTAAAAAACAGAGAAAATTATTTTAGTCCTGTTTTTTATTTTTTTTTTAATATGGTCATCCTAATTTAGCATAATCAATAGTACTTACTTGTAGGTAGGCTGTCTACACACATACACACACACAAAATATAAAAATAATTTTAATTATGAGTCGGAAATTTGACTTCAGAAGTTATAATCCGTATAATTAGTAATTGCATGTACTTCACATGTATTTGAATATATAATATTTAAAATTTATGCTACAATCAAATTAGTTTTTTGATTCTGAGTATCAGTGACAAGGATCTTGTGGTTTTACAACGATGTATATGTTAATTTTTTTTTCTGGAGACACTTTTTGCTCAACTTGACTTTGTCCGAAAATTTCATTCAGCTACTCTATCGATCGGAAATTCGATGTGGATGGTACTTTGAGGGTTAATTAAGCCCTTACCTCAATAGATTTTCCAGGCGAGAAGAAAAGCAGCCAAAAATGGACCAAAATCGGCAAAATTTGCCGTTAAACTTTTTTTCATAACGGTTCAAGTAAATTATTATACGATTTTTACGTAATAAACTGTTTTTATGTCAATTTTCAACTTTAATAATTTATTTGAAGAAATCGGTCAATACAAACTGTATATTTTAATACTGAAGCTTTGCTCTGAATCGTTTATGTAAATAAATGATCTATCATTACTTTAAATTTCCATACAACCATCCCCATTAATTATTTCAAGAAGCGAAGAAAATCCAATGGGGCGATTTTGTCGATAAATGATAGATGAATAAACTCGTATAATAGGACGTTAAAATTTGATACAGGTTATTAATATTCGTCGTCGGTACCGGTACCTACCATATAATATGCACCTGAAGTCTACTTATATACTCATAATTCTAATAGTATAAGTACATCGAGATAGACTACTTATTGCAGAGTACAGACAGAATATAGATTATTAACAATAATCATATAATAAACAACTAATTTTCCAGGGTAGGTACACAAATAAGAATTATATCATAATTATTTAGGTACCCATTAAAAATGTTTATTAAATTTGTCCAATATGGCGATGGTTAATATGTATATTGTATACACTTATACGACACAAGTCATCTCATAAATTTATCAAAATACACTACCTGCAGTGTACAGCAGACTTGATGTCGATTGAAGTTTTAAATAAAGACTCGGCAATTTCATTATTGTATCATGATCTTTTTGTACACGTCAGTTTGGAAACACATCACCGATTATCGTTTTTACCGAGAAATTCTACTTTTATAAAAAAAAAAAATCGATAAGTGATCGATCTCTCCATGTGTTTTCACGTCCAAGGGAAAACATGTATTAATGTGATTCGAAATCGGTAAAACAAATCTGGTTTTGTTCAATAGAAACTAGAAAAGATCTGAAGGATATGATAATATTTTATCTACAGTCTACTTAGTTATAACCTATATATATATAACTATATATATGGCGATTCATTCGAATGTAATCTCGTACAATAGCGTACTTGTGATCACATGCCTGTCAATTTGTTCTTACCAAAAAAATATTGACACAAAAATAAAGAAATATTATATAAATGTGGATGTAGTTTTTCGAGGTTTTTAAAATTGTATCTATCTACGTACTTCGTTTATATTGGTTAATGGTTTTGAGTTGGTCGAAGTGCGAAAGCTTTTGGTGAACTTTTTCTTTCTGTCGTTTTGTGGGTATACACTGTAGCTCTAGACTGGCATATATAACTTACAGAAATATAATACAATTTTATCTTAAATATATGTAATATTCTGTTTGATTGATATCGAATTTTTGAAATCGTGTACTATAATAAATTATTCATTTCATAAATTTTGTATGAAATAATAATAGTAAATAATTATATAATGATACATTGCTTAAGACTCAACCGTCTCTACTCACTATTCATTAGGTATATTCATTTGCGAATGAAGATTTGGTGTTTAGGATGTTTGGGCTTGCAGACAAAACGTGTTTGAAACTATGCCAAAAACCATGTAGGTAAATAACCTGAAATAAATTGAAACTGTTTTTGGATCCGAACGAGGTATCCCACCCGAAACAATTAAAAACTTTAAACATTTTAAACCCGTTTAAATTGACTGTGGCCCATATTTAAAAGTTAATATGAAATATGAATCTATCCTTAAGGATATAGTGTTGTATTTATGTTTTTTATATTGATCTGTTAATCGTCATTTTTACAAGATAAGTACATCAACATTCAACAGTACCTACGCAATTTAAATTTAAATGACTATATTTAAGTTTCTTATAAATATATAACTAAAAAGTAGGTAATTCTTATTTGCTGCGTTAAATATTATGAAATATATTTAATTTATTAACTTAATTAATACATATATATATATATATATATATATGTATTTGTTATACTAAAATAATGAATACGCTATAATTTCATTTTATCCTGTGGTTCTGGATTTAGTTTTAAATTTATAATTTGTGTAGTAAATTTAGGTTTTTTTTTTTTTTTTTTAATCAGAGAAAACTAGGAAAAACACCTCACACAAAATCCACCATTCACGAGCTTAAATTTTTTAACCTATTTTTACACTGAGTACTTATTTTAGTAACGTTCACGTATGAATTAATACATTATGATATTTCCTTATTCGTAGAATCCGATTTAGCGATGGCTCATAAATACTCATATAGGTAGTACATAGTGCATACATTTGTAGATAATTGGATAGATACTTATTTGTCATGCTTCGGTGCCCATGCATTGTATCTTAGCGTACATCGGTAGTGCTATTTTTCTCATGAAAACAGCACAACATGCGTATGGCTTTTTTTTTCTAAACCAATGTATTAGACATGTGTTAAATTATGCCTACAGAACAGAAAAATACGTTTACGTGGTGTGTTCAACAACGAAAATATGGGTAAAGCCTCATTATGGACATTGTTCCTCGGCTAAGCCGTAAATAGGCATGGGCTGTAATACGTGGAGAGAGGGAGATGATTCACTGAAAATATTACCTCGTATAAATCAGCAAATTTCACGGGGAAGTGAGTAAGAAGGGGGACGCTATTAAAACTTTGTGAGACCTCGTTTTCAATCCGTCCGATCAGCTGACACGGTAAATAAAATTGTTTGCTACAAAATAATAACGATGGATCCACAGCAGCTGTAGTACATAAAACACTATCATCACAATTATTCTGGTGCTCGACTATTATATTTCTTTCGGCTAAACCGATTCGGAACTATCGCCAAATAAATTGCTGATTGACGCGCGTTCACACTTGTAGTAGTAGGCTTCATCATCAAGCCGTTATTATGTATCGGCTGATATGAACTGTACCTATGCCTTTATCGGTAAATCTAATATTGGTTTAATTTTACAATTAAACCAATTATACCTGGATACTTTTCTGGAAAAATAGGCTGATTAAATTCATTAAATTGTATTCTATGTGTCTATGCAAATATAATTATTAAATTACATGGTAATCTATTAGGTAGGTATTGCATTACTCTTAAGATTTGAATACTGTTGATAGTAATAAGTTGGTAAAATATTTTATTAAAATCTTAAATGATGCCTCTAGTAATTTATTGAAAATAGATACATTTTTAAGTTTTCATATTATTCATCATATTTAAATAAACAATGGTTTTCTTAAAATATAATTTTTCATTATACTTAATTATTAATAATTCAACATTTTTTTATTTCGGAGACTACCATTGACTACGTATGCATTTAATAAATTGTTATGCTCCATAATATGATATATACAGTTTTCTTAAAAATAAAAAATTATTTATCATGTTATTTCCTACTTAATAAAATATAGTACCTATGTACTTTTGATTCACATGCTTATTGTCAGTGGTGTTTTGGTAAAAAAACTTGAGGAAATACGCGCATTTAAAAACAGTTGACTATTGTGTATCTATTGGTATAAAAACTGATCTAATTAAACCGGTCAAAACGACGATCGCTTCATGACTATTCTCGTATTATAAAGATTTCATATTCAGAAGCATAAACATTTTACTAAAACGAAAATGTATGCTTTGTTTTATGCCATTTTGTTATTTAATTCATCTTAGAATTTAAAACTTTTTTTCACAGTTGAATTTATTATTTAAAGAGTAAAAAGTAATTACTATTTAGTAAGTAGGCACTGTCTTAGTAGAGTACCTACTTAAACTAAATACCTAATAGCTCACACGAACAGAAAAAGTTACATAAATTCATTAACTATCTTCTATTTTCATTCGCTATCAATTTTTTAAAATATATCATCAAACAAACATTTCAAAAATCTTTTGGTTTTATTTTTATTATTATTATTATTATTATTTATTTTTTTGTAAATCTGTTACATATAAGCAAAAATATGTAGGTTGTATTGCCAAATATCGTCATTAAATTAAAATGGTAAGTCGAGGCTGCGTCGAACTGGCGTCGAACTGCGTCGGCTGGAGAAAAAAGACGCAAAATAATTATTCGCGCGCGGTTTGAACGCAGCCACGATCGACACTGCGCCGCCGCGAAAAACCTTCACACGCGTATGCCACCGGCAACTACGCTACTGCACTAACAAGTACTACCACCACCGTGTTACGATAACATTGTTATTATTATTATTATTATTGTTATAATTTCACACACTCAAACACACACACACACACACACACACACACACACACGTACAAAACGCGCGAGTTTATCCGTTTTCAACCCGGAAATCGACAGAAAAAAAACGCCGTGAGCCAAGTGCGTCGAATTCATAGAGTAATACTCTATGGACGAATTACACAGAAATCGACTCTCGTCGTGATAACTCGCTGTTATCGCCTAATGGTAATAATAATTATTATCATCTGAAGTTAATTTGTTATTGTTCTATGGTAATAATATTAATTCCGTACGTCATAATGTAATGTTAAAAAACATAATATTTGTCCGTGAAAACTCGGCGTACTGTTCTTCAGTTCGGTAGTTGTTTTATTTTCTTTGTCTTCTTATTATTTTTTTTGCGCCCGTCTCGTGTTCCGCTGTGTCCCACGCTGGCAAAATATACTATTGATATCAAAGTACCTACCTACTTACCTAAATTTATATTACCTACCGTACATTAATCATCATTCCTATACTCGTGTGTTCAAGGTGGTGGATTGTCGTGTCGTCTGATTTCTGAAGGTATGATCTAAACTCGCAAAATTGTTAATTTATGTATATAGTTACTAAAAGTATCAATTCATTACCTCAATGACTTTCCAAACAAGTGTACAACACTTGTCTCTAGATTGAATATAGTGCAACTATGAAATCTCGTTGGATTCTTAACCATGTCTATATAAATTCCATATTTAAAATGTGGTTTAATAGCCAATTATTTGGTCAAATAGCAATGTGTTCCTAATGTTTTGTGATGTTCTGTAGTTTGATTTGAATGTTTGTAATAGTTACACTTGCTTGAAACCATAGGTAGGTTCTATTACCTATTACCTATTACTAATAAGTATCTATTAGTAATTTTTCTGACACTTATTTTATCTGCAATATTTATCTAGGCATAAATTTCTATTATTAAATTGTAATATTTCAACTACACACTTGTTTGTTTAATTCAGTTACGTACCTAATAATGATAAACAAAAACCATTTAAGTTGAGTAGAACCGGGTATAACGTAAATAGGTACATATTATTCTTTGGCTACCTACTCTTTTAAGTTAGTTTCCTAAAATAATTACCAAAATCAATATTTTTTTTTTTTTTTTATTATAAATGGATATTTGAGCAATTGTTAATAATGTGAATTAGAATTGCATAGTATTTAATAAAGAGTAGAAATTCTATGAAATATTTATCCAGGTACATCTTATTTTCTGCCCTGTTATGCATCTCGATAACAATTATTGCATATTTTATTTTATTTATTTATTTTTTTTTTTTAGTAAACAGAAAATGTTTGGGTACCTACTTTGATATATACTTATAGATAATAATATTTTGAATTTTGTTGCGAGTTCACTTTATTTTGAACCCTTTATTATCAATAAATTAAAATCATGTACTAAGTATTTAAAATCAGTATCTATTAATAAAACTATATATTTTTGAATACGTCAATTATTTTAGATTCTGAGTGAAGCGAAGGATCTTATGGTTTTACAATGATGTTTATTATTTTTTTTTTTTTTATTTTTTTTTTTTTCTGTAAACATTTTTTCGTATAGAAATCCTTTTTCAAAAGTTTCGTCCAGCAACTTTTTAGATTCGAAATTGAACTGAGATGGTACTTTAGGTAGGTGATTTTTCCAAAATATCCATAGTTTTTCCAGTAATCAAGAATAACGATCGAAAAACTGAGTAAAATCGGTAAAAATCCGCCGTAAACGAAATTTGCACTGTTCAGATTTTAGGTATTTAGTCATAAATCGAAAAATATTGAAGCTAGAAACTTGAAAATTTTATCCAATATCAAATACATACTTTTTTATATTGGACAACATTTTCAGAACAATTATAGCACTTTTGACTTAAATATAGAACTTTTAATTTACCAAATTGTTTGAAAGTTTTTATGTAATATAATTTTAAATATTTGAAAAAAAGTTCTGAAAATTTAATATGACCTTACTAATATACCTACCTAATTATCCTAACAAAAATTCAAAAATCGTGAGTCAGGATTTTTTTTATACACACTTTAATAAATTATTATAACTCGCCAAAAATTATACAAATAACCGTAAAATACGTAAACAGTATTTAAATAATAATATATTATATTACACTGAAGCTTTGCTCAGAATCGTTTTATACTAAAGAAATGAGTCATCATTTCTTTAAAACTTAATACATTCACCACCAATATCTTGTCCGAGGACCGAAGGGACGAAGGACGAACTTGTACCACCATCATCTCACTTACCGGCTTTTTTTAACTTTTAGTTTTTTGAAATGGTAACCATTATTTTTAATTTCACATTCTTAAATAGAAGACTTTCTTTTGAAATTGTTAAAATTTACAGTTTTAATAAGACCAAGAAATGTAAGCATTTAAATTTAAGTGCAGGAAGCTTAACGTTTTTTGCTAAATACCTACCACTGTTTCCTCTCCCCAAAAATGGTTTATGTATCTTTAATTTTTGTTTCAGTAATAAAAATGTAAACAGTAAACTTATATAAAGGCGTAATAATTATTTAAAACCTGTATGAAGTCGAAAACCGTGGTTTCCATTTAAATAATTAAAAAACTTAAAAATTACAAAGGTCAATCGTTTGGTTAGAGTTCCTTGTTATACATTAAAAAATGTTATATTACCGGATGCATTGTAAATTTTGAGAATTAGAATTAAAAGTATCATGCTTAAAAATTACTCTTCTCATATTTTTTTAATAGTTGATTTATTTATATTTTTTATAGGTACCTATTAAGATATTATAACAATTATTAAATACCTACTTTTATTAATAGCAGTCTACCTTATTATATTGTTAACTATTATACCTATTTAATGTCGTTAAAATAACTTCTTATTTAAATAATATCGAATGAAGCAGAATATATAACCAATTATGTACTTTTAAACAAAAAAATGTATTCTAAGTCACATGACTATTTTATTCTATTAGATAACCACCTATTTAAGAAACATATTTGTAAAAATATATTGTATTATATTGTACTGAATTTAGATATATTTTATTTTCAGATGATGTCATTCTTCCAAATTCTGAAGAAAGCACTCGCGAAACCATATTTCAACAATCAACTACATTGACAGCTAAAATGTGGCCTCCAGTATGTTAAGATTATTTTATTAGATATTGTTTTTTTTAAATTATTTTTTGATATGTGTATGTGTGTGTGTGTGTGTGTGTGTGTGTGTGTGTGTGTGTGTGTGTGTGTGTGTGTGTGTGTGTGTGTAAATTACAAAATTGAAATAGAATGCATACAAAATGTATAACCAAAGAATACAATTCCAATTAGTTTATCAACATGAACAATTTTTAAGCAAATATGTATTTCAAAAATAGTTTTATAATATGATACTTATTAAGAATGATGAATACAAAAAAAAAAAATCACAAAAATATAATTTCTTCATTTCATATTCTAGGTAAAGGGATGAATTATTTTATTGATTATTTTTAATGTCAAAATAATAATTTTTTATATCTGTTATACTACCTGTTCGATATATAAAAATTACACTTAGTAACAGATTATTTTTGAAAATTTCCTATTTGTTTCTTTACATTTTTTAAAATTGTATATAATTTTGTGTATGTTACTAAAAATTGAAATGTATATATAAGGTTTAATAGCCATATACCCCCCGCGTACCATTATATTTTATAGAATATATGTAAAAAGAAAAGAAACTAGAAATGTATACAGCGTCCTTCCAATACACCAATTTAGCCACACAAACTTTTAGTTTAAAAAAACAGATATACAGTGTGTTCACGGAATCAGGGAACACTTAATAACTCATTACCCTGTAAATATTTTTCAATTCTGCTTGTGGGGCATTCAACTAGACTAATAGATCAAACATTCTTATAACTAACAATTTTTTTAACTCATATAGTTTGCGCATGCGCAGTACATTATCCTTTTTTTAAAATGGTAACACCTGTTTTGAACACTATATTTGGATAGGCCTATTTTTTGTAAGTAATTTTGATGAATCAAGTATGGTTCTAAATTCAAAATTGACTGAATAAGAGCCTTGTAAATTTTAATAAATAATACATTTTTTATTATTTTTAAAAATTTGTAAAATCATTTGTAATTAATTCTTATTGGTTACTTTTTCAATATTTGTACGTATTATACATCTAATAATAGTGCATGTTCATGTGCCATAAATGCATATTATTATTGTTATGACTTATGATTATCTAGTATTAAATTACCTGAATAACTATGCTAATTAACATTATCTTATTATTTCAAACCTCGATAACTTTATATTTTATAAAATAACTATTGTCTGCTTGTACCTAATCGATTTATAATAAATAATTTAGTTCTCATATTATGTTAGTCTTGTTTATAACACTTAAAAAAAAAAAAAGTACGTGAACACACTGTATATATTTCTAAAATAAAATTATAAAATTATAATTTTAATATAAATACATTTCAAATACTTGTTAAGTATCTACAATAGTAAAATTAATATACAATTATTGTAAATAATCATTAATTTTAAACAATGACAACTCACTTGTGTATTTTTAATCTTCCTTAATACTAATTTATACATTCCAATGAAATTTTCTTGTATAGTATTCATAATAGACAATGAAAGATAAAAAAATAAGTCTAAATGTGATCATATATTCAAAATCATGTAACTATTTTCCTTTTTGATATATTGTTTAAAAATACATTTTAAATAATGTTCTTCGTCCTCCAAAGATGAACTATGATATCAAACTTATTTTGAAGTTTGCAAACTAGTAAAAGATAACATTAGTTTTCATTAGTATTTTAGAAAAACTCGATATTTAATTTGATCACAATTTGAATTTAAAAAATATATGTATATATGATAAATATTTTATATCCCCTGATTAATGATGACTTGTAAAATGCCATAAACAATATAAGTTTTGTAGTACCTAATTAATAATAGTCAAATTTACAATCATTGTAATTATTTATGAAAATAATCAATTTTTCTAAATATTTACTTTTAAAGGTTCTATAAATTATTGAAAATGTATATTAATAAAAAATATAATATTGTAAATGTAAGTATAAATAGATGTACGTATAAGTAAACTTTTTGGATATTTTCTACTCTTAATTATAGATACCTATCTATAAGAAATTACAAGTTCTATTAAAAAATAACTACTTAAATTATTTAAATTAATTTTCGGAAAAAAATGAGCAGTAATAATAAAATAAAAAACTTTAAAATATAATTATTAAGTTAATTTTTTTTTAAGTGATCAATTTTGATACTATTTTTTTGTACTAGGAAAAGTTATTGAAAACAACTTCTCCCAATTATCAGATATTTTTAATCTATAGAAGATCTGCATAGTATGCCACTTTTTTCAATATCCCAAAATGTAGCAATCTACATAGAATGAATTATCATTGTTGAACCCCAATACATTCTTTACAAGTTCTTTACTTAATTAAAAATCTAAAAATTTGTTTGTTCAATTATTTATGATTATTGTGCATACAAATGTCCTTCGTAAATATATTACATCTGTACTAACTACCTATCTTTTAATAATTCGATGCACTAATGTTTTGATTTAGTAATTATGATTTAATAATTCATTTATTTTTTCATATTAGAATAAAGTTACTTTGTGTACTTAAAAGATTCATAAAAATCATTATAGATATATCTATCCACTTTGTGAATGATAAATATTTTATTTTTGCAGGATATATCCGGAGGTATTGATATTCTTGGATGGCAATTAGATAAAGATCAACTTTTAATTGTTATTACTTGTGCTATTGTCATAATAGTATTGATTTCAATAACCATAGTGTTTATAATTTGGTATTGTTGTTTTTGTAAAAACAAAATAGGTAATAATGTTTTTACTATAATATAATATATGTATAATATTTAATTAATTATCATTATTTTTTTAGTACAAAACAGTGATGAAGAAGAACAAAGAAGCAATTCCAATATACCTGGGTAATTTTTTATTTTTTTTTTTTTAATCATATTACAAACAAGTCATTTATATTGCATCATGATTTTATGGTTTATTTTATGGACTATAAAACTTTAACTTAGGTCCTGGCCCCTAACATAAAACCACATTATGATGCCCAACATTATCATCAATATAAAACTTAACATGAATTATTAAATTATTGAATTATTTAAACTCTGGTAGAATATAAAATCCAAATGCAATAAAATATGTTTGTAAATAATTAAATGTATTTGTAACATGTGAGAATCGTATAAAAAGTTTTCCTTTTACAAACATAAAATAACTAAGTAAATAACATGATTCTTTAATATAAATTATATTCTTTACTATCACAGGTATTCAACAGTATTCTTAGATCCCAAAACTGGAAGTTTTGTGCACAGTAATCGTATTGTTGAATTGTTTCCTGAAAGAGAAGGTTCTCCCGATCATTGGTTTTTTAATGATCAAGGAGAAGAATCAATTAGCACAAATACTGTACCACGTTCAGCTTCTGTACCACCTGCAAAACAACTTCAGTCATTTGTAAGTATCATCAACCGATCTACAATTAGAAATCAAAATTATTTATTATTATAAAATATTATTACAGGATCCTTGTATACGTGAAATTAAAGAATTTATAAACAATGAAACATATGACTTACCGAATTTGCATTATATTGACAATGAGACTCAAAATGACCCTTGCCATTTACCAAATGCTTTACCACAGATCTCTGAATTTAATCCTCACCAATTTACTTCCAGCAGCAGTAAGTATTCTATAACAAACTGAAAAAATTCAACTCGGATTAAAATAATATCCTATATCTAATAAAAATCTAATATGTTTTGATGGAAAATTAGAATATTGTACTATTTAAATTATGAAATTATTAAAAATTCTAAAATATTTAAATATTCTTGATATGTATTATTTTATGCATTAGATATTTTATTATTATTATTATTATTATTTTAATCACTATGAATGAGTATAATTTAAGAATGATTTGGTAAATTCATCAATTTAATATGAAAACCATTATAATCATATTGTTAAAATATTATCTTAATTCAAAAATTTGACATTACATCAGTGTATTAATTGTAAACTTCTCCTTATATTTTTCATCTCATTTTAGTACACCATTACACCTATAGTACCTGATATTTAGTATTGCGGAGAAATATTTGTTAAATACATATGTGAATTTAGAAATTGAATAATTAAGCGTTTAATAAAAATAGATGTTGTTATAATTCTCATTCATGATCAAATAAATAATTTCAATTTGAAGAAATAATTTGATAATTATATATTTAAAAATTACTAAATAGCTATTGTTAAGAATAATTGTACTACTGTTTAAACACATTAATAATAATAGTAATATTAAATTCTCATTTGATATACATATACTTCGTAACAATATTGTATTAATTATCATATTATAACTTTTTTGAAGTGAATTTCATTAAATAAATCAATAATATAACCTGAATATAAAGTAAATATAAATTACTGATACAAATTTTATGTATGCTAATTCCATCAAAGTGAAACAAATTACATTCAATGCTTATTTTTAAAATTTCTTAATATTATTGTTATTCATAAAACTTTCTTTTAAAATTGGGTAAATTATATGAGGAAAAATAATTTTTAATATTAAAATGTGGATAAAATTATAATTCTACTGTAGTTTCAAAATACTGATGGCTGTAGTTTGTATTTTTTTCACTTGAATATATTGTCAAATATAACACACTTCTATAAATTATATTTAATTTATATTTCAATTATAAAAATAATGTAATTAGTTTTAAATGTAATATTACAATTTGACTCAATCTGCTATTACATTAGAAATAATTAATATAAGTACTACTAAAATTTGAAAATGTTAAAACTAAGTTCAATTTAAGTAACTAAATTAAATAAAAATGTTAGTTTTAGACAATTGCCATAATTGGGATGGAAAATCAGTATCATTACGAACAAGAAGTCTACCTACACATGTACGAAATAAAAAACGGCCATTCTCAACGTCTGACAACCTTTCAGAACTCTATGCTAAGGTATTTTTAAAAATTACAGTTACAGCTGTCTTTTTTAAAACTATTTGTTGAGCAATATACATTTTAATATTATCATTTTTTTTAATAGGTTAACTTCAGTAAAAAAAGGAAAAATCGTATGAGAAATGATGAAGCTGCGATAATTGCCATGAGTAAATCCAGAAGTCAGTTCCTCAACAACAAAGACACTGATATATTAGTCGACAATGAAGCTGTGATTGTTTATGATGAAAGAACTGCTTTATAATGTGATAACTCTGTAGGTTAACAACTACTGATTGGAATCTCATATGTATTATATAATGAATATTGTGATAATTGTTTTTCAAATAAATAGGATTCATAAATTCCTAACAGAAAGTACACTTTTAAATCACTGTAAGAAAAACATTTATAATTTGTGTTCCACTCAAATGTATGTTTAATTTCATGTCTAAAATAATAATTGTTTTAAAACAATGTTACTCTTAATTCAATATCTATATTTTTTTTATCTCAATTATTATTATATTATCATTACTATTATTATTATTGTTATTATTATTAAATATCTTCTCTTGTTAAATTCATGTACATAATTACCAAATTATTTAACGAAGAAGAAAAATACAATAATAATAAAATATTGAATTATCCTTTTACAAATTTGTATTGTGTTCTATATTCAAATTATTTTTGAAAAATAGTAGTTTATTTATTTTATACCAATTTTGAGCATATTATTTCCTTTATATTATATAAATACTTTTATAGATTAAAGTGCTCAAAAATGAATTATTTTTTCCAATTTTAATGATCAAATTACTTTAAAGAAGTACTACATAATATAATAAATATATAAGTATATGATATTAATATTGTTCAAAATTAAAATATGATAAATATACTCACTAATAAAAACTGTAATGTAGAAAACACATTTGTATCATAAAAGGTCCCGAAATATTTTTATTTTTCAAAATATTTAAATTAAAAACTATTATATTTTAATTTAGCGTTTACCGTTTGCTTTCCAATTTTGAGTAGTTTTCAATCTCTTAAACATTTTCATTTATTATTTCAATTATAATTTTTTTTTTCTTACCTAAGTGAAAACTAAAAAGTGTATAGTTAAAATTGATGATTAATATATTGTATAGTTATTGCAGTCTTAAAATAGATAACTTTTTTTAAATTAAAAAAAAAATTTTATGAGATTCATATTTTCTATTATGTAAATAACATTAACACGTTCACTGCATACAATGCTTATTGATGACATTTATTATGCCAATTTTAGGACGCCTATATTTCAGTCAGCGTTAGAACCTATCCTTTCGATTTTTGTTAGTGTTATCTACCAACATTCTTTTATTTTATTTCAAACCTCGTTTCTAAAAATAAACATTTGTTTTTCATTTATGTACAATATTAAAATATTCCATTTATTGAAAATGTATAAGTCTAAATATATATTTTATTTCTCTAGTGAAAGTAAACCAGTACAGACGTCTATGTTATGACAAACCATGTTTCGCTAAATATCATGCATAATATTATTATACATTTATAAAAAATAATTGTTATAAAGGTTTTTCAATTTCTTTTTTTTTTTATATGAGATATGAAATATTAAATGTACTTAATAATTTATAATGAATAATGCTTAATGATAATAAAATAATTAAAAATTTTAATCAATAATAATTTTTAGTAAAATAATACAGCTTACACCAATTGGCGACAGCCGACATTGTTAATATTATTTGGATTATCTGTATGCATCGTGTCAGGTGATACAAAAATCGATAAGCTGCAAATGTGTTTAGTAAATGTAAAATTACTTTAATAATAACTGAATTATGTAATAAAAAATAAATAAATTAAATTAAACATTTTAAAATAAATACATATGAGAAAATATTATAACTCTATAATCAGTCTGCATAATATTTTTAAATTAAACTAAACCTTAAATTTGATTTCAGAAGTGATTAAATTATTATAAAAAATGACATTTTCGTTTATTTGATAAAAATATAACAATAAATTACACTGAATTTTTAGTTATCTATAAATTAATTCGAAGGGTATAAAAAAATCAAAACAAAATACTTTTAATTTAATAATATAGTTGAAATTAAATTAAAAAAATATTGTTTACATTTATAAGACATTTAACTATTTCATGTTATATCATAGATTTTACGAAGGGTTCAACTATACATTGAATTATATTTCACAAAAAGTCTACTAGATTTGAAGTAATTAATAACTTAAACTTAATAGCTTTTTTAAGATGTGTGCAGTCTACATTAAAATATAAAAAACAATTCATAATGTTCTAAGTTATTATTATTATTTTTTTTTTTTACTACACTAACTTAAGATGTGAAATAAATTAACATGAAATTTAATATCTTAAAAAAAAAATAATAATAATAACAAGAACTTTTATTTTAAGAAAAATCTATCAAAATTTATAAATATAATTAAAATATGTAAGCAGCTACCAATAAATAAAAAATTTAAATTTATGTTTTGAATACTAAATTATTTGAATTAGTTCTAATAATCATTTTGGTTACTCAATGTAACATCCAATACTTAAAATTAATACTATTGGAACTTTAAAATATCAAAAATTATTTTTTAAAAAAATTAATAAATTTGATTTAATATATTATACATAAATCGGCTATTATATTCAAATACAATGTATTTTCATAAATTAATATAGACTATTCATATTGCCATACACTATAAAATTAATTAATTATACACATCTGACTTTAAAACAAGGCTTGATCGATTTTTTTTACTTTAAAAAAACAGATAAATTATATAAATAAAATTAGTTAGTTTTTATATTTCTTAAAATTTGTTCACCAAATTACTAATAATAATAATTGAAAAAAATTAAAATATGGCCTATTCATTTATTTAAACAAATTTTGAAAAAATATATCAAAACTATTGAATATAGGTATACCTTCTAACAAGTTCATAATTATCTTAGATTTTATATTAATTTGTATATTTTTCATTACAATAACAATTACTACTATTTTGTAGATATTCTAATTTGTAAACAGATTATCACTATTTCATATATTATATCGGTTAAATGAATTGGCTATTGCAGTCCAAAATGTTCATAATGAACCATGCATTTTGCTCTGTGTAGTGATGACATTTTTCTGACTACAATGAATATGTTAGTGTGTATGAAAAACTGTTGCGTTAGTTTGTGAATGAGTTTTTAGTCAATTTATATGTATCTATACTGTATTTACCTACATAAGTATTTGTGTGTGTGTGTGTTTCTCAGACTTGGATAGTATTTTGATTAGTTTTAAAACACTTTTCTACAGTTTTTAATGTTGTATTCTAAATATTTTTAAAAGTATTCCAAAAATAGTATTCAGAATCTTTTTATAGATTTTTTTTTTTTATTTATTGAAAATTTAAAACTCATTCATTTGTCGTGTAGAAGGTTGAACAGTGGCAAAAATGTTCAATATCCCGGGAGGGGTTTTTCAGTATCAAAGAGTGTTTTTTTTTTTAATATTCTAAATATTTTTTTATGTTCCGAATATTTTAAACGGAATACTATTTTTCTCAAATAATTTCAAATACTTTCATCGTGTATTTTACTCAAGTCTGGTTTATTTCTGTAATAGTATAACTTTCCAAACGCGTATGTGTGGTAAATTCTGTATTTGTGCGTGAGTATGTGTGTGTTTATGTTATACTTTGTGTAGTACGTATAAGCGTAAATGTACTGTGTTTCGTGGATATTCAGTACGCTAGCGTACGGCAGTGCGTGTTTGTAGTGCGTACAGTGTATTATATCAGTATGTGTGTACTATATTAGTATGTGTGTTAGTGTGTCCTGAACGTGTATTTTCAGTGGGAAGAAGGAAGAAGGTCACTGGCACCCCGAACGAAAGAATGTGGCGTGAGAGCATTTTGTAGGCTTGACTCGGCCATTGCTCCGGCTCCGACCGGTTGTCAGTGACTCATTAATATACGGACACAGGACGCGCTACGGCATTAAGTTCTCGAAAAATGGGAGGTGAAAAAAAATAGTCACTTACTTCCAGTAGGTAACCAATAACCATGCAACTATCCGTTACATCCTGTCCAGCCAATGCGCTTCGAAATCGAACACATAAGTCAAAGATATTAGAAAATTAAATTGTAGCTATGGAGGTAGTTACCATAAAAAAAAAAAAAAAACGTCTCGTAATTCGTATCAATAATTTATACGCGGGTAACTCGATAACGTTGTAGACGGTACAAAATATTGTCGAGTGTATCGAGACAGTGTTGTTAAATAACAATACAATAATTGAAGTGATCGCTTCGTAGCGCAGATCGTCATTTCCATCGTACATGATAATTGTTAATTTATTATTGTTCGCCGGTCTACTTGTTGATTTTGACGTCGGCCCGGTTTACCACTCGTAACGGCGCCCGAGTTCGAAAGTCTTTAAGAGAGTTTTAAGTAAAAATAATCTATACGATTATTCTATCTATACGATATCTATACGATCTATACGATCGTAAATTGAGAAAATTACGAGGCAAAATATTACAGCCGAAACGCTGGAGTTTGTCGCCCGGAAATTATCCTTTTCACATATCAGAGGCTCAACAATAAAATTAAAGTGGAATATTGCACATAGTAGACTATTATCTAAGAGAGCCGGTCTAGCATGGTGGTTGAGTGTGCAAATAACAAATAAATAAAAAAGCACGTTCGGACGAGGTCTATTGAGGCGTAAACGTAGGAACGCGTCTTGTAGTAGGCTCAGTTTACTGTTTTGCAATGATCACACGTACAACACCCATGTCCGACCGTAGTAAACAATAGAACTATCACGGCCACTGTGATAGATCGATGATGATAATAATATTAATAATAATAATCGGTTTATATTTCTCGCCGACACTTGAATCGTTCTTTTCGAACGTGTTCAGCTCGTTTTTCTTTCGCTCTCGTCTCGAACGTTGAAACTGTAACGCTCGTGGTGTGTAGCAGACAGCAGTGTTGCGACGGCCACGCATGGAGGTAAAACGCGCTTATCGATTATCGCAGCGCGTCGGGCTATCGGAACGGAATCGAAGTTATCAACGATTACACGGCTACCGACCGGCGCCCGCTGACGCTTATCGTATCGTACTATCGTCGCTCTTACACCATAGACATATGAACTATAATATTATAACATTAAAAATAATTTTCTTTTGTTTGGATATATTTAAAAATTGTTTTTTTTTTATTTATTAGATATTTCTCAAAAGCTAATAAAAATTGCAAAAGTGTATCCGATTTTATTCTTGTCTCTGATACCATGTAATTTGGTCTATTATTCAGTACTCGCCGCTTTTCTAATCACCAAGGATTTAAAATTGAATTGGTAAGTATGATTTTTTTATTATTTTATGAATATTGAGATGAAATTAATTTGTTTTATTAATATATTCTTGCATATGAATCAATATATTTTCCATATTTGTAGTAGGTATTTGTAAATTGTCATCTTATTTTGAATTACCTACCTAGTTAAATATTAGAAGTTATTTTACCATACTGAGATCCAACGAGCATTTTCATATTTGTATTTCAAATCCATTATCTACTTAATTTTAATTCTATCAACAAAACCTAATTTGATGAATTTTTGTTATAATTAATAGGCTTTTATCCTGACCTATGGTATAAAATTATATTGTATTGTTTTAAATTAAATGGTCTAGGTATTCTTTTGGATGTACAAAGTAAAGCTCAATGGATCTCAAATATTTAATTTTACAGTGAGTATGTAAATTAAATAACAGACAATGAGATAACTATCAAGTGAATAATTTTATTTGGTCACTTGAACTATAGTTAATACTCTTAAGAAAAGTTTTCTTCGAGCATTTTTTGTGTTATTTTAGATTTTTAAATTATTTTATTTATAATGAACAACATGTTTCTTAATGTTTATATACGTTATGCAAATTAATATATAAATATATTTATATTCATATTAGTGATGGGAATAATCAAGAAAAATTACTCTAAATACTTGATTGTTAGATTAAATTGATTATTTCGATTGTTTTGAAAGTACTCGAGTGATTCTCTCGGTATTGCAATTAGCTGAAATAATCGAGTTATTAAAATTACTCGGCGAGTGATTCTTTCGAAATTAAATCGACTGATGTCTAAAATATAAAACAATTTAATCACAGTTTGTTTGTAATTATTAAATTTTTGATTTATAATAATAAAATGAGTCAATGAAATTTATGTTTAATACCTATTGTACTCGATTACATTTTGCACACTTCTCGCTCATACTTTTGAAATATTTGCTATGGAATAATTTATAAATCATAATTGTTATTCATTTGTATTATATTATATTATGTTATTCAGTACATCAATTAATCATTTTTTTGATTCGGTTTTTTTTTTATATTTTATGATTTTAATCTGGAAATGAAACATAAGTACACAACATATTGTATTCACACTTTTAACTATTAACTGTAATAGTAAGGAAAATGAGAACTAACATATTAATATTATGTCAATTGATATTTCGTTATATTATTTATATTTTATACAAATTATTCACTATAATATTTATTAATAAATCATTAATTTATATGTATGGTAATATACATAATATTATGACAAAATATATTTATTTTTTTTAATAGCAATTGACATTTGTTTTAAATTCTGATAGCTTATACACAAATTAAGTTGTTTTACAAGTCGCACAATTCTTTTTTTATTCCAATGAAGTATCTGCACAGATATTTTAAATATAAATATTAAATATCTACATTTTTTTTTAAATCGTGTTTTTTTATTATTTTATGAATATAAAATAACATTGTTAATTTAAAAAAATATTTAATTGTAAATACATATGTATTTATAAAAGATTTATATTATTGAAAAACCAATTATACCTTTGTTACTATACACGTTATTACATATATTTTTTATAATGTCAAATAGGTAATACAAATTAAATAAATAGCTAATTCTAGCGAGTATTAAATAATATGTGTTGTACCGAATATCGAGAACTGGGGTTATGAAATAATAAATTGACCAAAAGGTTTTTTTCGAGTAAATCTCTCGATTGTTATTACCTCACGATTACTCACTTCTCAATTATCGATATCACTAGATTGTTCCTATCACTAATATAATATATAGCGTGCATGTAAGCACTGAATGACTGAAAGCACTGATTACAGTAAAAATATTTTAGGTATATTTAATCATGTTTTTTATTATGATAAAAAATTTGTCTAAAATTATTTTAAAAAACTATGAAAATTATTTGTCCTTTTTTAAAAAATTTTTTTAATATGATCACGTTAGCGTATATAGGTAAACTAATAATGATTTAAGATTATAATATTAGTCTTACAAAAATTATTTTAATAATAAAGTGAATTAATTCACAATAAATACAGTAATAATTTGATGAATTAACTTTTAACTCAAATAAATTTGTCGCCCCTAAAAATTTTCTGTTCTGGCAACCCTTAAATGCAGCTCTGAGTAAGAGATTTTATAAATAAAAGTCTTATATTTAACGCTATGAGGCAGGACTGGGAGTCTGAATTTTGCATTATCTACTTGTTTTCATATATACTTAATACAAAAAATAAATATAGTACATACATATTTGTTAAAAACAAAATACTATAAATAATATTTAATTGTTGAATAATCTGGATGCGTTTGGGTTGGGTGGTAGTGTTTTTAATATTAGTACAATGTTCTTATTTTATTTTTAGCATTTTACTTTATACTATGATATAACGTATTATTTATACTGACTAAAACTCCTTTCCACATCACACGAAGTTATTGGTGCATATTTGAATGACGCAATTTTCCCTAGAGTTAGATTAATATTAATATCTTCTTTTTCATTTTCATATTCACCGTTTATAATTCTATGCATTTTTAAAAATGTTTTAAATCCCTTATATTTTTTTTAGTGTAAAATCCATTTTAGTTTTTACCAATTCTGCTGCTCTCCTGTTACATTTATTCAGTTTATCTTTCACATTTAAAATAATGTTTAAACCTTTGTTGAGAGATACTGTTCTTTATTCTAAGTTAGTAATAACTTGGATGAGAAAACAAAAATTACTTTTTAAATAAGCTAAATCATTTTGTAAATGTTTGTCTTCAAACAATTCTTTTGACTTTTTAATTGATTCTGCTTGGTCGCCTAAATGTGATATTACAGATTGTATGGAATCAAAATTATTTGAATAGTATTCTACTGCATTTCTGCATTTAACCATGTACCCCATCTAGTGATAATTGGTTGAGGTGGTAAATTCAGAAATAGTTCACGTAGCTTGATAATTCGGCTGGAAGCTTTTAAAAATACTTTTTTAACTGTTGCCATTAATTTATCAAAAGCAGAATATTAATTTCGTCGACATTCGCCAATCCTATGAATCCCATGTGCCAAACATGTTAAATTAATTAAATTAGGGAATAACATAATCAAAGAATCCGCAAATTTTACTAATAGTTTGGAAATTACATTTTTCAAGTTCTTCAGACATTAATAGATACGGCTTTGAATAATTGTCTTCGTGGAGAAGACCAACTATGACGTTACAAATATATCGGCCGTCAACGTCCGTGGTCTCATCTATTGACACCCAAATGGGGCCATCCAGTAATGTATTTTCAGGGGGGGGGAAATTTATTTTAGCTCTATGTCTATTTCACACTAGTAAATAGTAGTTTGTGAAATATTTTGATTTTTTGACTAGCAAGTTGTGGACGAATTATCTAAAAAATCTAGGAAACTAAATTTTGTTATATAAAATTATAATTAAATATAATTCAGAATAAGATACATTGTTGCTTTTTAATATCTGTTAAGTATTTAATATAAATTATATTAAGTTTTTCAAAACATATCTACTGTAGTTTTATATTTAATTATTTAAATGCAAAATTAGAGTAAAAAAATTATCAAAATTTTACGGGGTTTATTTGTAATTTATCTCATACTAACCCAGCATATAAATCACACATTTGCCCAGTAGTCATTAAAACTTAATATTAATTAAGGGGTCCCCATTAAATTTTTTATTTTGACCCCCCTCCCCCCCTTGGAAAAATCCTAAATACACCACTGAGGCCATCACCAATTTCCGAACGAATACGAGAAATAGTATTTTCATAAATTGTAGGAACATAGTTGCGAATTGTAGACTGGTCAGGAACACATTTACTAGTATATTTTTCTAAAAAAAATTTAAATGATGGATGATTGAACTTCCATAAAGGTATATGAGATTTTAACATTGTTTGACATAAATCTAGATGTAAATTCGCCTGTTTATTTTGGTTTTCTAATGTATTTTTAATGAACGACTGTTTAGATTTGGCTTTTAAATTAATATTTTTGTTATGCTTGCCTATATTTAAACGCTGTACTACCTGAAAACGTTTTGTTACTGGCATAGTTTGATCACAAATAATACAATATGATATTTTACCATCTGGTTTAAAAAGTCACTTGAAAATTCTTCCACAAATTGACGTTACTTGGCACTTTCACTTTGAACTTTCGGCATTTTATAAAACTGTTAACTGATACTGTTATTAAAACCACTCAAATTTTTAAGTATAAGTGCGCACATTTACGCAACACACGACGTACTAATGCAATTAAATACGTCGTTTAACAATGTGTTGGAGGTAATCCTATAGGTCGTCCAACTAAGATAAGATTAGATAGGTTATATTAAATATTAGTTAAAAATGTTATACTATATATTTGCAATTCGACGGATAAACCAAAATCTATCGGTATTAAGAAATAAACGCCATTTAAAATTAACAATCATTTATAAAAATTAAAACATTTAAGTTAAAAAAAAATAAAAATCTCAAAAATCTATCAATACGAAATTATATGCATGGTGTTCAAAATATGCAAAAATATGACAAAACAAATGATTTTATTTAAACGAGAATAAGCAAAATCGTGGACAAACCTGGCAAATAATCAATTTGGAAAAAAACATGCAAATGCATATAAATCCTAGCCCTAATAATGAAATAATAAAATATAATGAAATAAACACAAGTATTATTCAAGTGATGTAATGGCAACTATTCATCAAGCGACTGACAGCACTAGTCGCTCGCGATTAGTTGTTACTTGTTATCTGTCGCGTTGTAGTCGCGTCACGTCCTTGGGAAGTCCCCGATATATTTGTCTGTGTTTTATAAAACAAACGATTATCACGCGATATTTATTTGCAATAATTTGCCCTAGTGCAGGGGTGGCGAACCTTTTCCGAGTCGAGTGTCAAAATTTTCCAAACAAAGTTTTCTAAAACTGTTCGCGTGCCCCCCCCCCCTCACACACATACACAAAGGAAATTTAATGAAGTCAATATTTGTGTAGGTTATTTTACAAATTATTTACATATGATATTCTTGAATCAGATGTCAATATTGAATAATCGTATTACAAATGTAATATGTTATTATATTTTAATGTGAACTTTTGTTCCTTTTTTCATGTAAACAATTTTATAACAGAATATCCAAATTTCTAATTTTGGTAAAACATGTAGTTTTTGCTTTGACTTGAAAAAATTCACTACACATTATTAACTTTCAAGAAAAAATGAAAAAAATAAAATAGAAGTAATCGAATTGCATGACTTACGACATTTTGATGTCTGCATTGTTCACCACTTTTCCATAATATAGATGATTTATTTGTATTTGTGATATTAGTAAAGCATTAATGTCTAAACCTAAAGGAATATAATTGTAATTAAAATCTGAAAAAATAGTTTAATCGTATTTATTTTAACTACGATTTCATAAATAGTATGATTCAAATTTTTATTTTATTAAAATTTCGATAAATTCAATTTTTTCCATATGCCATTCAAATTTCGCAAACATGCCACTTTTGGCACGCGTGCCATAGGTTCGCCACCCCTTGTGGGAGGACGGCCGAACGGTGAAAAAATCGCTGTGTGGCAAGATACTAAGGTCATAATAAATTTTCAGAAGTTTCATTAAATATTAAAAATATACCACTCATATATTTCATCAATTTTTTTTGTTTTAACTATCCAGTTTTTTTATTTTACAAAAAAACACTTTTTTTGTAAAAAAGATTCAAAACTCTTTGGTATTTCTCTATTAAAAACTTCATTATGTATGGATCGACCAATTTGTTCAAATAAATTTTTCAAGTAGAAAATTGTCGTAAAAACAGTTTATTACGTAAAAATTGTATGATATGTACTTTAATACTTAAAAAAAAAATAGGAAGTTAAGATTTTTTTAAAAATTTTTAGAGTAACTTAGAGCTACTGGTTGCTGCTATATTGTAATGTAATAGTAGTTGTAAAAAATATATGTTTAAGGTCCACATTACTATTAATAGTACTAACAATACTATTTCTAAACACAACCTAATAGGATCATCTATTCCAAAAATATGTTAAATTAAAATGTGTTACCATTCCATAAAATCTTGAAACATTTAAACAAAATATTTAATAAAAGAATATTTGAAATTTTTTTTATTTTTTTTTTTTTGTACATTTCATAAGAATAACATTATTTGATTCTTGAATATCTTTTCTGAGGAAGCGAGATACACATTCTTAGAAAGTAATTGTGTATAATACGATTCTAAAATAATTTACTGCAAATTTATTGCTGAAAATTTATATTGATAATGTTAATTGTGACTTACACTTTGTTTCAATTAAGTATTTCATTTTTTAGATTAAATTAAAACATTAAATAATTATTTACTAACCTTCAAATAATTATAATACTTGATTTTACTTTAATTAAAAGTAAAGTTAAGAGTGAAAAAACAATGATATGTTGGTACATCATAGTTATGTTGTAGTTGTGTTATGATGAAATACTCAAAGTTTTTAGTGCATATTTTTGCATATTTGGACATTTTTTGGTTTAAGGGGCATATTTTTGATTATAAGAGCATGTTTTAAGCTTTTAGTGCATATTTTGATGGTTTGTCGAAAATCAAGCGCTTTGGTGAATATTTTTGATGAATCAGAGTCAACAATTCAATATAAACTTATAAAGACGATAAAGATAAATTTTATCTTGAAATAATTATAATGGTCAGTATTTATTATATCTATTTTTGTATTTTTATTTAAAGAATACTAGGTATGTGGTACGTTCTCTGCTATTTGCAGTTCTATTTTAGGTAAGGTAAATATTTAAGAATAATTCAACAATTATTTTAAAAACCTCTTTTGTTTATTAGACGAAAAATAATAATTAAGAAGAATGGGATCCAACATTCAAAAAAGATTCCTAATCAATTTGATAAAATAAATCTAATTAAAATTTATATAGAATAATAATAAAATTAATTTTTTTAAGGGATACACATAAAAAACAAATTATATAAATATATACCCCACTATGTATTAATTTAATATTGGCAATATTTTCTCATACCTAACTTTAAATATTAATGCTTTGTTAAATTTGTAAATTGGCATTTATTTCCCATTTTTTAAACAAACATTAAATTTGATTAACAATTAAATAATACGTGATAAATTGAAAACTATCAATTAATTGTCACATGGGTAATTTGATACAAATGTAATGTTTAAGCACAATGCTCCCAACTTAACATTAATAAATTAGGTTTCTAACATTTACCATGATTCAATCATAGACCTCTTACTATCCTAATGTATTACTTCATGAATGCCATTGTTTATTTTTAATATATAAAGCACTGTCTCTGATAGCACATACAAATTAAAGAGGCACAGTAATACAATTTATGTAAATAAAATTCTATGTTCTGAAGTGTTGCAGTTTTTCTAAATATTAATTAAGTATTGTAAACAATGAAAGAAAATGTAAACTTTTTTTTATTAAAACAGTAGATACAATCAGTCTTCCGCAATAATATATTCAATAATAACCATGAATACCTGAACATGATGACATAAATACTATTTTATTTTTAAAAGATAATTATAATTAGAAAACTAGAATGCTCAGTATCTTATTTAGGTGTTCATGTTGATTGTTAACATTTATAATCATTGTTCACCATATTTTCAATTATTTATTTTTTCAAAGAATACTTTAAAATTTGAATAGTTAACAGTATGTACTTATACTAAAGATGATTTACTAATTTTTCAGGTAGATTCAATTAGGTATTCAAGTGAACTAGCATTGCCAATTGAAAAATGCCACCTATGGAAATACCTCCTGGTGAGCAGGTGTCACCATCCATAGAAACACGTTCAACTTCAGAAATGTCACCATCTGAAGACGTGTCTTCAAGTGAACAATTATCCGCATCTGTTGAACCATCTACATCTACACCTTTGGAAGTATCTCTGTCAGTATCCCCGCTCAACAGAATTTCTCCAACTGAACAAATGCCTACATCTGTAGAAACACGTCCATTAGAAGAAGTGTTACCTGAGAAAGAATTGTCTGCTTCTATAGAAACATCTCCACCTTTGGAAGTATATAAGTCTGTAGAAATTAGGTCGGCTAAAGAAGTGTCTCTGTCTGATCAAACACCTTCATCTGTAGAAACACATCCATTAAAAGAAGTGTTTCCTGAAAAAGAATTGTCTCTACCGGAGCAAATTTCAACATCTGAAGATAAACTTATCGCTGAATCTGAAGAAATGTGTCCATCTGTACAAAATTCATCTGTGGAAAATCTACCTGAATCCAAAGGTAATTCAAGTACATCTGTACGTAGTTTTTCAGTTGATGAAAATCGTCTATATTATTTCGATATGCATCCAAATAGCCCACCAACGTATGTAAACAATGAAACAATTTCTTTATCTTCAGATGATGAGTCTCCAAGGAAGTCAATCGATAATTCTTCAGATGAGGGTTCCAGGAGTGTAATCTATATTTCTTCAGATGAAGAATTGGATAAAGAAGAAGAAGAATTAAAAATGCTTGGAGATGAAAAAACGGCCTCTGAAGGAGAAATGGCTAATGAAAAAAAAATGGTCTCAGAAGGAGAAATGGCTAAAGAAAGGGAAATGGCTGCCAAAGAAGAAATGGTCTCTGAGGAAGAAATGTATGAAGATGAAGAAATAGTCTCTGAGGAAGAAATGCTAGAAGATGAAGAAATGGTCTCTGAGGAAGAAATGCTAGAAGATGAAGAAATGGTAGAAGATGAAGAAAATCTTTCAGATGTAGAAGATTTTGTTGAAGAAGAAATGGTCTCTGATGATGAAATGTATGAAGATGAAGAAATGTATGAAGATGAAGAAAATCTTTCAGATGTAGAAGATTCTGGTAAAGAAGAAATGAATTCAGAAGAGTCAAAAAGAGAAACAACTCCTGACAATATACATTCACATGATGAAATGCCTGCTCCAGAAGTTGTATTAAAAGTTGGTTCAGTATCAGCCCCAACACCACCAAAGAGAAGACGATTATGGCCTGCATTCAAAATGCATATCCCTAGTGACCATGATTCATCTGATGAGTTTGAATATGATGATACCCGTCCTTACATAAAACCAAAAACAGATAATACACTTGAAACAGTAGAAGTGAATCGCAACCGAGAGGAATTTAATGAAACTTCTACGATGAGTACATCTAACAATAATAAGTCTGATGCAGATGAACCTATAAATAACAGACCTGTGGAATATTCATCAAAGACTTGTGATTTATTCGATGACGTTTCTAAATCTGAAAGTCCACAAGTAAGTCAAGAAACAAGAAAATACAAACCAGGACCGAGATCTAAGACAAAAGACGAGAATTATGATGTCAAAGAAAATTTTAGTTCCTACAATTATGAGAAGCCTGACACAATTCCTGAAGAAACGAAGTCTCAGTTGAAAAACAATATTATACCTAATGAGGATGAAGAAAAAATAAAAAACGATGAACCCATCTCAAATTCAAAAACTGAGGATAAAATTTCTGACCAGCAGAAAAAGCAACAAAGTTCTACTGCTCCTGAGCTGAATACCGAAGTATCTTCGATAACTTCTGACATTTCTTTCCCTTCAGATGTTTCTGATAGTGAAGCAAGTGTATTGAAAGAAAGGAAAACTAACTACAAGCCAGGACCGAAATCCAAAACAAAAGATCATTACTATGATATTCACCTCAGTTAAAAAGTTACTTATAAGTTACTAATAAGTATTTGTTTATTTTTTTATTTTTTTTTATAAAATACTTTTTTATTTATGCATTATTGCCATTTTTATAGAGAAAGTACACTGGCTCATATTCTGAGTTAAACATTTCATTTATGTTAAGTTATATATATTTAATTATTGTATTTCATTTTATTTTTGATGTTCTTCCAATTCGACTGATAAATAATAATTATGTGTTATATCTTGAAATGTGTGACACTGTATTATTATTTAATTGAAAACATGTAATCAATGTTATATAATGTTAAATGCTTTATATAAATATATTTTTATATTTATTATTGGAGTTGAAGACTAACCATATTAAATTTGTTTGATTTTAGTAAGTAAAGTAATTTCAAATTAATAATTCAGTTCAATGTCAATAGTCACATTTTTAGTGATGTGTACCAAAATAAAATAAAAAATCATTAATATTCATATGTTGTGTTTTTTTTTTTTTTTATTGATCACATAAATAACATCGACAACAAAGGCCATTAGTTACAAATAAGGTTATTATACTAATTAAGTGCTAATAATAATAATTTTGTATATAAGATTAAAAAGTTTTGTTTGTTTCATAAATTTAATTAAATCCAGGTTTTTTTCTTGATTGGGTCTGAGTGAAGTGTTTAGGTCATAGGATATCTTGTGCTCGGCCCGTTCTTGATTGAACATTAAACAGTCGGCTATTAGGTGTTTGACTGTTAACAAGGTTCCGCAGGTTTGACAGTGGTTCGTCTTTTGCTATCAGGAAGCCGTGAGTAATAATTCTGGTGTGACCCGTACGGAGTCTATTGAGAACCGTATCTTCTTTACGGTTGAGGTTAGGATTAATCCAACGGTGTATGTCTCTTTTTATTTCATTTAATTTTGTGTTTTGTAAGTTCCAGATTTTTTGCCATTTATATTTTGTAGTGACATTTTATTGATTAAGGCGGTTTCTTTGTTGTTGATGGCAATTGAGGCGTGTTCATCGGCTATTTCATTGCCTATTATACCCGAGTGTCCAGGTATCCACATGGTGACGATATTTTTACCCAGACAGGAAGCTAGGTTGAGGTTGTTCAGAATTTTGGATGCAATATCACCGGGATTGAAAAGGTTCTGCTGACTTCTTATAGTGCTCAATGAATCACTGAGAATGATGAATTTCGAATGAGCTTCTTGTAATATAGTCTCAATAGCCATAAGGATGGCTATAGCTTCGGCTGTGAATATGGAGCAATCCGGAGGTAGTTTGTGTATAATTTTTTTATTTGGAAATATAATCGAGAATCCTACACCTTCATGGGTTTTTGAACCGTCAGTGTATATTTCCTGGAAGTCTTTGTAGTTACTAATAATGCTTTTAAAGAAACTTTTGAAGATATTTCGCGAGGTTCGATGTTTGTAGAGACAGCTGAGTTCTGTATTGATTAGATATGAGCTGGCCCAAATGGGTTTGGAAATTTTTTCTTTGGTTATAATTTGCGTTATATCAAGGTTTATGTCATTCATCTCTTTTATGAAGAGGGGGTTGTTTTTTTCATGAATGGTGTTATTTGATTTTGAAGCTCTTGCTAAATATTTGAGATGTAATTCCAGCCTTTTTATATCGGGAATAGGTTCACCGGCGAGATTATAAATACTGTATACAGGACAACTGCGAAAAACTCCTAAAGCCAGTCTCAACCCGCAATTATTAACACTATCTAGCCAGTTTAGGAGGGATTTGGATGCTGTTCTGTAAAGGGATGAACCATAATTCAGTTTTGATTGGATTAAAAGTTTGTGAATTTTAATTAGAGTGTTTGTTTCCCCACCCCAAGAGTTGTGAGAGAGAATTTTTATAATTTTAACAGAATGACCGGTGGAGGCTTTTAAATATTTAATGTATGGGGACCACGATAACCGTCTGTCAAAGATAACACCGAGTATTTTTACAGAGTTTCGATGTGGAACTTCAACTTTGTCAATTGTTATTTTTAGAGCATCACCATTCTTTTTTTCGTGAAAATAGTACAGCTAGATTTTTCTGGAGAGAATTGGAAACCAGTATGTTTTGCCTAATTTTCTAGATTATTTGCGGTAGTTTGGACTTAGGAGTAGACTTTGAACTGTGTTTTTGGATTTACTTCTGCACCATAAGTTGAAATCATCAGCGTATAAGTTGAATTTAACGGGATGCGTACAGTTTTCGGTAATGTCATTGATAGCAATCAAAAAGAGAGAAACTGAGAGTGCAGAGCCTTGAGGAACGCCGTTTTCTTAGATAAACTCATCGGTTATTTGCTTTAACCCTGAATGTACGGTTTTCTAAAAAATTGATAATTAAGTTCAGAAAATTTCCTTTGCTTACTGTTTTATTGAGTTTTACTATAATGTTATGTCTCCATGTGGAGTTATAAGCTTTGGTGATATTTAGATTTACCATGCCCATAATTTGTTGTTTGCTGCATGTTTGAGAGATGTCTTCTTTGATTTCGGTCACATTGTCTATGGTGCTTCGGTTTTTTCTAAATCCGTTCTGATGTGGGGAGAAGAAGGCATGTTTTTCTAAAAGCCAGTTAAGTCTGTGATTTATAATTTTTTCGAGCAGCTTGCACATTGTGTTGAGTAACGTGATGGGCCTGTATCCATCAATGCTAAATTTGTCTTTGTCTGGTTTAACAGTGCCAATTCATTTGTATATGTAATATAGGTAATAATAAAATAAACAATCAGTCAAGAGTTGCGCTCAACACACCAACTATGGTTATGTTTTTTGTATGTGTATAAAAGTGAAACTTAATCTGGTTAAATCCAGAATCGTATATATTGTGGACACTACAAAATATAATATCATTCAAATGTCCACCACGGCTTCTCAGAGTGGCACGAATCCGAGTGGTCCAATTTTCAATGAACCTGCCGCATAGATCTGGTTGAATTTTAGCGATGGCCTGGGTTACCATGTTTAATTTAAGGTCATCTGTCGATTGTGGTTTATTAGCATAGACCTGCGACTTCAAGAAACCCCACAAGAAAAAATCTAACGGGGTCAAATCACACGATTTCGGGGGCCAATTCACGTCACCTTGGCGAGAGATACCCTCATACCCTCAAATTTGTCTCTCAGAATGTCTATCGTGGTTAGGTTATAATCATATTTTTCCATATAATTTACTGTTTCATATAATCTGTGGTCATGTGTTCATGAACAACCCAAGTTCAATGCGTAGGTACATTGAAATACTTAGTAAACAGGTACCTACCTACAATTTAACGTGGAAGACGGTGTGGAGGCAGTGGCCCCACAGCTCGATTCGCATTACATTTTCTTATCCCTCCCAGACTAAAAATCCCGAGAACGCCGCTGGTGGATATTAATTATTATTAAATCGAAAATGATTTATGATAGATATCTCTGTAAAAAAATATAGACTCGTGGATAGACCGAACCAATGTTGATAAAGTACCTAGGTACTAGCTACACACGTAAAGAAAAATATAGTCATAATTGTACGTGGTTGAACGATTTCGTTACAAATCGAGCTGTGTGCGATTCTTGTTAAACAGACGTTCAGTTTATTTATCCAATAACAACTGGCTAAACTCTTCTTCTATTGCACAGCGCTCGAGTCTCCGTCGTTTAGGACAGGTCCTCAAATGATTGGTATAACAATAAGTCAAATTATTTTTTTTGCCATTTTTTTAAATTTGAAGTTTCTAATTTTAAAAGTTGATAATTCCATACAAGTTCTTTTATAGTGTACTTATGTTTACAAAATCATGTTTTGTTCCAATTCGTTAAGCAAATTTATTTTGATTATCACCTAATTCAGGGTTTAAATTACAGTAACATGTATCATTAATCACCACCAATAAAGGTGATTGATCAATCTTTTATTATTTAAAAATTAACCAATAGGTACCTAACAATTTTTTTTACAACTAAAACTAGAGTTTTATTGTAACAAACATATGTTCAATAATGTATGATTAATTAATTTTAGACCAAATACAGGAATTTCCTTTTACCCTAATTTTATTTTAATACTAACAATTTTAAAATTGTATTCAATCAATATTTTATACAAGCTACCAGGTACTATAGTACTAAAATACATGTAGTAGTATACTTATAATATAATAATATAAATATGTTTAAAATTGTGTTATAAAATTGACGGCATTTGATTTTTCGGTGTTTCGAGTATAAGGTTATAATTGACTGTTATTACTAATAATTACATTATTTATTGTTATACATTCATAAAATTAATGTTTTTTGGTTTCAAGACAGGTTTATAGTACATAAGTTTTTTTCATATTATGTTTATTAACAGATAAATTTATAATATTAGATTGATGTGTTAGGTACATTTTTTTCATGTCTAAATAGATTATAATATAGAAATTAAAATTATTTCATGAACAATGGCACAGATATTAATTACTTCGTAATTCATCCGTTACTATAGAATAACTATATTACTATATTTTTAGCAATACCAATTTAAAAACCAACATTTAAAAAAATATTTATTACAGTTTTAATAATTTTATTTCTATATTTTTTAAATTTAATATTAAATTAACGATTTCAGACAATGCATAAAACTCTAAAATATATTTATTTTTATTGAGTTAAATTTGTGGCTTTCACGTGTTAGACGTCAAATGTTATTCAAGATTAATTGTGAGTATTATAACTTACATTTGAAATTTTATAAAAATCTATGGATAGGTATATTTTTTAGGAGATAAATACTTTTAAGAATAAATGTGGTGTTTTGATAAAGTTAAATTTATCAAGAATAAATATACTAATTGATTTTTTTTTAAATATATAAAAGATTTCTATTTGATAATAAACATTTTTTTTATTTCTTGAATGAACTCTGAAAATAAAGTTAAATTTTAAAGGCAACGCTAATATTTTTAAGTCTTGTAAAAATATACATCTGCTTTGATATATACAAATATAAATAATAAAATAATAGTAGTTTCTTGTATATTACCAATAAAATATGCAATCAGTTATTATTGTAACAAACACATAATATAAGGTAAGTATAAAGAAAACAATAAGGCTTAACATTTTAAACTCTGTCAAATAGGAATGAATATATGTATTAAAATAACTTGTATGATTAAATTAAAATTACAATACATCTGATTCAAAACACATAACTAATTCATAGTATTTGTAATCAAAAGATTCAGATAGATAATATTAACTAGAATAATAAATAATGGATACATACTACACAAAGTACATAAAATATAATATAATTTTAAATTTTAAACTAATATAACTAAACAATACCATATGATTTTATGTAACGTTTGATAACAATTAATCAAAAGAAAAACTTTTATACTAAGTGCAAACATACTTATTTTATATAATTACTACTGGTTTGTAAAAATGTGTTCCCAATCTGATGAAAAAGTTTGTATTATAGTTAATGATTAGGCCATATCCTATCATTCTAACGATGCATAATTATTCTATGTATAGAAAATATTTTAGTGGATGCATTCTTCTTGAGTTTTCTTACTCATTCTTTCTCACATTAGAAGAGTTTGAAGTATGGGTTGACATTAATAATTCTTAAATTAAATAAATCTGTTAGCTGTAAATAATGTTCATCATAAATGATTATCATACATTCTTATTGTAAAACTTTTAAAGAAAAAAGTTACAAAAACATACTCTGTGTCAACGAAAAAAAAAAATGTTGTATACAAGAAAATTTATTGTTGGTAACAGTATACTAAATAGGACTACTTAAAACTTACGAACTATTTTAATAATTTTAAACAATTTTCATAGCTAACGTAAAATTAATTAAAAATGGTTTTGAATATTCAACAGAAATTTTGAAAAATGTAAGTTTAAAAGACACAATTTTTTCAAGTTTTTTTTATCTATAATTGTGTAATTGTATTGAAATAATGAAATATTTATTTAAAATATCAACATTTTAGGTATAAATAATGAAATTCAAATTTTAAATTATAAATAAAAATATCTCAAAATAATTAAATTAATCTAATATATCTTAAGAAATTATCATTTAAGATCTGTATATAATTTTGTATTATAAAATATAGAGTAAACATAAAAAAAAAAAAAAAACACTTAAAAATCTAAGAGTAATTAATTTTATTCTTTAAGTTCAAATACAGTTAACGTTTTTACGATAAATAACTTTCATAATGGTCAATTAAACAGGATATTAACTATTTATACAAAAATGAAAAAAAAACATTTGTTTTGTAGGACAGTTATTACTTAATCACATAAGATTTAATGAGAATGGCGGAAGACTGCTAGATATTACAAAAAGAATACACACAAGTGGGGTAATAATAGAAATGACATACTTAAGTTTACCTTGTTTTAAATAATTATGTAGGTCTTATAAATATATATGCAAAATATGGACCTATTCGTTTCGTGTAACACGATAGTACTGTAAATATCATTTATCAGGAGTTTCAAGACCAGCGTGGTTCATCAAGTCAGAAATGTTTTTCTCCAAGTCATCAATGCGTGAACCCATATCATCTAGTATTTATTAGTTAAAGAATATTGATATTTGTATTTAAAACTTTTTCGAGAAGAATAACTTTAAATAATATAAATGAGTTACTAACACATGCAAAATAGAGTACATTCATTTTTTACAAATTAAGAAAAGAACAAGAAGTATGTAATTTATTGTAGGATGCATGTACAAACATTTTTTTTCTTTATGTCAAAATTTACTAAAAAAAAAAAAGACACAATTTAATACTTTATGTGGCTATGGGCCGTATGCATAGTTCGACACTTCAGTTGCACCTAAAAACACTTAGGTAATACCTAACTATGGAGCACCTAGGTTATACATAGCTGACACTTAATTTTTGGCTGCCTAGCTGAAATTAAAGTAGCCCATAGTTAGGTATTACTTAAATATTGTTTTTTTTTTTAATGAATGTATTCCTCCCAGCTTATCAGTAATATGTATGATTATTATCAGTGTTATCAATTATCATAATATGATATTAAAAAAATGATAAAATAAATAAAAACTATTTTATGACATCAGTTGATTAATATCATTTCATAACTAATATATTTTCTTTCGAATTTTAAATTGAATATTGTTTTTACTGACTGATATTTTTAATCACCTATTTTTGAAATCAGGTCCAATAAAAAATCTACTACGGTTTCTTTAGAAACCCTATTATTCATTATCATAATGATATTATTATTATGCTTTTTGATTATTATTTTCTTACAAAAAAAGTAAGAATTACCTGTATCTTTTATAGAATTCCAATTCCGAAAAAAATTCTAATGGATTTTCCAAATCCCTTAAATATCTTCTAGGTGTAGGTTCTTCAAAAAATTCAACAAAATTAATAAATTCCATTAAATCCTCCATTACACATAAATGAACAATACAACAATTACTTAAACAACAGGAAAGTCTAATTAAAAAATGGAATAGTGCAATTAATTATAACGACAAATTTTAATGAAGATAATAGATTAATTTAATGATAACATCAAATGAAACATTTACGGAATGGCTAGGTGATGGATATTGACCACTTAACTTAACAGACTTCTATATGTATCAACAGTCCCATAACTATGACTATGCATTTCAAAGTTATGGAGATTCTCTTAGGTGTCACCTAAAATCATGTAGATGTTACTTAGAATGACTATGCATACGCCCTATATATTACTATGTTACAGTTTATTTTTTTTTTAGTTAGTATTTATGCATTACTTAGTTTATATTTGTGTATTTTTCCCTTGAAAATAAAAAGGATATTTTTTGTCAGTATTTGATCTGACATTGTTTCGAATTTCGATCTCATTTGTTGTAGAACAGTTTGAATCTGAAAAATAAAAATTTTACTATAATAGGATTTTATAATTTTACCATTAAAATATGTTCAAATTTTCTTATATAATATAGGGTGACCATTTGGAACATGATAACTTTAAATAGTTTAAAAAGTTATGTTGATTTAAATTGAATTTTAAAATTGATTTAATTGTTTAAATCAATAAATTATAATTATGATTATTTGTCAAGAATTTTGATAAGGTATCAAGTATCTACACTTGTTTTATAAAAATAGTAAGAGCAAATAGGTACAATAATACTATAATACAAATGAACAATTGGAAAGATTAACTTTGTGATGCATAAAAAGTATTGAAATAACTGTATACCACAATTCACTGAAATGTTAAGGTATCAGATAGTTAAGGTAGTTTTAAAATACATTTTAATTTAGGGTTGACATATTTCACGATTTGGCCCGGACTGTACTGGTTTTTAATATAGCCCAGGTATTTCGATAATGTTTTGGGATAGCAAATGGTTCAAGAATCATAATTCTAACATTTATTTAAACAATTTGTATTTTAATTGATGTTTTTAGAAGAAAAATACAAATTCGATAAAATAATAAAATTGAATTAATTGGCGAGAACTATTTTAAAATTACTTCATAGTTTAGCGACTCAATTGTATATCAAATACATTAATTATTTTTTTTGTTTTCATCAAGAATAATATTCACACATTCAAATTTAAATACACAACACTAATTAATAATCAGATTCTAATAAACTGATGAATAATTATCTATTTAATTAGGTAAATATTTCAGAATTTATATACATTTTGAACATGTAGATTTGTAATAAATTATAGGAATTATGTATTAAATTGTACATAATTATGTATCTATAATGATTTAATTTTTATTTATTTGTACTTTAAGTAAAAATTATAAAGTGTTAAATATGTAAGATTTGTTTCATAACCTTCATACAAAATATATTAGTCTTGGTCTAAGTCAAATAAAATATGAGAACCCTACTACAACCTTAAGTAAAATATACATTCATTGAATAAATAAATTTATTGAATAAGACTATCGTTCAAATTTAATGCTAGTAGTATATTCAATCAATACCAAATCATTTAAAAAATAATTTAGTCTACAATTTAAGAAAATGAGTTATTTTAATTGTTTAGTTTGCCTGTTAAAAATTGTTTTTCAAATAAATAGAATATAATTTAAAATAATAAAGCCAAATGGAAAACTAAGAATTTAAAGTTAAAATTTTAAAATAAATTCTTGAAAATGAAGATAGATAGGTAAATAATTTTATTTTTAATTGCACCTTGTTAAATTTTTATTTTAATATTTTCTGATATTTAAGATAAAATTATAAATTTTGGTACACTGATTTTCAAAACACTTAAATAAGAAAGGTACAATCTATGATCTAGGTACTACTTTTTTAACATTTAAATGGTTGTACTTATACTTTAACTTCAATAGTCATTTAACCAAATATTATTTTATTTATTTATAATAATTTAAAAGGCTTTAGCCCAATGGATATATGGTTAGATACGATTGACAATGATCATATGAATGGAAAAGCATGATTTTATTATGATCTATTTATTTATTGTACTATTGGCACAAAAAACATTAACTTAGCAGTGTACAAATATAGAATACTAAAACTTAAATTACAAATAATATTAGTACTTCTTAACATCAATATAACATTAGATTTAAATTTATCATAACTAGAATAAATAAAGTCTATTAATGTGGCTATTTTATTAGCAAACAATAAAGAATCTGGGAAAAAAGAATCTACACTATAACTCTTGTGATAAAAAGGGAATGACGAACAGACCATTTTTGTTCTGGAAAAGTGGAAAAGTATGTGGGGACCTTGATTCCTTATAAAGCCAGTAAATTTGGACAATCAATGAAACCATTCAATCTTTAATAAGATAATATAATATCTTTAACGGTATAATTTATTTCATTTAATTTGATTCAATAATTGAATGATTTTATATATGAATTATAGATATAGAAGTTTAAGTGACATAAGTAATTATTTAAATAAAAGTACTAATAAATAATAGTACTAATTCAAGATCTTTTAAGTATGTAGATGAGTTTCAAGACCAAAGTATGGATTCAAAATCTAGAATAGATTGTACGAGCAAATAATATTAAATTTTTAGTGAGAAATAGTCTAATATTTTTATGCAAGGTAGTGTGTTTTTTACATTAGCTAAACTCATGCACACGCTTGTGAAATCACACAGTTTGATCTACACAATATATCTGCTCATCATAAATCAAGTTTATCTCTTTTTTATCCAGTTAATCATTCAGTATCTATTAGGTTAAACTATTTGTATGACAAAGGAGACCGCTTAATATGTCAGTTGGCTTTGTTCATCACCTATAACGGCGTTCCATGGCATTTTTTTTATTAGGATAGGACTTCACTCCAAAGTAAAACAAAATACCGGTCTGATAATCACCCATGTAACTCAGGTACCGATGTCAGTAAACTAGTCATTAACGTATGATGAAAATTAGCACTAAGCGTGACTGACATGAGTTGTTGAGGTTCGATTAAACAAATGAGGTGATCGTGGTAACGGTGAAGTGCCGACGAACGATCGTCAACATTGAAACGATCTGAGCGGCTCTAGGAGTGCGTCCGGAACTTACGTGTTCATTCATCTCTTCCAGTGACTTCTTGTCGATATTCTCCTTCGCTCTGGCATCGCCCTCCTCGGCCGCGTTCGCGTCCTTCTGGTTGTTGTAGTCGCACATCGCGTTCGCCGATTCGTTCGCAAAGCAGTCCAGAACTTTCGAGTCGTTCGCCCGAATCGGATAGACGGCGAAAATGTACTTTCGGGTCGCGAACACGCGGTCGTAGTCCTGTCGAGTGACTCCTGTCGCAGAATCGTCTGTAAAACATAAATAACGGTGAGTGGTGCTGGCAAACTGCACCAGAAACGGTGACAATAATGACGACGATAATAACAAAAATGGCAATAGTTATGATTTTTGGGCAATCGTTACCGAAAACGCAGTCGTCGATTTCGTATTATATGGTAAATAGTTAACTTTGATCCGCGACTATCAACGTGAAAATACGATTGATTAACAGCAACTCAGGAACACGGTATTGTGTACGGTGTATTTGCGAGCGGCGGCGGCAGCAGCGTCGATCGGTACAAACACTATTTTATTGATAGCGCGAGTGATATCACAAAATTCAGAACTCTTTAGTGGCAACGACGCGGTGACCGATGGCGCGATATTTGAAAATATACGCGCCAGGCACTTGTCGGTATTGTCGCGGGTGGGACTTCACGCGAATCGTTCCACAGATTGCATATAGGTACGCACTTGGGTACTCGTCTAATATGCTACCTACCGGTACTTCGTTGGTGTAGTATGCTACCTACCGTAAAATAAGCTACCTACCATAAAATAATAACAAATTAACAACAATGTATTTCTAAATAATTTATTAATTTACCGTTGTCAAGTACTTCATATGATTTCAATACGTCATTATATATTTTTATTATTATTTTTTTTTAAATAAATTTTTTTATTATATTATACATACAATTAAATACATGCAATTGAATAAAAAATTATATACCTTCCGTTAGCATAGCTTGTGTCGAAGGTATAGAGTTAACTATTTTATATAATATGTAAATTTACAATTTGATTTTAGGTGATTACATACTTATTATGAACAATACAATACATTTAAATTATTTCTTATAGATTAGGTTTTTAAGAGAAAAAAAAAGAAAACAGATAACAGAGTTTTCATTTATAGGTGTAAATAATAATTGATTTAAAGACATAAACAACCATTTTACAACTAATGTTTTGGCATTAAAAATTTTACAGACAATGTTTTTTTGTTGTAATTATAGGCATAGAATTAAAATAGGTTGGACCAAGGTAGTCCACGAATTTTTTACCAAATGATTTTTTTAAATAACTGACTTTTGCATCATAAGCTACTGTTTGTCATTTATTTAGATTTAACCAGTTATTTGAGTTATTTACTAGGTGCCCATAAGATAGCAACTTTTTTGAATAGTAGATCTACTGATAATCCATTAAATAATTTGAAATTAGTAAGAGTTGAACTACCCATATATTTATTATTATACATTATGTACTATTTTTTTTATAATATTTCAATTCGTCATTATATATTATTATACATCATATTACACTATTTTTATATCATTCCAGAAAACTTCTAATATAGGTTATATAATATTTTGTTTATTTTAAAATAAAAAAATAAAAAGTAAAACTCGCAACAAATAGGATACTTCCATGAACACAACACAGGCACAATATAGACTAAAATAATATATCTAACAGTAAGTTATCATGGGTCTTGGTGGATCAGATGTCATAATGGCTATTAAGATATAATTTTGTACAACTTCTATAATATGTTATTTATCTTAATGACTCAAATGTTCTTTCCTGTATAAAAATGAAATAAAATAAAAATAACTATGGTGGGTAGCATACTTAAGGGGACAGTCCCGTTTTTTGAATCTCTGTTCCGTTGTCCCCTGGGAAATCTTCGGGACGCTAAAATGTCCCGTTTTCAAAAAGTAGACAAAAAAATAATGAAAATAAATGTTCTTTGACGAAATATCGTTTTTAGAAAAATACACAAGTATAAAGTATTTAATTTTGTAATTATTACACGAAAACATTTTGTTTATAATAAGTTAATTACCTAGTAAGTGTAATAAGTTAATTTAATTTTTTTGTCCTTTAAAAACATTATAAGTACCACAGAAATTTGCTAGTAATATTATTAAATTAAAAATGTTTGTTTGTAAGAAATAATTATGATTTTTTTTTTTTTTTTTTGTCCGGTTTTGATTAAAAAAATATATGGTCACTTTAAGCATACTACATGCATACAGTGTTTTGGTAGATACCATTTTATGGGTAGGTAGCATATTAGACGAGTACCCGCACTTGAACAGGTCTCTGTGGTGGTGTGTGATGGTTTTGAAACTTTCGGAGACGTTGGTTCGTTGAAAATGTTACACAAACCGCGAGTGGTCACCTGCTTATACTGTTGAAATATAATTTTGCCATCTGTAACAGCTAGGGAACCGTAATAGTACGTTGTTTTTCGCGCGTACCTATAGTTTACTTTTTTACAGTTTTTTACTTCTCCGAAGTATTTTTGGGGGATTCTCTTTACTTGAAAAAGTGATAAATCTGTATAAAGTGTTGTTGACTGGTCATTAAATATTTCTCTAATTTGAGTACAAACAATATCAATGATTGAGAAGTATGTGTTAACTTTAAAATTTGTAAGTAGATAGCTGATAGGCACATCTGACATAATTTCACCCAGCCTTTCCTTTTTTTCTTCTTCTTCTATTTTTTACTATTGGCGTGAAAGATAATTCATCATTTTGAGATGGTACAAACTGATTTTTATCTTTGATTTACTTTCAAATTGATTGTCATCCCTGAAGGCTTGATTTTTTTTCAAATACACATTGTATATATTTGGTAGCAGCCAATCAATGAATTTGTACACCTTGTAAAAAAGTACTCAAAGGACTAACCCGATTTAACGATAATAAGTGACTGTATAACCAGCCTGGATCAGCACATTGAGCAGACTTGTCCAGCTACTTAAGTCTACTGTCACCCTTCTTACCGTTTACTTAAAATTATTGTGAAGTATTAATGTTTAAGTGTGAATGAATGTGAAAGTAAATCTATAAAACCTTATAAGAATTACCTATTTCATTGATAAAACCCACTGTGACAACTCAGTTGGCACGCAACGATAATCAGATTTAGTCCTGAAGGAATTTTTTTTTTGTTTTCGGTAGTTAGTATACAGAAATCTTAAATTAAATATTAATTTATCTTATTAGTATTAGGTAGTATTAATGTCTGCTATTTTTCTACTTTGATGTTCTTTTATTTATATGCGATATATGTGTGCAAAATGTTATTTAGTTATTAATTCTTAGTTTGTCCTATATTAGACTGGGGTATATTAAGGTGAAAGGCAATTGAATATAAATATTGATTTTGCAGGTAAAGCATTTAAATTTAAACTCTATTCCTTTAACCACTTACTCATGATATCATGTTCAAGTGTCAAACAGAATAATTAACAATACATAGTTATTATTATTACGCGTATAGTACTTTTAGTGTCACAGATGCTATTAGGCTCTACAATCTGGGTTGCTTTAACCTTCTTTATAAATAACCTCGTCTGGAAATTTACTAAGAAAAGCGATACAGTAGTAAGAATATATATTAACTTAGTTTAGAGTAGAAAATGCAAATAATTTATGATATATTCATGTACAGAGTATTTTTACAATGAAATATAAAGTACCAAATATAATTTAGAGCTTCATCATTCTATAGTGACATTGTTACATGTTGTAAGTTTTCATTTTTCTGTAAAAATGATGTTATTCTCTATAATTTTACCATAAACATTTTATAATTACTGTCCACTACAAAAATTACTGCATATTTTATATATTAAACACATCTTAATACTAATTAGTTAATGTATTATCATTTGTTTATCATTTTTATTCACAAATATTGAATAGTTACATTTAAGAAATTTGTTGGTCCAAACTGGTTTTAAATAAAAATGCATCAAGGTATTTACTAACCATATTAATCATATACAATAAACATGCAGTTGCATTTTTTTTACATGGGTAATATACTAATGTTTTATTATAGTTACTTTTGTTAGGTAGTATTATTTAAAGTGTATGATGATTTCATCTAATACTAAATGCTTAATGAACAAATTTATATCAATAACACAATTTTACACAAAAACAGTACATTTACTTCAACACACAAAATATGCAGTTCTATTTACCAAATTTTTCCATACAAAATTTATAATTATTAACACTGGAATACAACAGTCATTTCATGAATGTTTAAAAAAATAAAATATTGATTACAATCAAATCAATAATTTTGTGTTGTTTAATAGTTTAATAAAAAGTAATAAGTAGTAATGTACAATGAATAAATAATATTATAATTTCAAAAAAAAAAAATAAATTTGAGTCAATATCCTTATAATTTCATATTTATAAATATTAGTATATAAGAAGAAACAAAATGAAAATATTAAGTGTCACCAATGAGAGACAATTGTTTGTTTCATGTCAAATCTAAATGTACATTTCCTCCACCGCTTAAACTTACTGAAAAAAAATTATGCGTACATTTTATAAATAAATGTAAAAAAAAAAAATAAAATAAAATAATTTAATATAAACAAAATGATCATATAAATAAATTACAAAAATGAAACATTTTTTTAAAATAGTTATTTAGTTCAGCATTTATTTAATTGGAAGTTGAAGATTTAATTCCTTAATAATTTTTGGGCTTCTAAAACAATAATAAACGTTGATGCAACACAAGTTTATTTTTTAAATTAATATTTTTGTGAAGTTTATTTTAACATTACACATACCAATAGAAAAAATACAAAGTAAATGGAAAAAAAAATAAAATCTGTATAAATACATGACTTAAATTTCATTTTCAAGCCCATCTCCTTCTACAACTAATGCCCTCTCCAATATGACTCTTCCTTCTTTATAACGTTGGTTTTCTTCCATAGCAAACTCATATATCCATCCTAATTTAGTATCACAATTTTTGCAGGAAACATCCCGCACAAAATGACGGCCAGTCAACATGACTCGATCCTGAACATCACTAAAATCAACAAAATAATTATTATTAATAATTTAAAAATGTCAATAAGACAATATTATAGTATAAATTGTACTGACAAAATATGACAGAATAATAATTTAAGTAGAATGTATTATTCGATACATTGTAAAGTTATCCAGTAATATGTTAGAATGAATTATATCTGTCTTAGCATATCTTTTTAAATATAATTCTGTGATTATTGGATCATAGTGTAATAATAAGCATATTATTAAGTAGATATTTAACGCTGATTTCCATTGCACAATAAACTTTTACTATTATTTTTTTTTTTAGGAGTTTTTCAACTTAAAATTTAATATTACCTGCAATATGATTTATGAAAAATTGAAGAAAGATTCTTTATTAAAAAATAAGGAGAAAAATAGAATAAAAATAAGGCTAAAAAGAGTGAAATCAGAAATAATGATCTAAGAAAAATGTTACTATAAGACTGTAACAGCTGAAGATTTCAGGTCTAGATGCAAGGTTATATACAGAAAGAGTGTTTGATTTAAAATTATGCTTAAAACAACTTTTTTGGTTAGACCGTGGAACTGGAAACAAAAGTAAAATGGATTAAAAGGACAAACTGGGAATTAACATTAACTAACAATGATTCAATTATGTATCAGCTCAAAATTATTACGTTAAGACTGGAACTGTAAATAAAATGAAACACAAAATCATTGATTTATGTTATTCATTTACGTAGTATTGAAACTTCAATTCAAAGTGTTTCACACATTGGTGATTCCATACCTGTAATTGAGGTTTACGACTTTGTCAAATAAGAATGCTCGACCGGTGGCGCCAGTGAATCTCGTACTTATCAACTCTCCACGGTTGGTCAAGTTGGTGTCGCATGCGCCGCAAGAGTAGAGTCGATCACCACCGATGTGATCGAGGAATATTCTACCCATGATGTATGGCTGTAAACATTAACAAACGTATCAAACACTCGATTCAATGACTTTCCAAATCGGTCGAACGAATCGAAATTCTTACCTTTGATGAATGGCGACCAATCAATGCAATTATTTTAAATACTCACGATTTTCGGTGCAGTGACGCGAGAGCAATAAAACAAATTTAGTACTTGTGATTTACCGCTAGCAAAATATACCCGAGCCGGCAAAATGTGAAATTGCGTCGTATTTACGTAGTCATCGTAATATGATAACGAGTAGTCGCGATGATAATACCTTTGTTCGTTTTAAAAACTTATGTTTACATTATAGTGTGGTGGAAGTATTGGGTGTGGACCACGGTTAAAGATATACCTAAGATATATCTTTAACCGTGGTGTGTGTGGTGTACCAATTCAAAACAAACGTTTCAGGTGTGAGAAAGTCAGCTGATTGATAAAGATAGTAAATAAATGATAACGACTTTTAAAAAAAATTTCCATCATGGCATCATCTAATTTCTAAAAATCCAATTTGAAAATCTTTTATTTATTAACAGATAGTCAGATTAATAGATTTTAAAATTATGGATGATATTTATGTGCAGTTGTTTGATTCATCATCCGACAAAGATGTTTTAGAACCTTTTTGTAATGCACGTAAATTACCTGCCGCTGTTTTTTGTACTGCTGATGATGACGGTAGATAATTCAAAATATAATATTTATTTAAAATATTTAATTTATAGACTCGTTAGGGACTATTTTTAATACTATTTCTTATTGGGTAGACTGGCTGAAGATTATTTACTATTATCTTACTTTATTAATTTTGTTAAATTGCTTACTAAGTTTAAAAAAAAAAGTAATATCACCTCTGTATATGATATAGGTGATCTGGAAGAAATCCTGTGATAAATGGAATTCAGAGAATTGATCGTGTAAAAATTATAAATTACCTACAAATCGTCTCAAATTATAGTGACAAAGATTTTATAATGCATTTTAGACTTAGTAGATCTGTTGCCAAAGACCTTATTTGTCGATTTGAGTTAAATTTTAAATTTATTTAAGTCAGAAATTAAATAAATTAAATTAATGTCGGCATGTAGCGAGTGATTAGGAAATATATTTATGATAATAAATTATAATAACTGGGTCCACACCGAAAATCCAATACGACACCTGCGCTTTAGTTGGTGTGAATAGTGTTGTTATTACTATTACTTATTTTTTTAAACATTTTTCTACCTCTTGTTGGTGAATTTTTAAGCGTTACGAACATTTATGATTATACTGACTACTAACATTGATTTTTGATGATTATCATTTAAAATACATGGAAATTGAAATGTCTGTAGGTAGTGTAATTTTATGTTAGGTACCTACCTACTATTATTATTTAAATAAGTTGAACACTGTATTGATTTTGAGTTAACTACCTACAGTCTAACATATACCAGGGGGTTCTTGAAAAGCCCCGACAGAGAGGGTGATGGTTATAATAAAATACCGAATTTTGCATAAAATGCATGTTGCTATTTTCAACATCATGCCCGTCATATAGATGCAATTAATGAGTGCCCACAAATCATTACTCGATTGATTAAAAATCAAAATTTTATACTACATATTTTTTTGCATATTCTGACGTTAGTGCGTGTTCTGCGTATTTTTGCATATTTATTTATTTTTTTTTTTGCATTTTTATACAGACGTTTTACAAAATAATCAAGAATGCATAGGCAGCTCGGAAAATTGTTTTTCTGTTTATGAAACCAGTGGCGGCTCGTGCCTAGTTGTGCAGGTGTGCGGCACACCACATAGATTATTAAAGATAAAATAGCTAAAATGTATTTTAATTTTATTACAATATCTATTAAATCGTATTTATTCCATAATACAAAATATTATTAGTTTTATAAACGTGAAACGCTTGAGTTCGAAAATATCACTCTTAAAATTTAGATGAGTTATGTAATAAATACGCACCAACTGGTGTGCAGCCGAGAGTCCATGTAAAATACGTTTAGTCGATGAGTGGGTATTGACGAATAAATGGAACCGTGATGTGCACCTACTGCTGCACACTCAATCACAAATTTGATTTGTATGCGCTATTTCAATAATAAAGTTATAGAACTGTTAGTTAAAGAACGAAAACTTGACTTCGTATATAAAAATATGTCATTTTTTCATTTATTTTTTAAAATTGTTTTTAGTTACGACACTGTTGCTTGTTCTGACAGTAGATAAAATTTACACCGGGTTATATGATATAATATATTATGTATTTAAGTAAACCTATTATTTTCTAAAATTATGTTTAATTATCATTTTATTAAAGTAAATATTTTAATATTGACTTGGATGTGACTAATTTTATTTTATTTTATTAATATGCATTTTCAATAATTGCACACCACCCATTTTGAACATCACGAGCCGCCACTGGATGAAACTACTGATCCTCGAGGGAAATATGTAGCAAATTTTATTGTTGGTAAATTGAATGCAGATTTGCCTTCAAAATCGTGTCTTTTATTGTCGAAAGTTTTCGAACAAATCAATAATTCAACTATAGCACGATTTATAAACGATTCTCTTAGGTAAACTATTGTGGCCCGAAGGTAACTATGATGGTGAAGTTCTGTTGATGTTATCTGATGCTGCTCCTTATATATGACGAAAACTGCAAACAATTTAAAACCATTATATTCGAATGTTTCACAAGTAACTTGTGTCGCTCATGGTATTCATCGAATCGCTGAAAAAATATAGATATCTATAATTTTCCCGATATTAATGATTTAATTAATAATGGGAAAAAGATACTCTCAGAGGCTCCGTATAGAATTCAGTTATACAAAGAAATGTTGCCAAATACACATTTAAAACCACAGCCAATATAAACAACCCGTTGGGGTACTTGGTTAGAGTCAGCCTTCTTTTACGCAAATCATTTTGAAAAGTTCAAAAATGTAATTGGAAATTCAGAATATGATGCAAAAAAGCATTCGAAATTCTGAACCGATTTTAAATAAATTAAATGGAAAATATGATCTTGCTTACATTAGAGCAAATTTGTTATGTCATTGAAAGCATCAAAAAACTTGAGACCTCTAATTTGTCCCTTGTAGACTCGTGAAAAATTTTTGGAACGAATGAGAAACTCTGTCGATGAACTTCCTACTAGTGAAAATAATATAATAATTAAAACAAAATGTAAAAACGTTTTGAATAAAATTAAAGGATTAATAGTTTTGAAAGAAATTTCGAAAACACTTCAAGGTGACAGTGCTAATTTCAACGATTTATCTGTTCCAAATTATTCGCCGGATAAACTAGCCAATTTTAAATATGCTCCAATAACCAATGTTGATGTTAAACGCAATTTTTCATCCTACAAGTACATTCTTACAGATCGCCGTCATAATTGCATAGAAATAAACGTTGAACATACTTTGATTATAACTTATTGTTTTTCCTACCTATTAACATATTACATTTAATTTTTCATATTTGTTTCCTAATTATACCACCAATGTACCTATCTAATATTTAATTTTAATAAAATATTTTTTACAATGTGTCAATGATTAAATATTAAATTTATTTAACAAACTACATTTTTGCGTTGCATATTTGCTATATTATACATCTTACATGTTGTTTATGAAAATTTTAATAAAATAAATAATTATCACTGCAAAATTAAAATCAAATATAAAATTTAATAAAAATTGAATATTTATTTTGCATGTCTTTTATTTTTTTCTTGTGTATTTTGACTTTTTTTATTGTATGTTTGCATGCATATTTTAATTTTAAAACGCATATAAATCCGATCTTTACTTATGAATAATTAAACAAATGTTGTCAACGGAGGGGGGGGGGTAACATTTTGAACAAAAATTTTTACACCTTAGTAATCTTGCTGAAACTAACAGGCACGAGAGAGGGAACCATTAGGAATACAACAACACCATTTTTAAAAGCCTGAGTAATAAATTTTAATTTTAAATAATTTTGAAGAAAACCATTATTTTTAATATCAAACAAAAGTGGCAAGTCGTGTTTTCTCGGAGACCAATGCAGATTAAAAACATCTAACTGATCTCTTTCATAGAGGACGCATTAATCAATATTTTAATACATAGGTACATTCTGGATAAGAAATGAAACAATACGGTTTTATGATAATTTTTAAGATTCTGAGTGAAGCAAAGGATCTTATGGTTTTACAATATTTATTTTTTTATTATTTTTTTTCTGGAGACAATTTTTGCTCAACTTAATTATTTCCGAAAGTTTCATCCAGCGACTCTATAGATACCTAGGAAATTTGATGTAGATGGTACCTACTTTGAGGGTTTATGAAGCTCTTATCTCAATAGTTTTTCAAGGTGACCGGAAAAATAGCCTCAAATGGACCAAAAACGGCGAAATTCGCCGTAAACGACGTTTTCATTTAATCGACTTTAGTACCTAATTTCGTCATTACTCTAAAAGTAATAAAGTAATGTTGCTAGAAACTTTAAATTTTCACCAAATATTATTGGCGTATACTATATTATACTTAAAAAAAAATCTTGACCACTTTCGGGCTTAAAATAGAACTTTGAAAATACCTTGTTTTTTTTATAAGTTTATTCCTAATAAAGTTTTAAATATTTGTCAAAAACTTTTGAAATTTTTATATGACCTTTACTCATACACTTCTCTAACGATTCTGAAAACATTTAAAAAATTGTGACTTCAGATTTTTTTTATAAGAGTTTAAGTAAATTATGATACGATTTTTACGTAATAATTTGTTTTTACGTCAATTCTATAGTCTATCCAAACATTATGCAACTTTGAATACAGATAAAATATGTTTTGAATATTTTTTATAAAAAAATTGTCTGTTTTATCAAACATAAAAACTTAAAATAATAATAAAAAAAAAAATCCGAAAATTAGTCGAAAATTGATGAAGTATATGAACGGTATATTTTTAATATTTGGTAGAAACTTCTGAAAATGTAATTTGATCTTACTCATATACTTTGCTAATGATGCAGAAAAAATTTCAAAAATCATGACAAAATGTTTTTACGTAGGTAATAAACGGTTTTTACGTCAATTTTCAACTTCAAACAATTTATTTGAAGAAATCCAAACGGTATGTTTTAATTCTGAAGCTTTGCTCGGAATCGTTCAACTTAAGAAATGATCTACCATTAATTTAAAATTAAATACACCCATCCCCATAAACTCGTCCGAGTAGCGAAGAATATCCCATGGGGCGAAGTAGGTGCGTACTTTTTTTTAGTTTGATATTAAAAAGGCGCCATCTTATTTAAAATATCCTCTTGTGCTTTCATATAGCATTTTCAAATTTCCTTGGTTATAATTTAAACAAAAAGTTATGTTTAACCTCCTTGATAGTTCAAACAAAAGGACATAAGGCGGTTTAAATTTAAAAATTTTATCATTGTTATTGTTTACTTGAAAATGAATATAAACAAACACGACATATGATAATAGACAATCTATTGAATAATTGGAAATTGGTTATTGAAAGTATAAGTCTTTGAAATTTGTACTTCTTTATTCTTGTAAACTTCAATGATTTAATTAAAGTATCAATTCGTTAATTTTTTTGTTTGGTCAAATACTACACTATTTAGGTTGAGTAAAATTTTCATAATCAAAGATACACATTATAATAACTGTGATGATTTGTTGTATAGGTACTACCTATGCGTTGATATTATTATCTATACCAATTTTATTTAAAATATAATTTTTAGGTGTTGAAATAGAAATGAAAATATGATCCATTGATTTATCCATCATTCGGTGCTGAATATCCCATAACTTTTGTAAAGGTGTAACGATACCACTGATCGGTTATAAACTAATTTCCAGGTAAAACAATTATTAAATTATTGTAATATTTTTTACAATAACTAATTTTGTTGTGTCTTTAGAATCCAGTGGTTTTGATTAAACATTACAGAGATGGTCCTGGTAGCAGCAGATATATTACATCTGTGGATTCTATATACTTGAAAAGAGAAGACAAATTGTTCCAGATTTATTACCATCATAAAATGTAACTGACAGTAGGTAATTAATAGATTCAATTTAATCAATAATTGTAGTTTATTGTCATATTATATGGTCTAAAATGATAAATTTCCATACAAATATTTGTACAATTTTAGCACTTAGCACATATTAACAACTTGGTATAATCTTTAAGAATTTTATTTTACACATAATCAATATTTTGTTTTCTTAATTGTGGTATTTTGTACTTTATAATAATTTTCTGTGAGTTGATAATAATTATATCTTTTTAACGTTAATTGTTTTATAATAATTGGTAATATTTATATTTTAAGTTGATGTAGGTATAAATATACTGTAAACATTAAAAAAACAGATGAGAATGTTCATGTAGACTTTGAAATATGTAAAAACAAAAAATCTATTTGTAGTTTCATCTTAGGAATCATAAAACTTTATTTATTTTATTGGTAAATTATAAATTAATTACTGAAATTATTGTTACTTAACTTTAATCTACCTACATTCTTCATTCTTTGTGCACTTTTTAATTTGCATTCCATATGCCATGTATGATCAAAAAGTACCTACTTTGCTCCATGGAATATTCTTCGCTACTCGGATTAGTTAATGGGGATGGGTGTATTGAATTTTAAAGAAATGATAGATCATTTCTTTAGTTAAAGATGTTTAGTTTAAATAAATATTTAAAGTTGAAAATTGAAAATTGACTTAAAAACATTTTATTACGTGAAAATCGTAAAATAGTTCACTTATTTACTATCTACATTCAATTTCCGATCTATAGAACTGCTGGATGAACCTTTAAGACAAAGTTAAATTGGGCAAAAAGTGCCACCAGAAAAAAAAACATCATTGTAAAACCGTAAGATCCTTGTCTTCACTTAAGATCTAAAAAATGCTCCATTACAGAAGAGACCACTAGGCTAAAATATTTTTCATGTTGCATGTTTTACACTCATTTGATTCAAGTGTTCATAAATTCTCTATTATTTATATATTATGTTATATGAGCAAAGAAATGCATAAATTATATATAATTTGTAAATGGCAATTCGGCAGGTTTTGAGATATTATTTTAAGATTTGATGGTGTAAGCTGCTTAGATTGATGTACTAATAGGTTTTCAAAATTAAATTTTGAGTTGATACATATGCATTTTAATATAATTAAATATCATTAGAAGTTGAATGAGTATCTAACATTTGATAAATGTTTCAACAGATACTAAAATTGTGTGCAGAATAATACATTTTGTATTTACTGTGTGGTATGAAATTGAAAAGTGTGTGGGAATCAAATTTCAAAGTTAAATTATCATTGTAATTATTGATGTATAAAGTTGTTTCAAAATTCATATAATAGTATAAAATAACATTGATGTAAGAAATGTATTGTTTTGCAAATATTTGATATAAGTTGCAGCTTATTAACATTAGTAATAACTCGCTTAAATAATCTATGGTATTAAGGTAATTTTTTCAATTCATTGTAACTAAGAATATGTATCTCTATAGTTCGTTACCAGTTATGTGATATATTATTGTACAAAGTGTACAGTACAAATATTTTGATATTTTTGTCTCATCATTTTGTTTTGCATCATATTTTACAGTTATTATAATTGTTTTTCTGTTATTATTTCAGATATTTATAACAAATTTATTGAAGATAGAAGTCAAACATTAATCAAGACTTAAGTTAAATTTAAGAAACAGTTATAATATAATAAGTTATAATAAGTATTATAAGAATTGTTCTACATCGATTGTTCACAAATACTGACTGAACAGTGAATAGCTTTATAAACAGTTCACACTTTACACTTTTGATGTAGAGTGTGTCACACATATATTTATGTATTTTTTCAAATTGTATGTCTATAAAATATTAATTCATTTGTCGACTTCTCTCATTATAATTGATGTTTTGTGTTACATCCACATAATTTATTTTCAAGAATAAGGAGAAGAATGATGTGCTAATTTGTTATTTAATTTAATTGATTACTGCAGGTGTAGTTATATGTTATATTTTTCTTGGAGAAATTTCCATGATTACCCTGTTTAATTTAAAGTTGGTAAAATCAAAATTCTATATAATCAAAAACACAGTTAAAATTAGACTAACTAATAAATAACACTGTTTTTATATTTTACTACACATCCTAATTTCTATGTGAAAAATTGATGCATACAAAATGACTGCACTTAGTCTCTACCAATAGTAATACATTTTCAGTTATACATTTTAATATTTAATGATGTCTTATACTCTTTATTAATCTATTAATAGTTTATATATTTAAGTATTTAAGGTTTTTATTGATGTATAATTTCCAGTTCATCAATTATTGCCAATAATGTCAATATTAATATCATGATAATATGTATGATACCGTTCTAGTTTTTAGTATTTAACTGAGAATATCAATAGATTGTGAAATAAATTTAAAAAATACTCTTATTAATAATTATAGTATACAAAAATTCATTATACTGAAAATAATTTTTTTGTCTGATTAAATATATTGAATCTTGTAACTGTTTTATATTAGAGAAAATATTTTAGCCTGTCATTATACCATATATTCGCTGTTTTGTTTTGAAGAAAGAATTTTAGTATTAAATTATTGATAGTATTAAAATGTGAAAGACATAATACTAGAGAAATACTGTACATCATGACTTATGACATAAAGAGTCGTGACTTATCAATACATATTATAATTTATTTAGCCAAATGATGTCTTCTACCAAGTTTCTGATATTAGTTCATTCAGTGCAATTCAAGTCCAACACATAATAAAGTTATCATTTTTTTAAGTTTAAAAAAACTGGTTTGATTTATAGTTTAATCAAAGATAGTTTAGAATAAATTTTTAAGTCATAAAATATTTAAAATTTCACAATACTAAAAGTTTAGTTATCACATTCAAATATGTTGGTCTGGTATCGAGATCGAAGTTTTGACATTTTACTTAAACATTAGGTGTATAACACTTGATATTTTTAAATTACAAATTAAAGATAATAAGATGACAAATATTATATAATATTTTATAATTAAAGTAGTAATATTAATGAAAAAAAAATCCATTAAAAATATAAATGTTTGCTTGTGTACTTATGTACTTATATTTTAATATTTGAATTGGACACTATATTGTAATATAATATTAATAAGAAATTGAAATTGTTTTTCCAATTAACATACTACATTAAATTTTTCATGCATTTTTCCTATTTACACCACTAATGTATCTACTATTTAATTTTAATAAAATATCTTTTATAATGTACGAGTATCAATGATTAAAAATTAAATTCAAATTTAACAAATTACATTTTTGTATTGCATATTTGCTATATTATACATCTCACATTTTGTTTATGAAAATTTTAACAGGGTTAATAAATAATTATCACTGCAAAATTAAAATCAATGATAAAATTTAATAAAAATTGAAATTTTATTTTGCATGATTTGCATTTTTTTCTTGCATATTTTGACTTTTTTTAGTGCATATTTTAAGTTTAAAATGCATATTAATCCGCTCTTTATCTACAATATTTTATGTACACACATTTTTTTTTTTTTTTTTTAATTTGATAAGTTATACATATTATATACATGGAAATTATGTTTTTGAAAGTAGTAAAAATATTTATGTCACCAGGGAGAAAAATGATAGTTAATCATAATTAATTTTTTGCAACCTGGTCACACACACATTGAATCAGATTCCAACCATGCTATAATAATTGAAAAATCTAAAAAAAAGTACCTCACCAGTGTTGAAGTACAAAGATATTGGGTAAATTTAATTAGAATGATTCACCGTGATCCACCAATTATTGTATCTGAAATGATTAAAAATAACTTTTTGGATTTTAAGAACTTTTGAAGACTAAATATGTTCATTGCAAAGTTAATATAAAACATGAGCTGATGAGCCTGTATCAAAGATCAAAATAAAATGGATGCAGTATAAAACCGATTCACTTGGTATTGTTTCCTTTTAAGTATTCATTTGATGAAGATGAATTTTTAGAATTAAATTTGAATGAAAAAAGCTTAAGGAAACCAACAGTTACACATTTTGTATTAAAACCAATAAATACCATGCCATTGTCATTACCTGCTGAAAAAATAAAAGACTTGCATTTACTTTAACCATATACTCATCCAAATAGTTGACAGTACTTTGATAGTATTTGAGCTAATTTAGATGAAGGAAATGCAGAAAACTCACAAGTAAATGATGACGGATTTAAATTTTTTTAATAGTGTTTATTACTAATACTCAAATAATTAATATTTACAAATCATTAAGTTGTTTTGCTTTATAATATACAGTGGAACCTCGATAAGTCGAAATTCAAAGGGAATGCAATTTTTTCGACTTATCGAGGTTTTCGACTTACTAAGGTTTTCGAGTTACCAAGGTTTTAGAAACAAAATTCGACTTAAAAAGTTTAAAAATGTAAGTGTTAAAGTTTTTAATTATTATGTATGTAAATATGTACATATATTGTACAATGTAAAAAAATGTGATTATACAGTTTAAATAAAAACAAATTATCACGAAAAAAATATAATAAAACATATGTTGCAACTTTATAATAGATAATTTGTGATTTTACTTTGACTTAAAATTTGAGATTTGCTATTATCAATTTCTACTACATTTAAAGCAGAGTACACTTTATCGTCCACATTACTTAATTGTTCGGTGAATGTCCTTAGCAGTATGAGGGCTGCTGTTGCTTGGTTCATTGAAACACGATGCACAGGCTCATTCTTCGATGTCATCAACATCTTCAGTGCTACGTAGTACGTACGGAGTCAGTTATATCGTTGTCTGTCAGAATACCAGAAACGGCAACGTCATTGTCGATTTTAACAAAATCGTCAAAGGTTTCTTCCAGGATTCCATAACGACTTGCTATCATCGCCCATTCTCTGTCATCCGTATCAGTATTTTCGATTATTATAGGCATCAATGTGTCGTCTTTCTCAGATTCAAGTACAAATCCACACAATAAACGCGATTACAACTATTTTGCATTTCGTAAATGTTTACGGTTCAGTAAAAAGTACTTACGGCGCATATTCATTTGAATGGAAATTTGGAAAACGAGTTTTTTCACGTGATTTTTCGTCCATTACAAAACTTACTTAGGTACATTGTGATATTATTACTATTAACGATTTTACAGGATTTTCTTGGACAAGCGTTGCGTCAGTGTGGAAAATCGAGTGACAAGTCAAAAAAGTGTTGTAGTCCTTAGGAGGATGACACAACTCATGCTGTCTTTGATTTTACATCAAAGCGGATATTGGACGAGGATAGCTGCGACGAGTACCTACCTACCTATTATCAAAAAGCACGTGTTCGCATCATTCGAGGTTTTCGAAGATTTTCGTGAGGTTTTCGACACCATTCGTCGACTTGAGATCGTTCTCGAAACTCGTGCGAAAAAAACCCGGGCACCGATATGAATATTGTTTCAATGATATCTTACACTGGCGAATTTCACGTGCTTATTTCATGTTAAAAGTGCACCGTAAGACAATTAAGCCGTAGGTACTGAAAAACAAATACATTTTAATTTGCGCGTGTATCGTGCAATGCACGTGTGCCTATAGGTAGGTAAGTTAAAAGTTACTCTAACTTTAGGAATAGGGTTGCTGCGAGTTGCGTTTATTTAAAGCAACTCGGCTAAAAGTTACGGAAGTTAATAATTACACGGTTATGAGTACGAGAAGAGCACTCCGAACCATGGGAATGTTTTTGTAATTATATTTTCGTCATTAATTTTAAAACGATGGAGAAACGTTCAACACAAAGTTCTAAAATAATTTTAATGAATTTGATAATTTTTTTTTTTTTTTTTACATTTTTCGATACAGGTACCCGCGTATAAAATTATTTAATAAATCTAAAAGCGTTAGGCAGCTGTCTTTATGTACGTTTTCACATTATAGCTATGGTCGACCGTTCGCTGGGTTCTCGTTTTTCATATTCAAATCCTAATGCCATAACAGAAAATGTGTTTTATTAATGTACGCGTAACGCCTCACTCTACGAACGTTTGACTATATCAGATTAATACCACATAATAGATAAATATTAATAATCATTTTTTTTTTCAGCAAAGGCTTTTCGTTTATTTTTTTTACAATACACACATTTTATACACGGGTCGTAGCAGGTCGATAATTAGCCGGGAAGAAATACTCGGATTCGGATTAAATTTCTCCGTAAGTATTGGTCTGAGACGCCGCTTTTCAAAGTACACTTTTTATACGTGAAATGAATAGATCGGCAAGTCAGTGTTTTTCTCCGGTGACTCGAGCTAATGTTATACCGATTCCACACACGTATATGACGTAAATCAGTTTAGGATAACAAACTTTTAGAGGAGATGCAGCTTGATTAGATTTAATCGTGTGCGGAGCACCGTCCGTTACGTACAATAATACAGACTAACTTTTCCGCGCTGTACTTTCTCAGACGAAATTCAAGTGCTTAAAGACTCGTTAAAGTAATTAGAAATTGTTTGACGGTTCGCTTTATGTAGTCGTTCGACAGTCAAAACAATAATATTAGTTTTGTGCGTTGTTCGTCCAACTATAATAATTCCCGATAGTGGCATTATGACAATGCCTACACAGTGTAGGTATTATCCTTTGTACAATGATCGTTTTTGTCATTCGAAGCCCGACAAGTGGTACCTAGTATAAGCGTTTTAAACGGTCTCGTGAAACGACGGTGGATACTTTTTTCGTGAAGTTGGCTAATAATTATTATAGTTTTTTTGTGTGTTTTTCGAAGAAAAGTTCAAATTACGGATTATTCGATTTTCAGAGGACGAATGTATACCTACATTAGGGTGACCAGACGTCCTGTTTTTTGCAGGATCGTCCTTTATTTTAGAGTTGTGTCCTGTTGTCCTGACGAGTATCTCTCAGGACGCCTTTTGTCCTGTTTTTTAGTCAGTCTTATAAACCTATAAATATGTTTATACTATATAGCTACGATTTACTGCACAATTAACCCCAAATTATGAGATTTGATAAATTTTTCGGAAAAAGATGACAATTTAAAATGTGTAGACATGTGATCCGAAAAATTATCATCAATATGAATAAAAAAGTTTTAATTTATTTAGTAACTACTAATTTTATTTATTTATTTTTTATGTATTAATTAAAAATGATGTGTTAGTTTTGTAACTGATTTATTAGAATAGAAATAATATTAAATACATATTAGATACTATTTCAGGTATATTAAATTATGTTTTTTATTATGATTAAAAATTGTGATAAAAAATTTGATTAAAATTATTTAAAAAACTGTTGAAATTATTTTAGTACTGGTTTTTATTTGTTTTTTAATATGGTCACCGTAACCTACACGGCTACTCGAAATCACGCACAAAAATTCATTGGACTCGTCCGTGTTTTGATTATTATTTCAAACTGTTATTCCGAAATCATTCAAAACCCGTCGGGGTTTTGAGTATTTTCCTATCTCAATTTCACGATATCTCCGACGGTTATCGGCGCCTAAAACATGCTAGGGGGTGTCGTAAATTTGTAATAGGTTCTACTACAATAACGTTTATGCGACAAGTATTACCGAATAAAACATTTCCGTCGGTTTCGAAGACACATTTCAGACATTCGCATGCATGTTAAGGCGTTTTATTCGTTTTATAGGCGGAACGTAAAAAATATTTAAAGTCGCAAACAGCTATAATAGTACACGTACGCGGTATTACACGCGAAAGCCGCGGTACGAGAGACGGACGATCGTGCAGTTTTAAAAAACCGTTAAATCATACGTATAAATATCAACGAAATCATGCGACTCAGATCGTCTTTTACACGATAAAATTTTACGACTTGATAAACGATGCGCTTATACTTTTATTACGTGTATATTGCTGTCATTGCTTTTGGACGAGTCTGGTTTTAGTGCCTAACGGCTTTGTTGTCAGATAATACATTAGACGTTTAATAGTATTAGAAGAATAGCGGTGATATTATCACTATGTGGTAAAACATCGAAATATTTTTATTTTATCCAAACATTCTTATAACTGTGTTATTTGATATTTATGAAATATGCAGGTCATAATATCAAACTATTGGGGGGAAAAAAAAAACAATTAACATAGCATATGGGAAAAACGAATAAAATTCATTATACCATATAATTATGAAAAGCCAAGATTTCGAATCAGAACTAATAAAAGATTTATAATTAGCAAAATGCATAATATACATTTGAATTCAGACCCTGTACAGTATACACACTTAGGATTTTTAAATGTAATGTTATCATTTATAATGTTTTGTATTTGTATTTTTGGATTTTTTCTTAATTAATGAGATTTTAACATAAATTATTACATCTCAACACTTATACAACTAGATAACAGTAATACAAAAGAAAACAACAAAAGTAATATAAAGATTAACAGTGTATTAGCCTATTGGCTACAGTGCAATTCGTAAAGCTCATTGTTATAGAGTGGTAATAATATTTGTAAGTTTGAAAGGAGAAATGAAAGTGGATTATCGATTTTATTAGGAGAATATTTTTGGAGGATAATTAATTAATTAATGTAGGAAAAATCGGTGTTACAAGAAGCAAAATGTCTTATGGAGGCATTGCCTGTAAGATGAAAGAGCTGTAGGATACGTAAATAGTGGGTGACGGAAATCTCAAGAGCTGTCACCGCAATTGGGGAGGGTGCAATACGCGTTCTGGCTGAGACCTAGATTAAATGCATGTTTTGGTAATGATTATGCCCCATTCTAAGTCTAGAATATAGCACTATCAGGGATCTGCTTATATTTAGATAGTACCTAAAATTGTATTTTTATAATTTATGTTTTCGTTGCTAATCGTGTTAATTATACGACATTGTTTTAATTATTGTATTATTATTACAACTGAAGCAAACCAAAAATGCATATAATTGTTAAACACTCTAATTCTCAGGTATATCTAGTATCATCTATAGAGGCACATAAGGGAGGAAATGAGATGTTCAAACACTAACCCATTAATGTTTCGTTGAATGAAATAAGTAATGTAATTAAAAAACGCAAAAAAAAAATCAATTAAACAATAAAATGTCATATTTGCAAGAAAAAAAAATACATAAACCTTTCGTGAAAATCGTTTTTTTACGCGAGTAAGATGCGAATGATGCGTATTATGTGCAAATACAGCATTATACGATACAGTACTTCAATATACATAATATATTAATAACCATTAAGGTAACTAAAGGAAGGACTCGGGTCACATTTTAGCTGCTCTAAATTAGCATTTTAAAGAAAGATATTTATTTTTTATTTTTTACTTATTCCTCATTTAAATTATGAATGTCTGTAAATACGTGAAAGTAAATTTTGTTTTAGAAAATAGTTCAATGAATTTTAGATTATCAACTCAATTTATAAATATTTTAAACTTTTAACTCGTAAGTAAAGTGAAAATACGCTTTATAGCTATAATATTTTTTGGTTGCGTTAACTACGTGCTAAAACATTTTAATTATAAATTGTGTGTTTTAGTAAGAATTTTCGGAATTTCCAATTAAATTTCCCTTAACAATACTAATTAATTAAAATACGGGAAAATGTCCGACAAAGTAATTTTTCACGAAATGAATGAAGATTATTTTATCGTTTCTATTTAAAAAATAATTTGTCCGCTGTTGTTTATTTCAGACTTATTCAGACTCGACAAATTTGTTATTTTAATTGGTTTTAACTTTTACGATCGGTAGTGTAATATTTTATTTAAAATTTTATCATTGGAAAAATGTATTTTCCAACAATGTATTATGTGTTGAGAGTTCGAGGTATTACCTTCGTTGTTACTATTCGATATTGTTTAAAAGTGATATCAACAATAAAAACCGTAAAGATTTTTATTGTAGACACCTGTGTCCGACATATGTCGGTCGTTGAAATGATTTTTTAGTTTATATAAACGTATAAATATTTTTTTCATAATTTCTCTCCGTAAACTATGTACTCTTTGTTTACACTGTAATACAGTGTTTAATGCACGATTTTGTCTTCAAACATAGGTGTTGCATTCTATATTATGTTTCGGTCGACAGGTACGATAGTCGTGTGACAGATTGACGAATCATTTATTGAGGCATCAGCTATTCAAAGGTTCTGTCACAGCTAATTAATCATGATTTAAACACTCGTTTGCACTGTGTAATTGAACCGTTCAGTTTTAATGACGTAATTTGTGTTCCTCTCGGGACGTACCAAGTGTTTTTAAAAACCACCAGACGCGAAAGATCATAGGAAAAAAAGGGTTAAAATTTTCCGCTCCGAGTGTGGTTTTTTTAATAGGTGTACACGAGAATTTATAGGGCACACGAGCTGCCGGTAAAACCCAGCTGTCGGATGGAATACTGGCGATGTGTAAATTCGGAATAGTAGATAAAACGCGGGTTGGAACTGTATTTATTTTTATTTCCATAGTTCGCGATGTTTCGCGTTGAATTATATGCGTTCTCTTAGGTTCGATTTAAAATAATATTTTTGCACGATGCACAACTAATATAGTACTTCAGTGGATGTACTCAATCTCCGTTTCGATCACGTTCTTGCATCCGAAACTTGTGCGTAGGAAGGATACTTAAATTCAATCATAAACATCGGAGATGAGAATAAGGGGCGAGGGTTGGTCCCTATCTGGATCTCTCCGAGTCATATTATTGAAAATTGGCATAACTATGATCTATGAGGGTGCAGAGCGGAATTTAGTACCCTCAAACTCATAATTAGCACCCCAAATATTTAAACTATAATACTCACATTTTTACCCAAGTGTTCAGTTTTAATAATTTCTTTTTCACTCTGTGTCATTTATTCTTCAAATTTATTATTTTAGCACTTAAATTTTGAAATATTTTTAGTTAAATTTGTAGAATAGTTTGAAAAAGACTTCTTCTTCTTTATTCTTTATAATTATAACCCCGGTAAATACGATCAATATTCAATAGTATTATGATTATAAATTATAAATTGGTGTAAAATTGATATTATAATTTCAATAAATTCCGTCATGTGTGAACATGCAGTTTTTCAAGTATACGAAGAATCAAATATTGGTTGAGGACAAGTATGTGATAACAATGGTTTACTGATCAATGTTTAAAAATTTTTAAATATGCATTACAAATAATTTGAAAATAGAGTCAGTTTTAGATCAGTAGGTATAATTTAAAAACGAGAAAAAGCATTTTGAAACAACACTTAGTACTGGTACACATAAAATGTGCTTTAATTATTCGTTAGGAATTAATGTTGTTATTTTTATATTATTGTGTTCATATTATTTATTACATTAACGTTTATACTAAGAAAATATTTTTAAATGAAAATTCATCGAATAAAGTAAACGTTTCAATGAAATTGAGTAGAAATTATTGGATTTTTTATCCATAGTAAAATTAAAGGGGCTTAGGATAAGAATGATTGGAGAGAGAGAGAGAGGCTGAAGCCTCCTCGGATCTGTGAATTAATTATTATTTTAGCACCTCTTGCAATTTAGGTCTGTAGTTGTCACCACTCCACGCCTGCCGTGGATACTATAATCTACCTTTGTAACCACAAAATCGACAGTGTCTCAAAAATAACACACCACACGAACAAGTTACCACTTGGCACTTCCTCTATTTAATATAGGCCTGGCCAGTAACAACAATAATAGAGAAATATTCAAAATAACAAAAATATTAAACTCAATAGTGAAATTCGAATATCCAAAAAGACGGCTCGATCCTCCTCAATGTGATAATTGCCAAAAATATTGACACACACGTAATTACTGCCATCACGATCCGCGCTGCGTGAAATACGGATCAGAACAAAAAAACGGGAGGAACCCGCAAAATGTGCAAATTGCGGTGTAAATCACACTGCAAACTACAAAGGATGCCAATCCCTTAAAAAATACTAAACCACACCAAACCTAAAGCTAAAAAAATAAATAAAGAAAATCAACCTATTCCAACACTTGCTATTCCACCTCCATCTCGAAGAAGTGGAAATGCTTCCCCCAGTCCAAACTCAAAAGAAAAACCGTCATACGCCGAAATCGCAGCTAACAAACCACCACCCGATCAATCTCTACACATCATCATCAAATTCCTCGACGAACTAAAATCTATACTTAACCCCCTTCTTACTGTTTTAACATCCCTAATATACAAAATAACACTCCCTATAACTCCTACTCTATAACACACACACACACACACACACACACACACACACACACACACACACACACACACACACACACACACACACACACACACACACACACACACACACACACACACACACACACACACACACACACACACACACACACACACACAATATATATTATATTATAAATATAATTCTAAATTAAATTGTTATTGTTATTATTTATAACTAACTTGTTGTAACATGCAATATGTTGATACATTTAATTTTCAATAAATAATAAAAAAAAAAGGTCTAGTTGCATGGTGCCTATAGTGGCGGCTCGTGCTTGGCCGCTTCGGTGCGTCGGTGCAAGCGCACTGCATAACATTTACTTAAAATATTATTTTTTGAACAGTCTATTATTCTTATGAACATATTTCGTTTAGAGAATCTTGATGATATTGTTTTACATGATTAATAATCAAAACATATCTTATTCTTAGTGTCAAACGTTTGGAAGCCGTGGAGTGGTCGACCACGAAATACAATGCATCTCAGTCATGGGAATTATCACGAGAGGGGGATATGGGGATAAATCCCCCCCCATGGAATTTGTTTTAGTTCAAAATATAAGTACTGATGGAGACATTTTTATAGTAAACTGGTATTTAAGTATTTTGAGTAAATTATAAATTTTAATCAATAAACAATTATGTGAATCGTTATCATTTTTATTTGTTTCTACAGCGATCGGTGTACAGATATAGAGAGGAATATACTTGATGGGATAGACATAATACTGTGATATCTTCATAATCCGGTAATAAACTGCGTTTGTACAATAATTACCAGGGCTCGGAACTTTATGCACTAAAAAACTATAAAATATGTGCATACGTATGCACTAAAAAAAGTTCAAATATGCAGTATAATATGCAACTATTTTTATTGTAAATATTCATATAGAAGTAAAATTATGAAAAAAAAAATTATTTTTCAATCAGGTACAAAATAATGTTTTTCGTAATTTTTCTTTGACTGTTTTTACTATAAATATGTATATCTAAAAGTATAATTTATGAAAAAAAAATTTTAAAAATGTACAAATCTCTCACGTATTTTTCTAACTAAAATATTAAAATACCAGCAGTTATCGACCATCCAACCGGGCATGACACGTGCTGTGACAGCTCTTGGTATAAATAAATATGCAACATAAACTTTTGTATTTCAGTTGTATGGATTATGAAACGAATTTATATCAAATCAGATTTTGAATATGCAGCTTCCTAAAAAATATGCAATTGCATAAAGTTCCGAGCCCTGATAATTACTATAACTGGGGTCATATTGTGTTTATGACGGTCCAATGCGTTCATAGAAGTACTTGATAAATAGGTACTTAAATTATAATGTGGATAAGGAGGTGTGGTGGCCATAGGCTCTCTATTCGCAATACATTTTCGTGTCCCCCCTAAGAAAAAAAAAATCCTTAGAGCGCCACTGATCTCAGTGCGCTGCCATTGCTGCGAACGGACTACGATATCTGCGTTTCGTACGCTATCGACGTACAATCCGGCAGTTATATTGATATTTTATAAACATCATCGAAAATCGGGTTATATTACATCGTCGTACTTTATATCATTGTATTTTGACATCATTATCATAATATATTAATATTCTTCATTACTGATTAAAATTATTCGAAATGGCCGACGCGGAGACATTCCCTCGCTCCCTGATTACTTTTACACACGTTTCGAGGAGACTTTTGACCATTCGAGGGACTTGGATCCAGGGATGTAGTAAAAGGTATACGATGTACAGTGTACACGTTCTGATCGTTTCGGATAAACACCGCATACCTTATGTGTAAGTTTGTCTACTCTCTTTTATGGTGAAATTACGAAATATAAAGTTATTTATTTATAATATTATTATCACTTATGGTCGATAACGGTTACTAAGACTAACGATGACATAAATGATTAGGTACTGTAAAACGATTTATATAAAAGTATAAACTTTACGACAGCGTACTGTAGATTAGATAATGAACGATCGACAATTAAATAACAATATTTGAAGGCATTTTATGAAAAAAGTCGTTTAAGAATAAAGCAATTATATTGTGATATTAATGAAAAACGTGTTTTCTTTCTATTTTAATTCGTATACTCAGTGAAACTACTGAATAACAGACACTCGGTTCCGAAACGGTGGTCGTTATTTAGAGGTGCCCGCTATTCATAGGGAAAAATAAAAGAGGTGAATATGTCTCCGTCCCCATAAAAACGTCCGCTATTTAAATGTGTCCGTTAATTGTAATTGTATATGTGTTTATCATACACGCTCAACCGAAACATTAAGTTCGATTAGTTAGACGATACACTTCTGGGAATTGTAACTTATGGTGGTATAGTTATAACTTATAACTAGGCTTAGGGACTTGTAGCTCTAAAAAATACACAAATATGCTTCTAAAATCATTAAAATATGCATTATAATATGCATTGAAAAAAAAAATTGACCAAAATCTTGGTTAATTTCACATTATATATACAAAGTTATTAGTTAAAAGTTATGCCTAAAATTAATAAATAATAAACAATATTTAAGAATTATTAATCAAAGATACAATTTTCATTATTGAATATGCAGTAAACAAATTTGAAAAACAAATATTCACCTTAGAATTTAGAAGCATTAAACATTTATAATTTAAATTATAATTGCCTTGAAAATAATAATAATTAAAAAAAAAATTACACTATAGAAAATGTTCTATTTTATTTATTTTGAATAAATCACATTATTTATTCTGAATCGTTTTGAGTTTTTTGAAAATTACACTACATGATCAAATACTTTCTTATGTTTTCAAAAGTAAATCTCCGACGATTACTGCATTGAACAAAAAATTTTTGTAAATTGAGAAACTTCGTTCAACGTCTACAGAAAAAATTGGAGCATAGGTAATTAAAGTATGCCAAATCATCGTTTGTTATATCAATATATCTTCAGACAAACCTTTCAAATTTTAAATTTGGAAATAAAGAAAAACCAAAAACACATATTACCGAGTTTATTTTCTGAACGTAATAAACTGGAGCCAATCTTGTTTTCATACACAGTTTATTTTTATTGAAATTATTAATGTTCATCAAAATATTAAAAATATGCCAAATAAATGCAAAAATAGCAAAATATATACCAATTTAAGACTTTCCTCAAAATATGCAAAAATATGCACAGTCAAATTAAATACTTGAACATTCTATACTATGAAACGTATTTATATATTACTCTGCTATGTTGTACGATGTCCAGTAAAAATATGCAAATATTATAAGTCCCTACGCCTACTTATTATAACTAATCTCATAGTATGCCTTGTTTTTTTTTTTTTTTTTTTTGACGGCTCTAGCACTGCAATCAGATCTCAAAAACTCTTTCTGATTTTCGCTTATGTACCTATTGTACTCGGTGCAAAAAACCTTGTTGTTTAAACACCTCGAGTCGCCCGACCGGTCGTTGTGAAATACGAATGCGATCGCGAGGCGGTCGATCAATAGGTATTTCTCACATCGGCCCGAACTTCAGATAAACGATTCCGTCGTTATCGCGCGGCCCAACCAATTAACGAAACCATCGAGTAATAAATAAGAATATACCCGTGCCCGCACTAAATTTATCCGTCCGTAAAAACCGGTCGCCCGGCCGTACGGCTCGCACCGTCGCGACGCGTCGGCGTCGTGATCATTTCACAGCGAGCAAAGGCCGCGCGTCGATCACCAGTCACCACTGTCAGCACGCAATAGCCGATCCAGCCGCCACGGTTACAATACAACATCGCGTCGATTGTCCGGACGCCGTTTCCAACGAGACCTTTGTGCACGAGACCGTTTTCGACACCGTCGTCTCTCAGCTGACCAGTCCGTTTTCAAACATGGTCAGGACCAGGAATTTGGTCAGCCACAGAGGTATGTCTAGACGTAATCGTATTATTATTATTATTGTTCAAATGGTTTTTCACTCGAAATACCGATCGCGGTTTTTTACGACGAACGCTCGTTTGCGCGACCCGGCGACCGTCTCGTGTTATCCGACACGGTTTGTATGGTATCGCGATAGTTGTACATGTAAAATTCTCACGACTAATGCCTGGTTTACACGTGACGGGTACTCGGCCCAGAGAGAGTCGACTCGGCCGAGCACTGTGCCGTGTGAACCCAAGGAACCAGTACTCGGCCTAGTATTCGAACGAGTGAAATAAGCGAACGAGTGAACAGAAACCGTTTCTATTCACTGGGCCGAGTTACTACCCGCAATACCAAGACGTACGGTACCTACTCGGCGTATCTAAACCACCAGCCGAGAGAAGTGTAACGAGTAGTTGTAAATTCAATGGCATTTTAAGGTGTAGTTTTTTGTATATTTTTCGTCAAATATTTTCGTCAATTATTTATATTTAAGTACGAATCGTCATCGTAAAATGAAACGACTTTTCAAGGATTACGTTAATCAATTCTCAATCGTACGATTTGTACTCTTCGATAAATTTGATTGTGGTTTTACAATCACACTTTGTTGACATTTTGCTAAGTGCGTTAAAATATAAGTAACAGACAGTAAAACAATTTAACGAATTTAGACAGATAGGTTAACAACGTGTTGATCACGAGGGTTTACGAATTCACAACTACTACGTTGCACTCGGCTAGCGGTTTAGACACGCCGATTACGGTAAAATCCAAAAACGTCGCGATTAACTTACTTTGTCGAGTGAAAAATAATATTATAATCGCTCATCGTCATTGATTTTTTCTACACCTCGCGGGTTTAGTTTATCGTAATAATATTTATTGCCGACCGACTCTACCTATCGTTTTGATTTTGGTCTTAATTAAAAAATACCTCAGGTAAAATACCGCTAAAACTTATTATGTGTATTGAACGGGTTTCGTTTCGGGTCATATAAAGTCGTGAAAATAAAATAGAAAAAAAAAATTATAATTATAACAATAAATTCCCGACGACACGAGTAATTAAAAAAAAAACGTCAGAGCCGGAACGATAAATTCCGGTTTACAATATCATTTTTCACGTTTAGATTGGTCGCTCGAGTTAGCATACCTGTCCAACGATATAGTATTTGAAATATCCGTCCGAGAATTTTATAAATAATATCTTATATCGACAGTTTTTCCTAGTTTGTAAATAAAACGGTCGCGACTACGTTGACGTTGAACCTGGCGCCATCGTCGATGCTTTCGAGAACAAACATAACGCATCGGACCTAAAATCAAATTTAGGACCTACGTGCAGTTCGATTATATTAATTCGAAATTATTTTTACCTGCTAGAAACAAATTAATTATAATAGCGAAACGTGTAATACTTTGATGAATTAAAATTTAATAATTATTATTATTACCATTAGTGTTAATATTAAAAAATAACAATAACAAAGTTGAAAAACGAAACGGACCGAGTAAAACGTAGACGTAGCGATCTGAATAATTATCAAACTTAATAATAATTTTGTATTAATTTTCATTATTGGAAACTTTATGAAATATCTTCGATATCAAACAACAATGTCGAGTAGTGAAATAAAAACAATCATCGATAACGGTGAATTATGACCGATATCGTTTATCTCTGTCGATAAATGCCTTATACAATCAATTAGATAGTACCGCCATACCACGTGGAAAGTTTCGAAAATTCCTAAAAATTGTTTTACAAAACAATTTCTTTTAGAAGTTTAGACGATTACATGAACGTTATTGAGTTTCGTGCAATTAAATGCCAATAAACTATATATTTATAGTGCGCAATGACACAGTGATAACAATAATGTTCAATTTGTTTTCATTTTATGTGCACACACAAGTCGATGGATGTGGAGTTTTTTTTTTTTTTTTTTATTTGACGAAAAAATAGATTAGTGTTACGGCGACGTTGGTTGTGCGACGAGGAAAAATACGTCGTCATACGTTCCACTCAGTTTTATTATAAAAGGTCGACCGTTTCGAACGTTCAAGTGTTTATTTAGTAAACATGTGGCCGTTTCTCAGTGATTCGAAATCGGACAGCTCGTAATTCTCGAAGATGACTCGAGAATAAAAATCTCGTAGACATTTTTTTTTTCTTTCAGGCTTTTATCGGTGTGTTTGAAGTTTCTGCAGTGTTTGTATGTAGGTGTGATATGTGTCGCGCGCGATAAGTGATCGATCGTTTTCGTACATTCAGACGAAAATACATTAATTTTTGTCGATAAAACCTCTGTAGAAAGGCGTGTCTCTTTTATTTCCAATCTTTTTTTGTTTTATTGTTATTCAACTTTTTGGAATTATTATTATTACAATTTTGAAAATATTATAACAACATTTACATCACTGCTTTTATCGAACATCCTCTGAAAAAACAAATAAAAGACCTTTGGTAGAGGCGCCGGGTTGACGTGACAATATGCATATTATTGGAATCTTTTAGAGTAATTAAAAAATATATATTTTCATAATGAAACTCTGGGATTCATATTTATTCCATTGAACGTAAATTTTAACTTGAAAGAAAAATTTCAGAACCGATTTAATACATTTTATTTCAGTTTTAATAACTTGTATATTTTTATTACGGGTAACTTTTCTCTTTTGATTCTGAGCGACACAAATGCTCTATTGGTTTTACAATATTGGTTTTACAATGATGTTTATTTGTTTATTTTTTTCTTCTTTATTTTCTGTAGACACTTTTTGGTGCATTTAACCTTGTTCTAAGTTTCATTTAGTCACTCTATGTATAATTGAACGTAGATGGTACTTTGAGAATTCATTTTTTTCTCAATGGTTTTTCCAGGCGTGAGGAAAAACTACCGAAAAATCGGGTAAAATAGTAATATTTGTTGAAAACGTGGCTTTCATTACACCGATTCTAGTTATTTAGAAGTAAGTAATGTTGCTAGAAACATGAATTTTCATCACGTATTAATGACACATCGTTTCATACTTGACTAAAGTTTTAAAAAAATTTAATATTTTTTAATAAATAATTTTCAAATAAATTAGAAATTTGAAAATATCTCCTTTTTAAAAGTTCATCCCTAAGAAACTTTTAACATTTGATAATACGTTTCGCATGATAAGAATTATTTGATCTTCAATTCCAACTATAAACGCATTTAAAAATATATGCAAAAAAAAAATTTATAGAGTTTATCATTACTAAACTTGAACCACAAATAACGACATTTGTGTCAAATTTATTGGTTCAAAACAATTTTTACTTGATTAAATTTCATATGCTTTTTATTGAAACACCGCTAATTTACGCGTAATTAATGATTTTGTCAAAAGTGTAACTTTTTATTTAATGGAAAATCCTGACGAACGATCTTTGAAATTTATTCAGTGCTGCTAAGCTTATGCAAAAGATTATATTAAATTGTCAGGTTTTATATCAAATAGGTATTTAAAACTTCCGTAAAAACGAGATATTTCCAATAATTTGAAAGTTTAATGTATACAGCTCGAAAATTATAACAGGTTTTCGAAACTTTTGAAAAGTTTGTATAAGGGTCATGTCGATATGAACAATTTATGTTTCTGACACCATTGTTTTTGGATTTACCTATGGTTTAATACCAGAAATGAATTTTATAAAAATCTCGTCTACACCAAATTTTTTAATTTTTACTCGATATTCAGAGAGTTTTCCATACGCTTGGAAAAATAATCGAGAATAGAGAAAAATTATCTCTCACAAGTACCAGCCAGGCTGAATTTTTGGTCTACAGAGATGCTGAATGAAACTTTCGTAATATTATCACTATCCTAAAACGTGATTCTAATACATAAAAAATCAAAATCAAAATCTAATTTTAAATACTTAAATTGTAAATATTAATGCATATTACATTCAAGTACATTGAGGTACTTATCATTTCCAGATCGTAGTGGATAATAATTTATTCACGTTTAATAACCCTTTTATCACCTTATTTAAAATAAAACTTTTTAAGATTCATAATATTTACTTTATCGTTATCGGCGTTGCAGGAGTACATTATAATCGGTCGTAATCCGTGCTTTGACGAGCGAACGCGAGCCGTGTTGTCGTGACAGGCTATGTTTTTGCATAGTATTTCGATAGGTTATACTCGGGGTTGCAAAAAAAAAAAACAGTTAAAAAAAAAACGTTTAAAACTGTTTTTTTTGTTTCAAACTTTTTTTTTTTTGGTTTAAATGTTTTATTTGTTACATAGTTTAAATTATAAACAGCTTTTTTTAAATAGGTAATCATTTTTTTACCTTAGGGCTCAGGGCAAGTATAAGTTTATCACATCGAAATTCAAAAATCCTTGTTCGTTAAAACTCAAATACTAAAACAATTAACAAAATTGAATATATGTTACGAAACATAGTATATTCATATATAAATTTAAAGATAGATATATATTTATAGTCAATAGTACAAGTGATTATTAGTTGAAATAGTAAGCTTAAGTATTTTAAATTTGTAACATAATGAGTTTGAAATTTTAAATGAAAAACAATTTAAACTTTTAATCAAAGAAAAACAATTTAATTTTATAAATTTCGCAAAGTTATTTTACTGAACAATTAATATTTTTATCAATTCATACAAATTATCTCAAAATTTACAAAACATTCACTAGTATAAAATACTTTTTTTTTCTAATCTTAAATAAAACCTTTTGATAGTTTATGTATTTAAAACGTAACTACTTGTTTAAAACGTTTTAAACACATGTTTAAAACATACTGTTTATAACACTTTGCAACGCCGGTTTCACGTATAGAATAATATTTAAGTTTGAACTAAAATTACTGCCATGTTATCGAACCGCCATGTGGAAATATTAATGCTTGTAATCAATGCTGTGTTAATAATAAATAAAATAATAGTCCATCATAGATAGGACATCGAAATCCATTGGAATACCTATTTTTTGGCCGGGACTCGATCACTGTGCCCGTTCACGTAAGTTTCACTGTATATAAAGCACGCGATATCCATGTATATTTACTGTGCTTTATTTCTATCGTACAATACTCCGTGCCGAATTGACCTATCCAAAACAAGATTGTTGGTTTATTTCAAAAGTAATATTTTTTAAAATAAAATTGTGATGAATGTATAATTGTTCGATGATAACGTGTCTATGATATCAACAAAATATTAAAAATAAAATAAAAAAACAACAATTAAAATATCGAAACGCCGCGACATTGTAACTTTCAATCTGTCTTTTAGATAATGACGTATTAACGGCTATACTATGCGAGTTTTTTCGAAAATTATTTTCTCTTTTTTAAATTTGATCAAAAGTTTTTAAACTCAAACGATTCTGCGATTTAGTGTAGGTATGTACCGCAGAGTAATGCGATTTCGCTATTTTACCGCTGGGTGGACGGATACTAATTTAAAAAAACGATTAAATACAATGCAAAATTATTAAAATCAAATAAATAAATTATGTAAAATTTAAAATAATTTGAAATTAATTCTAGCGTCATTTCTTCTTTACGAATAACTACCCCGTTAATATTTTTTCAGTATGCTATTTGAATCGTTAGCCGAAAGAGCATTTTTCTGGAAATTTACTTCAAAAAGATCATAAATTGGTGATATATCAAAAGACTAAGAAAAAATACCATTGAAAAGTAAAAACTTTTTTTGTAGTGAAGAGTACGAATTGGCCCTTTTAAGTTGAAAATACCTAATAGTTTAAAAGAGCACGCTAAAGAAAAAAAACTATTTAATTAATTATGTTTTTATTAAGTGTCGCACCGATTGGCAGTCAGCTTAGGTGTGCTTATTAATAATCTGTTATACGAAATGTAATTGCATGATTACAGTCAATCCTTTAATCGACAAGGTCTTAAATATTATTTATGATATGTATTATAGTATTATATATATAGATTAAACAGCTTACACGCATTGTCATTTCGCACCAATTTTTCTGAATTAGTTTTAAATGAGTTAGGAATCATAATTATTATAAACACAACACGCGTGGCTTTTGCATTGCCTCAACACGCAAATACCAGAAAATCAGAACAGATGAAAACACTTCACGAATCATCAATAATTATTTATATATACTTTTTGTGAATATATATAAGAAAAAAAAACATTTAACAATGTATTCAGGTAGATACTTGAATTTGGTTCATTTGGCTGCAATTGGTTTGAGCTTTGGGCACATGGTAATATTAATGCTACAACCATGTTCGCGAGCAATCTAATATTTTTACTCGAAACGGAACATTCGAGACAAATGTTAAAATTAAACGTAAACTTGATAACACTAAATCTTTCCACCAGTACGACATTGTAGTAATTGTAGTATATTGTAGTATATTCGTGTGTGTAGATTATTATTCATAACAAAGTTATATTTTATGGATTTATACGTTTTATTACAAAAAAAAAAAAAAAAAAAAAAATTAGAAATCATAAGATATTTTTTAGAATAAATGGGAAATCGTTTTTTAGGAAAATCAAACTTTAAAAGCTTTCATTAAAAAGAATATATTAAAAAAGACAATTATGTTTATGAGATATTTTACGACCTATGTATATGACTAATAACAAATATCATATTTTTTCAATTTCACCAATGAAAAAATATTTCCATAAACAGCCTTTTGTTTGAGGGAAGAAAATGAACGTATCATGTAAGAAAATATAAATACTTTCGAATACGTGTAAATTTCAAGTTGTCATAATAGTTGTGCGCAAACTATTTATTCGTTTTAAGGTAAACCGTTCCCAAAGGAGTGGTACTTGTGTATGCAAACAAGCTGTATTTTAGATATTTGAGATTAAACTTGCACCTACGCGTTAATTTTGCATTTTTTTTTTTTTTTAATCATTAAGAACCATGTAAAATTTATGACGACGGTGCTACAGGTGGATAAATAAAAATTTGCTAGTTTTGTGAGTCATACATAGTAACGCAAAAAAAAAAAAAAAACAGAAAAAGAAAAATAATGAAAATTTACGTTGTTCTTTTTTATCGTATATCGATACAGAATTTTGCAAAAATTGGTAGTTTATCTTTAAAATAGTCGAGCACGAGCTATTTTATAAAATCTTAATTTTTATTATTTTTTCGTTTTACATTATGTCGTCATTAATATTTTAAGTTTGTTCCACCATGATAGATATTTTTAAAGCAAAAACATCGTAAGTACTAAGCAAATGTATCATATCATATTCCACACTTTTATTTTATTGAATATACTTTTTTTCGGTATTTTTCTACATAAATAGTTTTTTCGTTAAATTATTTTTATTGGTTATTGCGAATCAATGTTTTCAGCGTGTTTTATGATAAAAAATGTTTGTTAAAAATATAACTTACGAATACAACTTTCTTTAACCAATTACTGGAAGACTGAAGTCCATGTACAATAATTTACACAATATTAAAATAACCGACATTTATAATAAAAAAAAAAAAACATAGAAGGTTGCAACAAAATCAAATCTTTCAAAATATGTATTATGAATAATCAATAAAAGTTATATTATACAAATATATTTTATCACTACACAAAACACAAGTACACTGTATATAACACAATTTATTTTATTTTATTATACAGAGTAAATCAAGGTTCTCGATCTTTTAAGGTCCATGTCTTCTTTTACACTATTTTATGATATAACGTCTCCACTACCAATATAAGATTGAAGCATATTTAATTTTAATACATAAATTAACGAATATAATATATTATATATATATAAAAAATTTGTTAAAAAATTTGTTTTTTTCACGTTCTTATGAGGGTACGCCCACAGGTTGAGAACCCTTGCTTAAATAGTTGATTTTTTGTTAACATTACTCGACCCAGTAGTCATAGAATAACGAAATAAATTTCACAAAAAATACGAAAATCTTACATACAGTGTACAATGATAATTTTTCCGTGTGATAATGAATATCGATCACAATTTTATGATAATATACATATTTGAAAGTAGATTTTAACCTTAGAATGCGTAACCCTTTTGGATTCTAAAGGAGACTAAATGTCACTAAACACTAAACTCACGAATCCATTATAAAAATTCGAACGCACCAACTTATTGAACCAAAGGATTGTCGTGTGAATGTTTAATATTGTACGAAATCGTAATGGTTTGATTGTCCAGTCGTACGCCACGAACAGTATAGTATATTATTTATAATATTTTATAACTATTGGGATTCGCCCAAGAGGTATTTATTCATTTAAACTGGGATTTTCATTCGAAAATAATAACGTTTTTCAACACATTTTGTCGTCTCAAAATGTTACCGAAATAAAAAGAAAGTCACAATATTTTCTTGTATCCCACATTATTCTGCACGCGAAAAAAACGAAAATACCAAGGCAACGTTTAAAAATATGTTCGAAATTATTTAATTAAATGTTTAATAAAACAATGTGCATCCAAATGGAAATCGTCAAATTCCACAGATGTCGTTTATGATTTGGCTTTTATTCTTTCCCACCACATGCCGTATTTCGTATATTACAAAATATGCATTACGTGTGCTTATTTATAATCGTTTGTGCTTTTGTAAACGAACCTGTGATTTTATTTAATTGTCGTACACGTTATGTGATAATTGTTGTGTTTCGTTGGCTTGATTTTAATATCTTATGTATTTATAGAAATAATCGTCACGTTGATAATTTCTTCGTTTTAATTTAATAATTAAACTTCATAAAAAAAAAAAAAATTGAAACATTCGTTAGTGATGTGCACATTATAGTATTACAATAATAAACCTACACGTAAATCGAGTTTTCACACTTGAACAACATTAATGAATAACGGGACGGGAAGTTAAAATACAATAATAAAAATGTGATTTTCTTGAAATTCTCACAATACTTTATTGAGTATGAAAACATAATACGCACGTTATGTAACATCCTAAAATTGAAATGAAAATAAAATTATTATTTTTTTATAAGATACAAAATTATACTTGGGCTCTCAACATCTGAAGCATCAATAATCTTTATTCAAGACTCCCGAGTTCATTTCATACGATATATTATATATACGTTATGGTATACGTTTACAACTTTTCAAAATAAATACGTACAACCTGAACTCAAACATAAGTTTTTTTTTTTATCAATCAATTTTTTTTTTTTTACCATAGATTTATGTAAAATTACGTTCATGAAACGTTTAAATGACTCATGTTTAAGACGAGCACTGATTACCAGGTAAACATATTACATCTATTACAATTTGTTTTTTTGTTGCAATTATATGAAAACGGTTTGCGTTTGACTAATATGTATTCGGTAAATTTAGAGAGATGAGAAAAGTGAAATCAATATCAAAAAATATCTGGAAACAGTGAAAATATATGTATTCAATTTAAAATATTAAAATAAGGTTTATTTTTTATGTAAAATGTTGTTCATTCATTACGATATTTGAATGTCAATCTCGATATTGAATTAATGTCAACCTTCTTTGGATGAATTAAAAAAAAAGAATCAAACCCAACAATGAGATTATTATTAGATCTTTTAAACAAAAAAATATCTACGAAATATCGTTAAACGATGGTTTTTCACTAGGTAACCTATTTATATTTCATGTTCTCGAAAACAATGAAATTAAAATTAATCCACCGTGGCTTATAAAAGGGGATGGGTGAATTAAAATAAAACAAATTCAACCACGAAATTAATAGTCTTTACCCTCAATTAAGGAACGTAAAACATTAAAATTTTTTTCATTCATTACATATTATGGTTTTATTTTTACCCGGTAGATACGTATATTTTGTTTTAAAAAGTTAAACATTTTTTCAATAATTACTATTATTATAAGTTAAATCTTTTTAAATTTTGTGAAATGGAAAGCTTCAGATTTGTATTATATACACAAATTAAACATATTTTTATTTCAACCAACGAATTGACAAAGAACTCGTTTACGGCTTATTTTACCGTTTTTACTTTTCTTTTTGGTATTTTTCTTTCTAAATTTCTAAATTTCTGATTTATAGAGTTGCTTAACGTAACTTAATACGAAAACTTATTACCAAAAAAGTGGTTTTCAACAAAAATAAAATAAACAAACAAATGACCATCATTAAAAAATCAGTAATTCATGTTCGTCTATCATTATACCAATATCTATTTATTTATTTATTTATTTATTTTTTGCTATTTAACACAAAACAGTCGAAAAATATTTACATTGCTTTTTCTATTACTTGGAGCCTAAGGATTCAGATCCATATTTTTTGGAATAAATCTTGATATTTACGTAAAAAACCTCTAAAAAATTTTACGATCTAAATTGCAAAACAGCGAGACCAGTTTCCATGTTGGTCATCAGTGAAATCGAGTTTGAACAAACCGCTTTAAATGTAAAAAAAAAAAATAAATAAATAAAATACGTTATTAAAGTGGATAGACGCGTGTAGATATAGCTACGCACAATCAGTCTAAAACGCCGAAATGAAAAAAAACCTCGCGATTCACTCGGGATGATTTTCCGTGCGTCGTGGCATATATTTAGCGTGAAAACTGAAACATTCGAGTCTCTTGAGTATAATAAAGAAGTGAAAAAAAAAAAAATGAACGAATAAATAAATAAAAGTTTGACTAGATTTTCTACTTCTGCATTGAAAAAAAAAACCGTGGGCGAAATAATGACGTTTCTTTGGGAAAAAAAAATATTCGTAGATAAACGCTCTCTCTTGCATTCCATATTTAATATTTTGTATTATTCGTATATACATACATACATACATACATACATACATATATATATATATATTAAGTTTTTTGTATTGTATATTTAATTTAATTTTTTTTTCTACCGGATTTTATTACTTGAAGTTTCCATTGGGAAATCGCCCAAAGTAGCGGCGTGCAAAGTGGCTTGCAGCGGTCCATCTTCCACCACGACGAATAACCGTGCAGCATCTACGCCGGGCAAAAGTAAGGACGTCTCTTCGACGTGTTATTATTATTATTATTATTATTATTATTACCGTTATGGTGATATACTCGTATGTATATTATTTACGCGCTCTGTGCCACAGGTTCGGGCCTGCAGGCGCGCAATGGTCGGGGTGGGAGTGAGGGAGAAGCAGTCACGACGGTTGTAGTTGTCGTTTATTACGCTGTCATGAAAATTGGTTTTTTGATTTTTTTGTGTTTTTTTTTTTTTCATTCGTCCCCTTTCTCGGTTTAGATAAATACTCGGGAGGAAATCCGGTGTGCCCCAGAGAGACGCCGGCCTGGCAGAAAGAGATCACGTGCTTTTTCCCGGTGAAAAACGACCATCGACCGTCGGCCGACGACGAAAATGACGACGACGAATCACTTTCAGAGTCCACCGAAGCGATGCTGCACGTGGCTGGACCGTCAGGAAATTGACGGAAAGTATTCGTTTTCGTACTTACCGTGTGCTCTCCACTCGGAACGCGAAATGTATCATAACATTATACACAAATAAATTTATTCGCTTGCACGTTGCATCACTTAGGTTTTGTACGATAATGTATACACTTGTTTTACACGCTCTGGTAATTTAACGTGAAGGTATTGTTTATGAGCTCAATTTATTCTATTTTATTTTTAATTTTTGCGTATTTTTCAAATGTATTTTTGACGCGACTTAATGTTTTTTAAAAAAATTTTATTCGTGTTTTTTTATCTTTCGTAAAAGTTATCATTTAAATATATTATATTATTTTATACACACGTTCGCCAAATTTACAACGGACGAACAGTGAAACTTTTCAAATGTGTTTCGTAAGCTTTGTTTAAAATAATAATATGTTTATGCACCGATATCGTGTTTTGTGTATTTTCACCAGGGAAAAAGCCCTTTAGTCGTGTTGTATAATATTATATAAAAGTCGAATACCGCAAAGAGGGTTTTATGAGGCGTATTTCGTTTTTTGAGGTCACTCGAAAAACAATTATTTACAAACAGAAACGCCGACCTGCGTAAAGGTGCTTGTACGCTATTGACGTGTTTCTCCGGGACAGTAACGCTCGGACCGTTGTTGTTCAAGTCGAGCGTTTTTGTTAAAATAAAAAAATAAATACAAGTATTAAATTGTTTAAAAAAAGTATATATAATATAATATATATAATCAATTTTTTGTTTGTTCAAATTCAAGAATTTTCGCACGTGTCAATTCGAGATAAGGTTTTACAAGAAAAAATTCGACAATCACACGTATACAATGTGTACCTACAATTAGAAAAAACCAAAAGGCCAAACGTTACGCGGCTCATGCGTTCGTTGTAGTCGTTTTCACGGCCGATCACGTACGTACGCGTGTCGTGGAAAGTAGTCGGTACCGTGACAAAAAACTACCGTTGTACATGTACGTAGTCGTGTGCGTTTACATTACGTATATATATTTTATTTTTTTTTGAACTTTTTGTAACGTGTTATTTGAAAATTCACAACTGAAACAAAACCACGAGTGTATACACGAGTGTATTAGTGCCACGCCGACGAGTACGTTATTAGTTGGGTTTAGTATGGTTTTACGCGAGGACGCGGGTCGCCTGAAAAAAACAGACGTGGTACCTATGGTATTCGTAGGCATGAAACATGTTATCCGACTAGTGTTAATAGTGCGGATGATACGTTTTTCTGTACTCTCGCGGTTAGTGATTATTAGGTTTAATTTTTAAATTAGGTTTATTTTTTGAATTTTTCATCTACGCCAGAGGAGGGAACCTGCTGAACACTTGCGACGGTCGACTTGGTAAATTACGCCGCACGGATTTTCAACGAATGATATTTTTGCTCTGCCGGTACGGTAAGGAAAAAGACCCGGAAAATCTCGAACGTTGTTTTTTAATGTCGTTTTCGTAGTACGACGTTACATTTTTGAATGAAACTCGTGATTTTTAAAGAATTTTTTTTCAGGGATCTTTTTAATTATTGCAGCCTATGCTCACATATTATGAAAATCGGTGACGAATCAAAACGTTTTCAACACTACTATCCCGTTAGTAATTGTTTATCTAAATCGTTCGATATTTTTTTCATGAACTGCTGCTTACACAAAAATAGAACTTATTGATCGCCGTTTATTTTTATTGTATTCACCCTGTACGAAGCATATATATATATATGTGCGAGTGTACGTAAACTAGCGAAGAAAATAATTTGCGTACTATTTTTTTCCACGATGAAAATATACTTTCGGACCAACTTTCGGCAGCGTTATTTCGTAAACTTTATCGTATTTTTTTGTTTTGTTTTTTTTTTTGTTTTTTCATATTCTAACGCTATGTATTATTTATGGTTTATACATTTAAAATAATCTTTTTTCTTTGCTTTTTTTTTTGCGGTCATTTATCGCATTCCACGTCAATACTTAATAGTTGACGTTATATCGTATTATGTCATCATAATAGTTCATAAAACACACGCACACACAGACACACACACACACACACACACACACACACACACACACACACACACACACACACACACACACACACACACACACACACACACACACACACACACACACACACACACAACACATACGCTCGCGAGCAAAAACAAAAACACAATATTGTTGTTTTTAAAATTTTTAATTTTCTAATAAGCACACTATACAAATGATAACTACAATAGTCTGAAAAAAAAAACAAATACTAATCCTACTAATGGATTACAGAAAAATCACTGTCAGCCGGTCAAGCCGGGAGAAATCAAGTACGACACGATTAAGTGTTATATTATGGAAATGACTACGAACATAAATAAAGAAAAGAAAAACTGCATTTTCGGTTTACCTTGATTGGACACAACATTGCACTAGTGCTCGGCGTAGGCCACCAACCGTTATTATAACAATAATAATTAATAATAATAATAATAATAATAATAATAATTAATAATAATAATGATTAATAATAATAATGGTAATTATTATTATTATACGGGTAGGCTAATATAACATAGTGCCTATGTTTGACTAACAATAATAATAATGATAATAATAATAATAATTTATAAGCGCTAACAATAATAAAACCATAACTACCAACACAAAACTAATCACGAAAACATAATGTCTTGGCGAATACAACGGTTACAGAGCGCGATAGTAGAATAATATTTTACGATAAATGACTTATGTACTATTGGTATTTGGTAGTATGAACTTTTTTGTTTTTTTTTTTTGTTTTAATTTTATGTATATAAACAATCATTTTTTATTATAATAATATTTTAATCTTATAAATATATAATAGAGTATTCAAAATAAAATAAATTAATGAATACGCTAGAATAACACTGAAGAATTTATAACTCACGAAAAAAAAAAATAATAACCCGAGTCTGTATTCTATTGCATTTCCTTTTTTTCTTCTTCTAAATCCAATGCTGTGTAAAACACACGACACACATAAAATGCATGACCACAAAAGATAATCGTTGATGAAGTATCATTATTCATACAATTATCGTACATAATTATGATTGTGTATTGTGTATACTTAACACATATACATCATCTATACATTAATATATATTAATATATTAATATATAGAATTTATGACGTACATCTATGTAACGTATTAAAACATCATTATATAATAATATTATATCATATGTATAGAAAGGGTTTCATGTAAAACAACAGTTTTTTTTATCACAATTAAAAAAAAAAAAAAAAAATTGAGCACTCAATTTTTTTTTAAACGTGTGAGTACTACACAATACGATCATGACAAAGAAAGAGTAATAGTAATAATAATTGTTATGATAACTTATTTACTTACAGAGCGAGTCGTCGGCGCTTGACAGAAAAAAAAAAAATAAACAATTCTCAATTAAACATAATATTATCATTCCGTGATGATTATTATCGTGTTTTTCGGTCAAGCGGCTTACGATTACGCTCACCCTGTACGGTGTTAGGGTCCGCTGTTTATTCCGGCTCCGTCCAGTCGACGTTGGCCCACGCTGGCAGGTCCGTTTCGTAACTCCATCCAGGTCCCTGTGAACGTAACGCGATTCGTTATTGAGTTTGTTAAATTGCGTTTTTCATGTGAATATCAATGCGAAATACGAGTCTCGAACTCGTTTTAATACAGTGGAGCGGGTGTCACCGTTTTCCGCCAAATTAGAAAAACCGTCATTCCTTTTTCCGCCAGTTATAAATTATAAGATTTTAAAGTTTGAGAACCCTTTTCCGTTGATATTTAATAATATTCTTTTTTTATTGAGTATTACACGTTTTTACCCACATCTTTATCTATATAGAAAATATAGGTATATCTAATCTGCAGATAGCGTTCTGCAATTTGTTCAACTGTCGGTAATAACAGTATTGATTAGCGATCACCGATTAGTTTGTGATGTGCGTTAACTAAGACAAACTACAGCCATGTCCGTGAAAATAATAAGTAGTAATCGCGACAATCCACAAATTATAATTAATAATTTTAAATTTCGCAAAACATATGAAGGAGTGAATAAAGTACGTTGGTGGTGTATTAATAAATCATGTAAGGCAAAAGTATTCACAAAAAAAAAATGTTGATACTGAAATATTGAACACGGAAAATGAACACAATCACGAAGCTGTAAATGAAAATATCATAAACCGACAAGTTTTTAATAATACATGTAAAAGAAAAGCACTAGAAGACGTAAGTACAAGACCAAAAAAAAATATTTTACAAGAATTAATACATGATGAGTGTGCTAAAGAAATAACCGTAAATTACATAAATCGAATAAGGAAAAATATATATTTATAACTGGCGGAAAAGGGAATGACGGTTTTTCTAATTTGGCGAAAAACAGTATTGGCGGAAAACGGAAAGGTCGTTTTTGGCGGAAAACGGTAACACCCAGTGGAGCACACGGTTTGGCTCAAAGTTGACGGGGACCGGTAAAATAATGACTCGAGTTTATTAGAGTTCGAGTTGTTCGAGAAATACAATAAACGAGAATATATGGTCAAAATTTGTTATTTTTAAATAACAAAATAAACTGTATATACGTGTATTTCGAATTCAATATTTGTCATGTTACTCGTATTTCTTATTTTTCAGTCATTGTTTATGAACCGTTCGTATACAGGCCATATCGGGCCATATCGGGACTATTGATCGCGGCGTGTGCGACGAATCGTTTGATTAGGTCTAGTGATGAAAATGTTCATCACCATGATTTCCTTCTGATTTTTAATAGACCCTTTGAATTAATGGTTAGGTATGATTAGGGCTGGGATTTATTTGTAATTGCATGATTACATTTTTACTAAAACATGATAAATTAATGATGGCAAATAATAAATTCGTTTCACTTGGTTGATTTCCAATAAAATAAGACATATTTTTATATTATTTGTAAAATATCTGGTTTATTTTACATATTTTTTATACTTCATTCATAATATTAAAAATTTAAACAGTCTGTTAATTGGCATCATCAAAATTGGTAGCTTAGAAGTATTATACTTCGATAATAGCCTTCGTAAAAATTGAAAAGTGTGTAGGTATAGCATTTATTGATATTTAAGGCTGGAATTTATAACCAAAAGTACTTAATGTTAATACTGAAAGTATCAGTTAAGTATCAAAATCAAATATAGTTTTAGTTTATATATATATAACCACACCTTAACGATATCGAGTAATGTATGTCCAGAAATTATTTAACGAAATAATGTATTACAAATTCACAACAGTGTCAGTACTTGTGTTTGAGTGGTTTTGAAAATATCTTTGCTTTTAAATTTAAAAGCTAAATAATGCCTAAATGAGCATGATCTATTTTCAACTAAAATTTCAAATGTTATCCATGATTTTCCGAACGAAACATTTTCAACTTTTCAAGTTATAATACAGTTCTTAATCGCAATACATGCGATATAAGTGTTTCGATTTGATTCGTGGTTATAAAAACGTTTTTTTAATTCAACATGTTTTCATATTTTTATTTATTTATTTTTTCATTACATATTTTTAATTTTTAATCAGGAAATTTTAATTACATATAGGTATATATATATCCCAGCCCTGGTTATAATATTGTCTTCAATCATTTCTCATGCGGTATGGGCGGCTTAAAATGAAATCGAAACTCCAAGATATCCACTGAGTATTCGAGCAAAACGCGATATTTTTACATTGCTTGGATGAGAAATTTTACGGGTCGGAGAAAAAGAACGAGGTATTGATAGTTTCGAGTCGATAAAGTTCGAGTTAGCATCTAAATTCTTGAACATAATATCAGCGTATACAACTCTTTCTAGAAAAACCGATGTATACGTTTGTATGTTGTATTCATATTTTATATTTTTGTGAAGTAATCACGTTAAGTTGTTGGAGTTGTACCGAGAATAATGTAATAAAAAAATAATGAAAAAACACATAAAAAGTTCGATTTGACCAAGTTCGATCGTATACCGTTTTCCCGAAACGTCGCTGTCATTACACACGCCCGTGATATTGCACGTCGTGTGGTAAGAAATTAGTACGAGGAAGCCGGGAAATTGTTTCGAAAGTAATTTAGCCGCAATCGGTTTTGTTGTTTATCGTGTGCGCGTGTCGGTCTCGCGAAGTTAACGTTGCGCGTTTTAACCGTCCGAGAAGAACGTTTTGATTAATCCGTAATAAAGCTGCTAGTACGATATAACCGTGTGACGTTATCGTCAAAGTTAACTATTAATAAACTCGTTGCATTTTTAAACACGAATCGGTTTTGAAAACCTAGTCACAAAGTTTGCTCAAAACTAGTTACAAATGTATATAATGTAATACAAATTTTTTTTTTTTTTATCAACTTCCACGGCCGATACTTTGTGAAGTAGAGTTATACAAATTTTCTTTCGACCTGACCACGTTGCTGCGTATAAATATAATATATACATATTTTAATACGTTTACGTCGAGAGAACTTTGTGTACTAAACATATTGAAAATAACTGAAAAACGCATGATTGGTGAAATTCGTCGTTTTTTATTATTGTCATCAGTTGAGGATATTTAACGGTTGGGCGAAGTTGGACTGATGTAATAAATATAGAGGGCATGCACCAGTTGCCTCCATAATCATGGACACAATAATGAAAAAAAAAATGTATATAATTAAAGAATATCAAATTATGTTAAATACAAATAAAATGTTCAGTTATTAAATATTTTTGGTATGATAATGACTGACAGATTAAAAAAAATATAATTTGTTAATATTTTCACTGTCGTACTTTTGAAATCTTCAATTTGTTTTATTTGTTTAACTATGCGCGGTCGGTGATATTTTTGCACTCTACTCATAGCAACAAATACACCAAGTACTTGGTTCTTCTGAAAATTATTTATGCATATTTTGAGATTTTTAAGTACTAGAAGTCTTTAGTCCTACTTATCAAAAAATTAAGATGATCGCTTTTCGCTCCTAAAACTCATTGTACAATCCAGCGGGTCTCGCTGAAATCTGAAATCCCTACCCATTCTTCTCCGTCGCAGTCGAATTAATTAAACCGAATACGAGTAAAGTGTGTTTATTTTTTTCCCCAAAAATATACACACGATTTCGATCAATCACACGTGCAAGGTAAATCGTAAACATAATAACCGGTGTTGCGGTGTTCGAATCAAGTGTCCGAATCTTCGTGTAACGGTTAAAATAATATATTGGCGGGGAAAAAAGTGAAAACCCTCCCGTCTTCGAGAGCCATTTCGTCTCACCAAAGACGATCCGACGAGACGGTCCGCTGTTGGGAATTGTTACGTTCTACGCGACACGCCGGCGGATCGACAAAAATCTGCTCAAGACGAGTTCCGGTAAAGAATGTTTCGTGGGCGTACGACACGCAGACGCTCGTTAGACAGACACCGTTGTGCGGTACAGTGGACCGTCGCGTCACTCGCGATACCGGCGCGTCGGTCCGGCAACCGTCCCTCGGGCGCCTCTCTGATTAGCCAAGGCGAATCGGGCTCGCAGACTTATCGATTTCAAGTCCGGCGAGACGGACGGCGGCGAGGTCCGAACGTTTTCGCCGGCTCGAGGCGCACCGTAATAGTGTAATATTGATGATACAGCCGTACAGGTGTGTGCGATGACGAACGTGACGGTAGTATTAAGGTTGCCGCACACTGGATCGGAACGGAATGGAAAAAATTAATAAACATTATTTTAAATGAGGTACCGTACACTGAACAGAATCGGATCGGAATGAAACCGAATTGTTTGTCGACAATATTTTGACGGATTCCGAAGCATTCCGATTGCAAACGCATGCGCACTGACACCAATAAAGTGCTATCTTTTAGTTAGTTTTGTACTTTGCAGTTTTCAAAGCCTAAAGTCTTTAACAACAATCTTTTTTTAATTTAGATATTTAAATATTTTTTCAACAAAAACAACTGACATACAAATTAAAAATACGTCAGATGATAAAATTATATGTGAAGTACAGAAATATTCATATTTATATGACATAAGCCATAAATATTATTACGACTCCATTATGAAGGAAAATGCTTGGGAAGAAATTTCAGAATTAATAGGCTAGTCGCCGGCAGGCAATTTTCAGTTGCACGATATTTGTGCAACAGTTTGATCATAACCTAACCGCATTCACTGAATATGCGACTAAACTACTTTGTCACACTGCAAGCGCCGTGCACACGATACAGCAATTATTGTTCAAAAGGCAAAAAAAATAAAAAAATAAATAAATAAATGATTACAAATGTCATTGATTAGTATAGCAAAATTCTCACTTTTAATAGTTACAGTTTACGTTTAACAAAAACTTGATAGTTAAAAAAAAAATGTTAAATACAATTTTTTAATTTAAATAAAAAACAAATTTAATACTGTTAACAAAAACTTAATATTTCAACAAAATCTTAGACTTTCTCATTACACTTTTACTTGGACTGCTTACATTATTAATGTAGACATATGTTCAAAATCAAACTGGAGCGTAGTGGATTCATCACTGCTACGACTCGGGACTGGGTTAGAAGTCGACGACGAGACCCTTTGAAACGTATTTAACACAAAATGATCACGTGTAGTTGCGCGATCGAAAAAAATTGTGACAAAACACAAAATGATTATTTGGTCAAACCGATCAGTGGCATGTGAGCGCATCGTCATATATCGCTGTGAAATTTCCCATGTGATCAAACCGTTGCGCAATTATTGCGCAATTGAAAATTGCCAGTCAGCGACTAGCCTTAATTAACGGTGTTCCGTGGCGTGAAATACGAGTGTCCCGTGACGTGACGAAAGGTTTGATTCGTCTTGTGATGTACGTTTGACCGGAGGGACAAAAAACGAGCTTGTTAGAAAACATCTAAAACGACGATTCCGTCGGTAATAATAATTTCGATTTCAACGATAACGTTTGCGGATTTTTCCCTCGATCATTAATACACACGTACGTTCATATTTCTCTTACGAAGACGTGAAAACACTGTGGTGGCGACGAGCACACCTCGCACAAAGAGTTTAGGTGTGCTAAATTAGGCGAGTTGTGTCATTAAATTCGAAAATGATTTTCTATAAAATTTTTAATTCTCTGTTAGTATTTAATCCTTTTAAATTGCGTTTTAAAAAGGCAGGGGTTTATTTAATTCATCAACATTAAAAAAAAAAAAACAAACAACTCGAACACAACAATTAAACTTAGATTTCGAGTGCCTTAAATCGATTTTAACTCTATTCGAATTAGAACACCAGTGCGTGGATTTATTTCGGGACGCGGCTTTGTTTTGGAAAATAATGGACGTAATTATACGTCGAAATCTCGGAGGTGCTATGACTAATCCATGAACAAAAAAAATGGTTTCCAACACAAAAAACACTCGTCAATGTCGAACTATGTAATGAATTTTGGCTTCTAATCTAATTTTTTTCGGATTCTAAAATAAGGTTTTTAACTCACACTCACACACACACACACACACACACACACACACACACACACACACACACACACACACACACACACACACACACACACACACACACACACACACACAGACGCACGCGATTCAATATCGTCTGAATCGGCCGTCTTTATGACGTTACGACCGGGGTGGGTACACGGTGCGCGGCACGTCAGCGTGTACGTCTCGTAGATTTTCCACCCGAACGGCGTTCGAGCGTGTGTGTCGTCGTACACGGGGCTATTGTGTGCCGCGTTTTACACGCGTGACGGGTAACGTATCAGGTAGAACGCGCGTCGATCGTCGTCGCGACGGCACGGACGACGATGTTCCGGACTGCCGCGAAAGGGTATTACTTTTTTTTCACTGCGAAAAGCGTACGCACGGCCCGGGCAAATGCAATATCGTCGCACTCAACTCTATTGGATTTACACTGTGTTAGCCCGCTGTGTTTGATGTGAACTTCTCGTTTCTCACCCGTTGGGCGCAGAGCACACGTCTAAGCAGCCGGAAGTAAAATATTTTCTCACGTCACTACGTGCAGTGTGTGTTCAATGGATTTGCGATTCTCGGAAAATTCGCAGGGGGTTGACTGAAAGAATGTACGCGCGCGCGCGTGTGTGGGTACTACACACATTGTGTACGCGGAAACGAATAAACGAATGCTACTCGTAATACAGATTTATTCGAATTGTCTTTGATGGTGATTGACTGAGGCACGTGTGTGCTGCGTGTGTGTGTGTGTGTGTGTGTGTAAAAATCAATCCGTTGAATAATATTTTCGTACGATTGTTCCATAAATCAAAGATACAATTTAAATTAGAATTGTGTTCAAATATCGGGCAAAAAAAAAAAAAAAATAAATAAATAATAAAATAAAAACGATCGACATTAATTTGATTAAACGTACTCAAACACAAAGCGTTTAATGGCACAACATTTATAATTTGAAATTAAGTGCAATGTATTTTGAAGCGCCGAGAATTTATTGCGTATAATGCAACATCGGAAGTGTTGTCAAACTCAATATAATGCGATTACTGACATTTTGAATTGATTCGTATAGGAGAAAAGTGTATTTATCACAAATAAATAAAAGCCTTTATAATGTATGAAATATAACGTTATCAGTAATAACCTATATGACACAGGCTTGGAAAATATTTATAGTGTAATGTAGTGACTGTAGAAGAGTATTTTTTTCTTTAAATCGTTTAGAAATATTTACCTATTGAACACGAAGAATTTCGTGTTATAAGAGTTTTAATCATCGGTAATTAATTTATTATTTTATTTAAGCTATACTTGATACAAAAGCTAAATATTAACCGTAACTGTATCGTAACCTAAGCAAATGATCTATTGGTCTTACGATAGTGTTAATTTTTTTCCTCTTATTTTCTGCTAACTCTTTTCGGGTAGTAATCATGCTCCAAAAGGTTTTTCCAGCTACTATATAGATCGAAAATGTAGATTTTACTTTAAAGGAGTGATTTTTCTCGCCTCTCAATAGTTTTTCCAGGCACGAGGAAAAACTGCAGAAAATTCAAGCAAATAATATTTAGTCATAACCCGAAAACTAATGTTGCTAGGAAATTGAAATTTTCACCTCACAAATTAATGGCATATTAATACATATTACTCTACATTATTTTTTGAAAACACCGAACGTAAGACGATATGACGTACAAAGGCACAACGTTTTAATTTTGCGAGAATTTCGTTTGTAAACATTCGATTCGAGAAAACAATATTATACCGTCACGACTGTTAAGAGCTTTCTTTTACGCGCGGAGACAAAGCTTTGAGTGAAATGTCGAACAGCGCCATTCGCCCCAATACCGATGCTATATCATATTATACGTTTCATTTTTTGTATTATTATCGTGTCACGCGCGCGATTTTCGCTGTTTTCGATGCGATTCGACCGCCACGAGCCGAACCGTAAATATCGACACTGACGTTATAATATCAGCGTATACTTACACTGTACTTCCAAGCGTGCAAGTACATGATGAGGTCTTTGGGTTTGGGGTCCCTGAATTTGACCCGGCACTCGTAGCAATGAGGATCGTGTGTGAGTTTCTCCGCGTCGAAGTCCATGTCCGGTACGTCTTGTCCAGTTTGCGTGGACACGTTCAGTGCGCTGTCGAACTGCTGCTGATGATTGACTTGACTGCTTTTGACCAGCTGCTGCTGCTGCTGCTGCTGTTGCTGTTGCTGCTTCTGCTGTTGTTGCTCTATTGCCGATTCGTTCTTCTTGAAACCTTGAATGACGATAAATGACGAACGAAAATTTAGTTATTTATGATTGTGATATAATACGAGCATAATTATTTATGTTGAATTTTGGACTATTTCGCCATAATTTTATTTGATTCTATTGATTTCGAAATATAATGTTTATTGCAATGTATTGCATAATTTTATATTATTTATTGAAAATACGACTTTGAAAACCACTATGTCGTATTACCTTACTTTTTAGTCCTATTAAACTAGTGGACAATTCGATATTTTATTTAGACGTTATTCTATCATAATAATTTCTACACAGTACCAATGCTATTAGTAATATTCATTTAGTTGAGTAGTTTAATGGTGTATGCTCTCAGTCGTATTAAATAAATAAATTAAAAGAAACTGAAAATGAATTTTTTCAATTTGGGTTTTTCGACATAGCTATATAGCTCAGTTTAAAGTTAAATCAACTTACTCATGTGAACACTTTCTACTAAGTATTATTTTAGTCTTTTAATTATCATAAAGAAAAAACGAGATTGATATATATTATATATACTTATATATTATTATATATATATATATTATAATATACTTATATATTATTCTATATAAAAAAAGAATCCTGAATATTTACTGACACTAAAATTAGCAAATTAGGGTAATTTGTATGTTATCGTCTCATCGAACACATACAGAAAAAGTATGAATGAAAAATCACATTACATTAAAATTTCCCTCCATACTTATTTAACTTCTTTATTTGAAATTTTTTTAATTTCATAGAATAATATTCGATTTGATTTTGTAATTTCTTTTGTAAAGAAATACCTTTAACGTATATTTTAAAATACAATTATGTCATGTTATGTAAATAAAATTTGTGATACCAGAGATATTCACCAAAGAGACTACCAATAATAAACTGATGAATACCATCAAACAATACGTTTGATATGTTTTAATAATGATCTCGATTAAAAAGTTGATACACGTTAAAATTATCTATTTGCGCAAGTATCTGAGTACAGTGGATTTATTTTTACTCTTTAATTAAAAAACATAATACCTCCATTTATACTAATTAATATGTATATAGAGTATATTAATAAATTTTTATATTTTACAATTTAGACTAAATAAATTTGAAATATATAACTTAGTACTTATAATTAGTTTGTAACAATTGATGAAGGTATTATTTGATGTTTATAACTAAGTTTATATTATTAATAAAGTTTACAATTTGTTGGTGTAAATAATAAAACTACAATAAATTTCATTAATTAAATAAGCAATTTGAAAAATGGTTTGTGTTTTGTAAAAGTTAAGTATACCTTTTTGCCTTAATTAATATTTTTTTTTACTCATATTAATTTTTTTCAGAGTAATTTACAATGACGAAAAATATTTATGATACAAATATGTGCATTCATTATACACGTTTAAAAGTGTATTTTACACAAAACTATCATTGAGTTTTAAAAACTTTAACTTTTTAGTAAAAATACTCTGGCATTGAAAATTTGTACAAAAACTTGATTTTCCTTTCGAAGATCTATACAGTTTTTGATAAGAGTTGAAAATATATTCATGAATATCATACGACGACGATAAAATAAAGCATATAAATAGGATCCATTTTTTTGTTTTATTTCACATTTCTTGGCTTGTTGTTTTACTTGAAAAAGTTTTAGCGCACCAAGGTCGTAAACATATTTATTACATTCTAACAATTATTCAAAGTGAATATTATTAATAAAATTTTAGAAACGATTTTGTTAATACAAAAGATATCTTAGTTCATTTCTGCTTATTTTATCAGTAGTAAAAATATGTGTTTTTACACATACGTTTACATGCAAATTAAATTTTTGCCATAATCATAATGAATCAACATTTAAATGACATTATACGAGTATATGAGCAGTTTTCAATTTTCGACCGACGATCGAGTGGTAATTTTGCATACGTTTTATTTGTATTTAGAAAGTGATAACAGTGTTTGAAAAAAAAAAATAATTCAGCTTTTCAAATTCTATTATTCTTTCTTAAATACAAACAAATAATTATGAATCAAAATAAAATCAACTTTATTCCTAATTCGGTAATAATCTCGAAATCAATTTTTTTCTAATCACGTAGTAAACAATTTTTTCATTTATCGAAATATGTTTTTAATCGTGAAATTATTTATACAATCAGGAATGAATCTACAATCATTGTATGTTTGGGTGACCGTAAAACGCATCGCGTTGAACGAATAGTATTGATAAACATGAAACGTGATTTAAAATTTAAAATTTTGAGATTAGATTTGATAAATTTTCATAAAACACGTTTTTTAAAAATGCATCTTTTGTAAAATTAATATTATTTTTGTATTAACATTTAAACGACGCTTTCGTTTCGATAGCATAATATTGTTGTGAGATGAATTTTTAATTCGTGCCGTTACACACAAGAGCTGTTATATTGCCTATACAACGCGCCGTTAGATATTTAATTGAAAGAGCGTGTAGTGTGTAATAATAATAATAATAATAATAATACATAATAATACATAATACATAATAATGATATTTACTGCACAAAGAAGAGAGATACACGACGACGTATAATTTCATGCGGAAAACGTATTGAAGGCTAATGCGATATTAAAATAATTTTATTTACATTCACCGTGCGTACAGTCCCTGTAGTTTCATTTGTTAAATCACGATTATTTTTATTTCCCCCCGCGCGCAGCGTGCGACGAAAAACGACTTTTTGCGCTTAAGAAGAATTTTTCACGTTTTTTGATATATATTTATACTTATTATTTCTTTTAACGAATTGTTCGAGTGCTCGCGTACGACTCTGCACACAAGCGGGGCCGTGGGTTTTCGCTCTTTTTATTTTAGCGAAGAACCGACTCGAATGCTTTTGAGTAATGTCACGAGTGACTGGGTCTCCGGCCTTGGGAATTATCCAAATGTGTAACAGCAGAACGGTCGAAAAAAAGCCGTCGCCAATAGAATCTGCTGTGGAGCAGTCACGAAAAAACAAAAAACAAGACAAATAAAAAACAAAAAAGACTGATAACTTTACCGTGATGAATAGGACAACTTGTTGACGAACGAATGCGCAACGGTTTGTGTCACGGATTACAAACTTGTGAAACGGCTTAAAACGTTGTACGCGCACTATTTTTACAACTATTAGCGTGAAAAACGTAATTTTCGCGGTCACTCGCCGTCGCGTCGTCGACTACTTCAACACGTTAAAAAAAAAAAATCGCTGTGCAAAGTCGACTCGTGAAACGCGTGATATATTGAGATAAATACGGTTCGGGCGAAATTCCGCGAAAAGGTCCCGATGACGTGCCGTGGGCCGCGGCGTAAAGTCAACGTTTAAAAATACACAATAATGCGAAATGTCCGAGTAGATATATACGGTGCTTGCGCGCGGCGAACAATGAAAACGGTGCCCGGCAGCACACGTTAATTATTAATGGGCTTTATTGTCCCGTCGAGATTTACTGAAATTTATCATACGCGCGCGTCGCGCGTCGTGCTCATCGCGATAAATAGATCAAACTCGTACCAGTGGTGGCGGCTTTTGTACAAAATAACAGTGTAGGCGTCCGTTTCGACGCGGCGGCGATTCGTTATTATATGGTATATATACACACGCATAGATGATCATTGATCGCGTTCGGTTTCACGATGACGTTAAAATTTCGAGTCGGTTTGGTTTTAGTGATATCACAATAATACCCCAGATATATGGGTATTAGAGGCAGGGTTGGCAAAAACCCGGGCTTTATTGAACCCCCCCAAAAAAAAACCAAAAACACAAAAACCCGTTGGGTTTAATTGATGTTGTGTAACTGGGTGGTTTCATCGGGTTTTTTGAGAAAAATCCCGGGTTTTTTCATCTGAATTTTTTTTTTTTACCTACTTGTAATCAACTTACAAACACATATGTATTTACTTTTTTCTCGTATGGGCTATCTGCTAGAGGTACACTTTGAAAAAAAAAGAAGGCAAATTTGTAAAATTCACTTTATACAAAAAAAAAAAAAACTAAAAGTGGAATTTACCCATGACAAAGCTGGTTTTTTTCAATGGGGTTCTTAAAAAAATATTGTGTGGGTTTAATCCAGAAAAGCAGCCCGGGTTTTTTCGGATGTGGCTTTTTCGTGACAACCCTGATTAGAGGTCATCTTTTGTTTTTGTGTTGTAAAAATATATTATAATCATAATTATTGTATTCCAGCGTCTTAACACCCCTTCGAGCGAATGCTCATATTTTCGGTAATAGGCGCCCGTATTTTGCTGATCGGTAACAATTTAATTTTAATTAGCTGAAGTTGATAAATTTGCTGAACTGTAAGCAGTTTCTCGGTAACCGTATAACCATAAATAATTAGTTTGCCACCCCCGATGGGGGTCGTGACCCTCGGGTTAAGCGTCACCGGAGTACAAGACGGAACCGTAGTGCGTCGTATAACAGACTGTATTTATATACATCGACGCCCATAAATTGACTTCGTTCGCGGCGGAGTTGAACACGATTATAAATCATAGACTATAAAATATCGCTTTTCTTACCCGGTGGTGTCTTTTTTCCCTCTTCCACGACGTCCACGTCTTTCATGATCGGCATCAGTTCCGAATCGCCGTCCATGCCCAACCAGTTTTCGGCGTTGTGAATATTTATCAAGTCGTGGATCAACTGTTCGTCCGTCTTGCCGATAACGCCGCCGCGGCCTTTTTCCGGTCCGAACACCACGTGATTGTACAGCGGGTCGTTTTTCACCGGGAAACCTGCGGAACGTGGGTAAAATACGGTTTTTTTATCAATACAAATCGGCCGATTAAATGGTCATTTATGTGACTTGTGCGAGACGATTTTACGCAAAGTAACGTGTGATGATTTATAATGATATGGTAAATATATTATTGTAAATTAACGCTGATAGGATAACGAAAGTACCGTATATATTGTGTTATTAATTGAACACGATTGGTATTCAATATTTACAAAAAATTTTCGGGATAGTTATTGGATTTTAATACATTTTATATAAGAAAAATATTGCAATGGAAATTAATAAAATGTTGTTCGTTCCGCTGAAGCCGTTGATTTTAGCAAGTATAATATGAAAAAAATAAAAACGTGGCTTGGAACTAATTACGGATTGTATTTACGGTCATTTTCGATTTCAAAAATCAACATCAAGTAGCAAAAAGTTAAAGAAGAAATCAGAATTTTGGATACATTTTTATTATATAATATGCTTTTTGTACCTTTGTATTTTATTTTTGGTTTATTATACAAGATAATTGATAATTACATAGTGAAAAAATATTTCATTTGTAAAAAAAAAAAATCCAAGAACAATTTCTTGTACTCGGATATAGATGCATTTAAAAAAATTAATACATGGTCTAAAACATGAATTTGAAAAATGATTCAAAACAACTCCGAAAAATGTTAAAAAAAAAAAAAATTCACATTTGGTAAATAATTAAATTTTTTATTTTCAAAGAATAAACATATTTTATTGATGGAATAAATCAATATTAAATTTGTGCAATAAAAATAGATGCTTTTTACGAATACATTTGTTTTTATTCGATTAGTATGAAAAAATGAGCGTGAATATTGAATGTGTGACAAAAATTAAAAAATGTATTACACCGTAATACTAGACAACAAGAGTTTCTCTATTTAGAAATGTGGATAAACAATATATGTTTTCATAGATCGAAAATGGCCTCTCTACATCACTATCGTTAGCCTCATCAAAGTCTTCTGGAATCATATTTAAATGAAACATATATTATGCGTGTTTATATTTCAATCTTGGGTAAATTTTATTTTGGCATGTTACTAGAAATAGATAAAAAATGATTTATATTGTAAAAAAAAAGCATTAAAAACGTCGAAAACGTCCCGAAATTTTCGTGTCAATCGATAAAAAAAAAAAAAAAAAACAGACACAGACGAATTATTGAAATCCGGGCCCTGCTCTTTACCACAATGACTTATAAGTTATTATAACAAGCGACGGCGATAATATTATGAAACTATGCAAGATAGCGACAGTAAAAAGCGATAATCGTGTTCGGTTACCTAAGTATTGCAGGTGTACCCTGATCTGGTGCATGCGTCCCGAGTGCGGAAAGCACAAGACCACGCTGATGTTGGTCTTCTCGTTGTAGCCGACCAATTGGAATGTCGTCGAACAGTTTTTGCCCTTGCTGGACACCTTGCACACGCCTATCTTGTAGCTGACCACCTCGATGGGATGATTGCACTCGATCGTTTGCCTGTGTCGGACAGAACGTGCGTTTTTATTACGCGTACACGTCATGATATCACGGGGTTCTCGTGCCCGCCACACGACCGTACGCGTGGTTATTAAACCCGGGTGTACCGCAACACGTGTGTGTGCCCAGTCGTTTGGAAAATTGTGGAAAAGTCCGGGTAAAAGATATTATCATCATCGGAGACGTGCCGAGTGAAAAGTGTACAGCCAGGAGTCGTATTATGCGTTCACGCTCGAATAGGTCATTAAACGGGACCACCCACAGACATCAAATCTCAAAAGAGTCCCGACATATTATTATAATATACAAAACGGTTCAAAAACATATTTTGGTGGAATGCGTTAAATTTTTCGCCGTCATTATCGAACGTATTATAATATTAGTATTAAACGTCTTACTTAAGAACACCAAAATGATATCAAACCGACTGAGAGTCGTAAAATATATAATTTTAATATTTTAGTGTTAGCGTAATTTTTTTTTCGAAACAAAAATATCGATATCTAAATTGAAAATATACCGTGGTTTTATGATATCTATTTATATGGTGTTTATTCATAAGTTATAGCTAAAGACCGGATTTATATGCATTTTAAAATGTGAAATATGCGTGCAAACATGCACTGAAAAAAGTCAAAATATGTAAGAAAAAAATGCAAAATATAATTACAATTTTAATTAAATTTTATATTTGATTTTAATTTTGCAGTGACAATTATTTATTTTATTAAAATGTTCGTCAGCAAAATGTAAGATTTATAATATAGCAAACATGTAATACAAAAATGTATTTTGTCAAATTGTAATTTTATTTTTAATCATTGACACGAGGTAAAAAATATTCTACTAAAATTAAACAGTCGATACATTGATGATATAAATCTGAAATAAGTACGAAAACTCTAATGTTGTGTGTTAATTGGAAAAGCAATAAGTGATCAAAGTGTATTCCATGTTTATTTCTGTGGAATTATGACGGTGATATGTATGAATGTACTTGTAGGATGAAAAACTGCCTTCTACATCAACACTGGTTACTGGAGCATATTTAAAATTGGCCAGTATATCCGACGAATAATTCGGAACCGATAAATCGCTGAAATTAGGTCTATCAAATTGAATTATTTTCGAAATTTATTTTAAAACCATTAATCCTTTAATTTTATACAAAACGAGAATCAGTAGTTTCATGGACAGAAAAAAAACGTACAAGCTGTCTATGTACTCTCGAATATTTTGTAAAACGTCTGTGTAAAAATGTGAAAAAAATAAATATGCAAAAATATGCAGAACATGCACTAGCGTAAGAATATGCAAAAATATGCAGTAGATAATTTTGATATTTAATGAATCAAGTAGTGATTTGAGGACACTCATTGATTGCATGTATATAATGTTGAAAATAGCAACATGCAGTTTATGCAAAATCCGGTCTTTGGTTATAGCCATCAAAACATTTAAACAATATTTAAACCAAATAACAACGACGCCAAACCGAGTCTGAAATAATTGTCGTTTTATCGTTGTGATAAAACATGCAGCGTCATGGCATTTAACGATATTGGCGACCGATAAAACTCGACACAACACAAACAACTCATATCGTTGGACCACGTTAATGCAGTGGTTAATACAACATTGCGTTATTGAAAAAAAATTCCGTGTATAATAACACATTTGTATGTGTGTGTGTGTGTGTGTGTGTGTGTGTGTGTGTGTGTGTGTGTGTGTGTGTGCGCAAGGCCGGATTAAGAACTTATTGGGCCCAAGGGCTGTAGTTTCATGTGGGCCTTTTTAACAAAACATATTAAGACACTTTACTAAACCGCTCGTGTCACTCACAGACAAATATATATTCTATCTATTTCATACATTTTATTTTGAAATTATTAAATAAATGAAGATTTACAATATTTTTCCTACACAACATCTACAAAACAACTAATCGTAGGAAAATACCATTCATGACTCGAGTAAAACATAGAAGTCGATAGTAACAAACAGTGTTTCATTTGCATTATTTAAAATATAATTTTTAATACGTAACTAATAAAATTGTAAACTATAAATAAATAACATAAAACAATAAATATGTTCTCAATCTTTTTTTTCTTGCTTTACCAGAAGCTAACTCTCTAAGCATTTGATTTAAATCTAGAGATTTTAATAGATCATTTGCAGAAAAAGGACCATTTGTATGTATAAGTTTTCTTGGGTTCGAGTAGTTCAATATTTGTTTTTTACTCTAGTCAATTTTGAGAAGGCTCTTTCAACCGAACTCTCAGCAACCGAGATCGTCAAATATATATGTTCAAATATGTGAATATACAAGAGAATACTTACTCTAGCGACTGATTTACAAAAAAATACAATAATTTAAGTATTTTGTTTGAATGAAAAAAAAAAAAGGTTAACAAAGCCTCATTTATTCTAACGAAATTGTTATGTAATCACAAAATTTTTAGAGTCAGCTCAAAACGTCAAGGGGCCCTATTATTTTAGTAATAGAGAGGGGCCCCGGGGCTTCCGCCCCCGGCTAGACCCCCCCTTAATCCGACCATGTGTGTGTGTGAGGGATCACGTGTTGAGAAATAAAACGTATGGCACTGATACTTACTCGGGAAATCTTCCTTCGACCCGACACACGTACTGTTTGTTTACTTGTCTGTTGCGGATCTGCGCCTCCATGATGCGGGCATACCGGGGCGTCCGGCCGAACATGAGCAGACCGCTGGTCAACCTGTCCAGACGGTGGATGGTCCTGAGATTTCTCAAATTATGCTCCTTGGCCAACACGAACACCACCGTGTTGTGCCGATAACGGCCGCACGGATGTACCTGTGGGACGACGTGACAAATGTATAACGGCGTGTTTTTGCGCAACAGACGCAGTGCGAATCGCGCAGTGCGGTTCTACCCTTGTCCACTCGATTTTCGCGTGTCGAGTGGCCGTCCACACTAAGACAGTGGTCGGGGGGTGTTCAACTGTTTTCTCGGACTGCGGAGGAGGGAAAAAGCCTGCGGGTGTGGTGGGAAAATGTGTGCCAGCCGTGTTACGTTATTACGTAGTCGTCTGCGAGTGCGTCAGCCGCAGCGATGTTTCGGAAAATATCCGTGTGCAGAAGCGGAAAGTTTATTTTTTTCGTCGTGTTACCGAGTTCGGAACGGCTGATGTCGAGCCGGTAAATTTCGATTGAATACGATTTTCGGGTAGTACCACGCGTTTTTTGCTCGGCGTACGACCTCGGTAAAACACGAAAAAAAAAAAAGAAACGAAAACGAAACAAACGTCCGCGTCGTCACTCGACGATGAAGACGTGATGTTAAAATAGAATAAAATGTGTGTGTGTGTGTATACTTCAGTAGCGTATTTAATTTTGAAGAGAGAGGGGCGAAGGCAGATTATTGAATCAAAAAACATTTATTTAACGCGATTTATCTTTATTTCAATTATAAATTATTACAACGTGTTACCAGTAATACTGAACTTCTGGGTCAAGGGGTGGAGGTGTGGAACTCCGATTCCTATCTAGATGTTCCTCCAGTACACGCCACGTCGCGAGTCGGTAATTGTATTGTTCGCTCCTCGCACGGACTCCGATCGAATCTCGTGTAAACGTGACGTCAACACACAACACCCTTTTGCAGTGGTTCCCAACCTGGGGGTAATTACCCCTCAAGGGGTAAAATAGGATTTTCTGAGTGTTGAAAACTAGACTATTTTTTTTTTGTGTGTACTTTATACCCTTTGTTATTAAATCTGCATCAATCACGTGTACAACTATTGAAATTAAATTATTATTATGGTTGTTATCATTAGAATAATACGTATAATTGTCGTTCATAGTTTAGGACCGCGGTTCCCTACATTTTTAGTTTCGCGGACCACTAATTTTGTAAGAAAATATTTGAGGCCCATCCATAGTATACCTATATACGTTTTCATAAAATTATATTATATATTATATACATGTATGTATAGTTATTAGGAATAAAAATTTAGAAAAATTAAAAAAAAAAAAAAACAATTGTTTAAAAAAACTTATTTCAACTTAATCACAAGATAAACATTTTAATGTGATTTTTGAAATTGCTTGTTCTTCACGAGAAAGTCAATATCTGGATTAAAACTTGTTAGTTTTAGTCTTAAATCACTCTCAACATTCAGTTTGTTCCTATATTTATTTTTTAAATAAATTAAAGTAGAAAAAGCACGTTCTCATAGATAAATCGTCGAAAAGCCCAATAAGTTTCTGAGTGTAATTTTAGCGATTGCTGGATGGTCTTTCCGAACATTTAACTAAAATGACACTTATTGTGTAATTTTAAAATACGATTTTAAAGTCTGATCACATGACATTTCAATCAACGAATCTTCTTCACTAGCTGATATTTTCAATTAATTTAATTTAATTTATTTTCAAAAATAAAAACCGAAAAATGTATTATAATATTTAATATTATACCAATGGCTCGCGGCCCACAAGTTGGCCGCGGCCCATTGGTTGGGAACCGCTGGTTAAGGAAATAACCTTATGCCTTAATCCTTATGACTCTGATAATTGTATCACCTCATTACTCAAACACTTTTTTTCAGGGGGCGGTTGGGGGGGATTGTAAATATTTAACCTAATTTACGGGTAACAGTATCTAAAATGTTTGGAATCGGTGACCTGTCGAGTATCGCTCCGGCAAAGCGTATCGCCTCGTAAACAAAAAAGCCCCCGGACACGGACAGACACGGTTTACAGACGAAATCGCACGACGTACTGACACACGTCAGCGGATTGTATCGCGTAACGCGTTATTACGGCACAGGTGCGGCGACGGTGTTCCTTCTCGCCTTTCAACGCGTTTTCGATACACGACGTCGTGCGTACCGCCGAGTGGGTATTATAATATAATAAATCGACGTTCGGTTTGATGAATCGTGTTTTGTCGACAGTCGTTAACGTCACGTGCACCGTCGTCGCCGCGGAAACTTTCGCGCGCCGGACACGATAATTTAATCTCGCGAAAAATTCGCACCGTGAACGCGACGTCAAAGTTCGCGACGCAAAACGTATACGCGCGTAATGCCGGGTTCACACTATTGCAATTTCTTGCATTGTAGACTTGCTTGCAATATATATGTCATGCAAGAATACGCATAGTAATACGCAAGTGCATGTTCACATATTTGCTTGTGTATTTTTAGTCTTGTATGTATTTGAATATTGTTTAGTTTCAAAAGTAATCTGATCGCGAGTAGACGTGTCGTTTTTTTTTTTTAAATTTTAAAATATTTTTAATTTTTACGAGACTGTTAAATGTTTAAATGATCCAACAAAAAAGGAGTACTTATCGTTTGCGATATGCTTCGTATAGAAATCTTAAAAAAGAAGCAAGAAGCTTAAAAAAAAAAAAAGAGATTATGGGTTCGACAATGGATTAGTAGAAGAAATAGTGTCGGCGCTTCAAATAGTTTACGTTTTGAATTAAGAATCGAAGATCTATGATCACACAATCACATCCACGTGGTTCACTATTAGTGTTCTCGAATAAACTGGCATACTATTACCTGATTGCATGGGCGCCGACTATTGGGGTGCTGCGGTGCTCAAGCACCCCATGAATCATTCTATGGGATGCTCTGCACCCCATGAAATAAAAATATAGAGCAATATGTAATTTAATACGTTTATAATTTGTTCGTTGTATAATATTTATGGCACTAATATATTTTGGATGTTTTGATAACTCGTTCTTAACGTATATGAAATGAAAATAATTTTATGTATAATAATTAATATGTATTTAAAAGTTTTAATATATGAAAAAGGTCGCATTAAATAAGGTAACAATTTATGCTGAAAAAAATTATTATTTATTTTAATTGACATTTATTAATATCTAAGGATTTTAGGCACCCCGTGAAATTTGGGAAACCCGGCGCCCATGCCTGATTGCATTCAATTTCTGTCCGACATGCCGGACTGCATACAAGTTTGAGCATGCCAGAACTTGCATGCGTATTATCAACGTTCACATTTGTTCAATTTTGTTGTTGCACGAGTAAAAATAAGCACGTGGGAAAAATCATACGAGAAATTGCAATAGTGTGAACCCGGCATTATAATAGATTCGTTCATTACCACCTGTCCGGCTCGTGACACTGTGTTGTCGGGCCGTCGCGCGTCGTTCCCGTCAAACGCGGCGATAATCGTCGGCCCCGACGGTGCACACGTTTTATTATCACGCGCGAGAGAGATATTAGGTATTATAAATCATGATTTATTTTTCCGACAAAACGGAACCGTCGGGACGACGACGGCTAGTGCGTGACTTCGGGTGGCGTGTGTGTATGTGTGTGGGGAGGAGGGTCGTTTTCCACAGCCCGCCGTCCGTGACCTCGTGAAAAAACACCGCGTCACACGCACACGACGATTCGACCGGAGTCCGCGGAACGGATTTCCGTCCCGATGCCATTTCGCGACGTGCACACGACGTCTTTTATTTTCAAACCGTAACTTTATTCATACGCTATACATAAATCAAATTACCGGAATGCTTGCGGGTTTGTTGACTACTACGATGTCGTCGTCCATGTGCACTATCGTGATGGGTTCGTTGGTCACCGGCACTTCATGTCTGAAACACGCATCAAAGAGCACGTAAAAAATACTGTCAAAACAGAACGAAGAGAAAAAAAAAAAAATAATAATAATAATAAATAAATAAATACATAAATAAATAAATATAAATGTTGTACCTTTAGAAAGTACACCTCTGAGATAGATAATTATTAGTTCTAACAATATTCTCTATAATCATTTCGTTAATGGGTTAAAGTTAACTGATCTTTGCAAAACATTATTATTGAGTCTTGATCAATTATTTTTTCATCAATGGTTTTAAAATTATTTTTATCTATATAATTCCATTTCTGTTGAAATATTTTTATATTCGGTTCACTTGATGAAGTGTTATGACACGTTTGAAATACATTTCCTAATATTATTTCTGATATACGATGGTGACATGCAAGATATAATAATTTCCTCCAAATTTTTTCAACAATTAATTTACATGCTCCATTAATATGTCGTGTATTGCTCACTGTTATCCGTATCGAATGATAATGACTGCATACGACCTATAATATCCCAGTAATGTAATTTGTCTACAATTGTATTTGTCATAGCTTCTCCAGTTCCAGTATTCAGCTTTGGAAGTTTCTACCAAGAAGTTTATTTACTCCAATCCAAGAAACGGGAATAGGAAGTCGATCAGCATTATCATTATTACCAGTAATATAATGTAATATTACAATTTAGCCCGATAAGATCACCGTAATATAATTTTATATTGTTTTGATAATTTTATATAATTATTATATTTTAAACGTATAAAATATTTTGTATAAGCATAATACAATCAAAAGCAATATGATCAGTTAATTTCATTTAGTTTGCAATAATGATTATGATATTTGACAATTTTTTTTTTTTTTTTGAAAGTTCAAAATTTATTTAAAACTTTGAGGCACGTGTGACACCTGTTCTTGTTATCCAAATGATTTACAATTTTACAGACAATTTTTTTTTTTTATGAACTACTATAAGAGTTCAAAGTAAAAAAAAGCCGATAAGATAATGGTGGTGGAAGTTCGTCCTTCGTCGCTTCGCTCCTCGGACAAGATAATGGTGAGGAGTGTATAGCACTTTCTATCATGGGATCACCTGGTTTACGATAGTTTAGTTGTATGGTACTTTACATTTGAATGCAATGATAAATCATTGTAAGTTAAGTACAGGATACAGTAGTTGGGTGGGATACACGAGATGCATTGCTAGATAAGGCATTATTGGATAGATTTTGGAATTATTTTATATTATAAAAAAAAAAAAACGATTCTGAACGAAGATGAAGATGTCAGCCTTAAATTGTAATATATATTTTATTTTAATATCCTAGATTGGGTTAAATTTACATTTGTCTATTCATGTGACTTCTGCTCGTGAGCATTGGACAAACCAGGATGTGCATAGATAGGGCGTAGGTAAATACCATATTATTTGCCTAAATGCACTATCGTGACGGTACCACCCGACCCCGCCGTCCATATATGCTGAATGCTCCGTGGCTACGTCTATTTAAATATTAATAATTAATAATAATATATAAAATCCGCATGTTTATGGAACTGATACACACATTAAAATAACTGGAAATTGGAAGTTAGTAACGTTCTATTCAACCATGTAAAGGTACGTTATACACCTTGTGTTTACAATCTACCAATATTTTGTATAGAACAGCTGTCAGCTACTGATTATATTATAATAAACTTAATCTATTTAATTATCTTTATCAGCTGTGATATTACATAATATTTTCATTTCTTATCTTTGAATACAAAAATTTTTATACATTTTCAACTACAAAATAATTTGCAAATATTCGTGATTTTGACAAATTTTGTCGATTTTTGAACTTCAACTGCTTATAAAAAAAAATTGTGCCTATGTATTTGAATAATTTTCGAATCACTCTTAGATCAACTTATTCAAAACCTTCTATTAAATTTTCAAGCGATTTGGTAGGGCCAAAAAATTGTTATCGACTTTTATAAAAAAAAATCTAAGAAAAATCGAATTATTCAAATGCCTATAAATAGCTAAAAAATAAACGAAATATTTTGAAAATACAACTATGTAAAGAAAATGCCTATTTAAACATTTTGTAAAAGTTTTAAGTTTCTACGACCTATACTTTTTGAATAAGAACAAATATCAAAAATCAATGATGCCTAAATTGTTATTTTACGCGATTATGTGAAAAAATTGTAATTTCAAACACTCATAAAAATTTTTGATTTTATTCCAGTGCAAATTTTTTTACAGATAATTGAAGGAAAACGTATGTCAAACTTTGCACCGAATTTACAATTCTTAGTTTTGAATACTTAAAATTTTATGAATTTTCAACTGCAAAATAACTTCAAATTTTCGCGATTTTCTACATATTTCGTATAAATTGGAACTTTGAGCACTTATAAAAAAAAATTGTGACTTACGATTTTGGATTTTTTTTTATCAGTTATGGAACAACTTATAAGAAACCTTGTATTAAATTTTCAAGATTTTCTGGCAAAAAAAAAAAATTTTATCGTTATTTTAAAAAAAAATACTTAAAAAAATTGAAAATTTCAATTGTCTATAATTAGCTCAATAAAAGTCAAAATACTTTGAAAATTTAACGGTGTATAGAGAACGCTAATCTTAACATTTGGTGAAAATTTCAAGTATTTACATCGATTAGTTTTTGAGTTATAGCAAAATAAAAAATTTGGTTTTGTCGAAAACTGGTTTTGCGTAAAATATACCGTTTTTCCCTCATTTTTTAAGGGTTTTTCCCGGCGCGTTAAAAAAATATTGAAAATTTTTAACTTTTGACCCCCCAAAGTACCAACTAGATTCAATTTCCTTTCAGAAAAGTTGCTATATAAGGCAATCGAAGCATTTTTACTGCCCCAAATCGTGTCGACAGACACAAAAAAAAAAAAAATAAATAAAAAAAAAAAAAAAAAAAAAAAAAAAACACACATCATTGTAAAATCAATACATTCTTCACTCCGTTCAGAATCTAATATCAACAATTAAAAAAAATAAAAATATCCCTTATAAATAAGGACCAGCCTAATATGTATATATACGAGTACGTGTATAAATACGTTTTTCTGGGAGGTTTCGCTACGTTGTATGTGTGAATCACGAGAATTCTCGTGTTTATGCAATATATGTGACTCGCGTCACGGGTTTTATCGTCGAGGCGAAGGGGGCAGGGAGGGTGAAAAGACACGCACACCACGCGAGAGTATTGAATTCGGTGGTGAGTTTATACAGCCGTCACCACCGCTTTTGTCGCGGTAAACGCGTAAACGATTTGTAGCAATTTCGAAACAGAAATAAAAACGTGGAAAACCCACGATCACGGTGAACCAGGTGTATACCTCGTAAAAAACGTATCGTTTTTGCTCCCTCCCTCCCTCGAGTAATCCCGTGGGAATGACGCGGGATCGTCAAAACGCGCGGCGGCGCGGCGTACTACACGTCGTCGCGGGTCCGTGTTCCGGCGTTGAGGTAAGGTGTCGTAAATCCCGACGGCGTTTTCGGGAGAATCGCGATTAAAATAACGGTGTGTACGAAAACGCGGACGGGTCGATGCGAGGCGTCCGGGAATAACGCCGAGCAGACGGAGACTGCATACGGAAAAGAGAAAAAACACTGAAGCGATAACGATAAAAGCCTAGTCCGTCCGTACGTCGACGTGTTCACGTATTCGACTGTCAAGAATCATGAGGATCGGAAGCGTATACTTATTATTGAGAAGTCGTATTTAGGCGACCACGTCGATCAGTTAGCGTTGTTTTGTGAAAAGTCAATGACCATTAGTGTTAGAAATCTGCTTTTTTGTACGTCATTTGGCCGTTGTTTGAAACAGCGCACACGATTTCATTGCTAACGAACTATTGACGCGATAAGAACTCTTAAAACCGATTTGACTTAAGCGTTAATTATTATATGAACTCGAGATCGATTTTGCCGAATTTTAAAATTTATTACTCAAACGAAAACTTTACTCTCGTCGATTTTCCTAAGTTAAATATATTTGAATTCGATTGCACGCAATCCAGGGAAGACACGTAAAAAATGCCGGAAAGCAGATATTTAAAGTAGACTCCGTTACGAATCGATGTATTTTTTTCGATTTTAGATTCCTCTGGATAGATCGACACGTTGAAATCATTAAAACGCATTTTGTTTCGCGTGCGGGCGCGTCGGATATGTAAAATGTATAGATGTGATATTTTAGTAAAACCGCTCCCCCTCCGTTCGTGGCATCAACCCCGTTCGGCTGTAGACGAAGAATCACCGCTCGTAATCCTCTCGGCGGCGTAGACAACAATATTCTTTTTTCCATTTCTGTTTTTTTTTTTTTTTTGTATCCGCAAACGTCACCGTACCCGTAACCGCTGTTCGACAAAGTACACCGACTCGCTCGCGCGTGCTTCGACCCACTTGTAGGCGTTGTGTGCGCCACAATGCGCAGACCGCGATACTAATAATTATTATTGTACGCTCTCGGTGTGCGCACGAAAAACTCAGACTGCGCGCGTTACGAATTCATTACTTTAATGATAATAATTACCGTGCCGCCGCGTAGTTTCGTTGTTGTTTTTAACTAGACGTCGTTTGTATTCAAACCACGCCCCCGACGACGGTCGGCGGTAGGCAGTTGTTATCGAGTTCTGTACAGTCGCGCGTAATCACGAGTTTCGAGAGCGTCTAAAACAACGGAGGCAACAACGAGCCGGTTCCGGCGGGGTCAAAAGCGGAACGGCGGGGAACTCGGCCGTCTCGTGCCGGGCGACGAGAACAGAGAAAAGTAGGCGTGCGAAATCGATTTTGTCTCGGTTGTACTGCCCGTACACGTACGTGTTGCCCACACGTACGTAGTGGGAATAGGCAATCATAATAGAAATAAAACCAGACTAAACGAGTGCTGTTTATAGTTCAGATAGACTATATTAGGTATTTAATTTGTCATATGGTGCAAGTTTAATGCAAGATCAGGCAATAAAAATCTGTATCGGTATTTCGAATTGCCGATAAAACAAGACATCTTCACTTTTTCAAATTTTTCAAGAGGAACAAAAAACTGTTTTAAAAAGTAATAAATAGTTTTACAAATTTACGAAAAATATATTCAAATACCTTGGTAATAACTATAATCAATTTCATGCAAAAAATTTCAAAAAAAAAAAGTACGTATATATTTATATAAATTATGGTTTAGAGATGTCTTGTTGCATCGTAAAATTATTTTTTTTTCTTATAATGTATAAAAATAATGTAATTAATATGAAACTCCTTTCTTGCCTATAAAATTGCATAAATTATATAGAAAATTATTATGTTCTTGCAGGGACGTAGTTAGAAAAATTGTCGGGGAGGTTTATTATACATGTGCAAAAATCAATTAGCAAAAAAAAAATAAAAAGGTTCTTAAAGCTGAAAATCCAAACTACTAGGTACCGACACTGCATATTATGGAGAGGGGTTTAGTCCGCTCCCGAAAACTCTTCCTGACGGGGGAGTAGGAAAAACAAATTGGAGGGGCGGGTTATATATAAAAAAAAAATGAATGGGATTGAGTTTATATAACATTATTCCACCGGTTGGTGCACCGTAATTAAAACCATACATCTCTATTTGTACAATACTTTTTTATTTAATGATCGGATTTGTCTGATTGTCGCGCCAATCGACGTGAAATATTTTTTGTAGTTATAATAGCTGTAAAAATGATTTCGTCAAAAATGGAGATGTTTGGTTGTTGCTTCATGGACCCGTGGTCTTCAATCGTAGAACTATCGAGACAGCGAGAATAAATTATTACAATGTTTAACGATGTTTATGATTATAGTGTTATGTTTTGCCGTCCGATTCATATTCGTGCGTTATTATCTTTTTTATTCTTATTTATTATTTTTTTTTTTCACGAACTTTTAAAAAGTGAATATTGTCGGTGGTCATACACTGTATAAAACAGCATATTATTATTGTATTGTTGTATAACGGTCGGGAAAAGACAATCCTTTTGGAATATAATGTAATTTGAACATTATTATTATTATTTTTTATTAAATTTCCACTTTCCACAATGTCTCGGGACGTTAATTAGACATTGTGTGTATTCCACAAAGTCGACGGGCTCTCTTGGGGTTTTTATTTTTTTTATTTTTTTTTTTTCCCGGGGTCGTGCATTAAGCAGTGCCTCTTTGCGAACGGACCACGTCGCACGGTATACGTATTAATAACACAATAACCGAGGAGCACCGCGTTTCGTGCGGCGGATTTGTATCGCGAAAATAACGCGCACGCGCGTCGTCTGGGCACAAGTCTTCGGGTCCACCGTCGCTGCGTCGGAGCGTCGTGGCGTAATATTATTTTGTCGTACCTACGCGTGTTTTTACGTTTTTTTCGCTCGGAAACCGCGAGTGAACGCAGGTTTGCGCACGTCGCACGAAATATCACGAAAATAGGAACGATTCGATAATCGCGATAATAACGTCTTAAGGGCAGTAGTGTTCCCGTCGGGTATACTACATATTAAACGCCGTACACTCTAAGGTTATTTTGATAAAAATGCTTGGTTATACTACGTACTATGCTCTCGAACAAATTATTAAATAAAGAAAAAAATTCCTTTTTTTTTTTTTGGTTTATCATTTCGGTTTATTTTTTACCTTATAGTTTTAAACTGTTGTAGTGTAATATTATAGTAGATACTGTTTTATATTATAGAAGCTCGTATGACAAATAAAATTATAGTGATTATTTACTGATCCGTCGGCGCCAGTGACGTCATTTCAGTTTTTGTTAGAGTGCAGCAAACTTTTTGATAGGTCTATATGACTGAAAAAAATATTCACCACTTCCTTGCTAATTAATTTGTGTTAGCATTTTCATCATATTCAATGATCATCTAATAATATTAGGCACAAATATCCTTAATTTTTCACAAAAAATACGTAAAAACCTAAATATCCGCTCTTTAATCATCATACACACAGACACATACCGGTTACTAGAAAAACGGTGCCGTTTGGAGAACCTGATTTATTTTCATTTTATGAAAATCGTCATTTCGGAATATTCAGCAATTATCATTACGTTTTTTTGATTACTCAACATAAAATTATATTCAAAACAAACTTTTCGTATTTATTGAATGGTTCACGGACGAAAAAGGTTAAGAAGCGCCGAGTTAAATAAACGTTTTCAGAATTTTTTTTTCCTATTAAGGATTTCGTAAAGCAAAGTTTATAAAAGAAAAACCAAGGGCAACCCTACTTGCTCTCCCAGCGAATGGGGGAAAAAAAAAATGGTTTGGGCGCTCTCGCATTCGGTCGATTAAGCAAATAGTTTATGGACGTATGATACGAATAATTCGGGTAAAGATCAGTTGAATACCTAGAAATCGTCGGTGATGGTTTCTAAAGGAAACGAATTTCGCAATAAACACTAAAAAAAAAAGCATATACCTACGCTTAAAATAACATCAATAATATTCAATCACTTTTTTAAATCGAAAAAAAAAAAGAAGAAAAATCGTTTTTCACCACGCTCCTGTGAATGTTCGAAATACTCACAGATCCGTGTGAAATGGTACGGAAACACGCCGTATAGGCCGAAAAAGCCGAAAAGGCGTGCGCAGACCATTTGTAAAAATATTCATTAGCAAGTCGCTAATTCGTTTTACGACGGTTAATGTACGCGAAACGCGAACCACTCTCGTTCGGTAGCGCCGCGTTTCACGTGTGTACGACGGCAGGGGTTTCTTAATGGCCGAAAAGAGAAGAGAAAAACATTTACCTGTGTACCACGTTGGCCAGCAGGTCGTTGTGTTTCAGCTTGTACTGCGTGTCCACTTTTTGGTAGTTTACCGTCAACGAGCCGGACTTGATGCAGCGTTCCTGTGAAAACAAACGCGCGTTCGTAACATTCAAAACGGTATCAACGGTCACCGACTTTGGTCGACGGCGGCGCGGTTAGCGCGGTTTGCGGTCGTTTTTTCCGGGCGACCGCGTGGAAAACGAAAAAATCGGAGCCCGTTACAAAACACGTTTAGGCGTAAAACGTGCAGAGAAGAAACCGATTTCCGTTTTATTTCATAAATGTTTTTCCACGGAAACACCGTGGCGTAGCTAGGAATTTTTTTTTTTTGAATAGGCCCACTATGACTATAACCTTCTATTCACCGACAGAAATGTGGACTTTTTCAATTTCGGTATTAGCCTTTGATAATTTCAAAGTGGTCAATGACTATTTTTATCGACAATTAATAACTTAAAACAAAATGAACCATAAAATAAGTAGAACGTTTTAAAAGATACAGTTTTTATTCATCTGAATACGAGAGGATTAAAAAAAAAAAAATGCAATTATAGTTATTAATTAATATAATTATAGTTTATTGTTATAGACGTATTATCCATTTATAATAGATTTTCAAAGTAAAAATTTCGAAAAACATCGACTTAGGCGAACAAAATATTATAGGACGAGTCTCGTAGATGAAAATTGAAAAAAAAACACAATTTTGTCGTTACAAAAACTTTTCAATACACAATAGTTAAAATTATACGACTTGAACAGATTTGGGCTACGGGTTTTTGGAATCTATAACAACAATATCGCATTTCGTGTTCATAGTTTATAATATGTCGTAATAATCGCTCAACGTGTATACAATTTATACGTATTACTTGTATGATCAGCCATTAGTCACTGTATTAAGACACGACACCAAGTCTTTAAACTTCGTTACCGATAATTAATAGGTGCGGCTCGTCGTAGTAATATTAATGATAAAGCATCATCGTGGTATACGGGAAACGCGAAACTTAAACTTCGTTTTCATTCGAAGTGAATTCGCCAATATTTTAACAGTATGCGAGTAATAGATACGCGTCATGTGCCGGACTGGTTCTTGTCGAGCCCCAAGAAGGAAAGGGGTGCAAAAATATTCTATATTTATATACGTGATGAAATAGGATTATTTAAAAAATTCAATTATTCCGTGTTTCGTTCAATTTGTTTGACTGTTTCTTTATTTTTAATAAATACTTCGCTACTGTTTTATGAAAAAATCAATTTTTAAACTGTTTTTCATCTTTGGATTTTTTTGAAAGTTTTTCGTTTACTCAAGTGAAAACCACTATTTAAAATATGATATAATGAAAGCGAATACTTTTCTGGAAACTTCGGTACTTAGGTTTTTATTATTGGATCAATAATTCAAGAGATATAAGCATTTTAAGTTTAGAGTAGCGGGTAGAAAAAGTTTGGAGTACTTAACAAAAATCTACTCTACAACGACTCTGCTGCTCGAAACTTAAAATAGGTACTCGAATCTCTTAAACTATTAGTATAACAACAAACATTTAAGGGTCAAAATATCCAAGAAATATGTTATGTTTCATAATATTACGTTATAAACAGTGAGTGCCGTTTAAGAAAACTAAAACACTCAAAAATCACGCTTCGGAAAAAATATACACTATTTTTCTTTCATAAAACGTTTCCATATTAAAATAATATTGATTAAAATAAACAAGTATTATAAATCGAAAAAAAGGATATCGTACGATAACTACATTTGTTAAATATATCTGATGCACCCCGTACGCAAAATATGTACGTTCATAAAATCTTTAATGTTTTGACGACTTTTTAAAATAATTATTATTTACATCGTCCATCAGTCAAGGTGTGTCATACGTGTATTTCAATGAAAAAAAAAAAAATAAAAATTCGTCCCCTCTCAAAATCTACGTAACCCGCGGTGTAATATTGTCGAACCATAAAAAAATCTAACTACAAGGCGACGAAAATTCGCTTGTTGATTTTCTATCGCCCGGCAGAGTGGTTTCGAAAACCACGCACACCGCATTATCGTCTCTGCACGTCCGTCGACCACGCCCGGAAACCCGGCAAACACCCGTATTCCCGGTTGGTCCCGTCGAAAGACTTACGTATTCCTCTGCGGGATGCGCTCTGAACTCTCTGGCGAACACGTCCAGTATGTTCTGGTTCACCCATCTGCCCTTGGTGAACGTGGTGAACGTGAAATAGTACGGGTAAACTTTTCGCAGGCCTGGAAAAAACAGAGGAATACATATCGGAAACAATATCGGAATCACGACGAACCGTCGACGACGGTGTCACTTGTTCGCTGACGTCCGAGTGCTCGCGTCGAGCCGCGCATACACTAGACCCGGACCGACCGAACCGAAAAACATTGGGTCCGAATTTTTTTCGGGTACAGCCGCACCGAGTGTCACCGGATTTTCGTTTCGAACGAAAATAAGTTTTTAACAGCTATAATATAGTATATGATTAAATAATCATATACTATTATGTCGTGACCCGTGACAATGACTATACAGTAAACGTGCACGTGTGGTATTTTCCACAATCATTTTTCGACAGTCGACGAATGGTGTGCAGCTGTACTTACTAGTGATATTTTATAAAAATAAAAATGTACGGACCATAATGGTTCTTCAGATGACGAATGGTATTCGTTTTTATTAGGAAGCCCCGTCTTTAAATCGCGGAAATGATATTGGGTGCACAAACTTTGGCAACATGGAATACATAGAATAGTACCTATGCGTATAGAATAGTAGGTGCCGCTAATTTTCCGGTGTTTACTAGTTGCGGTCATAACCAAAAAGGTTACATACTAGTTGCGGTCACCCCCAAAGAGGTTACATACTAGTTGCGGTCACTCAAATAATAATAACCGAGTATACTAAATAATATAATATAATATAGTTTATATGATAATTAAATATTAAATTAATATTTGGTTTATTTATTTAATTTAGAAAAATGTATAATATAATTAATATAATATTATAATATGTATAATACTGTCGAATAATAATTATTATATAACTTGTGTCAAAATATAGTATATATAAATTTTAAAATTTTGTAGGTATAAATTTAATAAGGAAATCTACTTTAGATATTCAAGCCAATTTATTTCGCCTTCTTCATAATACTGTAGAATTTGTTGCGCTTATATATTGCTCTTTTTCTATTGAAATTTTATTAACACGACTGGTTTTTGTACAATGCCATGTTCCTGTTTCTATGTTCCCACGTATATACGCTGTGTGCATTATACCAAACAATATGTTTATCGTATTATATATGACCGCAACTAGGATATTACCTAAATTGGCGTGACCGCAACTGTTATACCCATTTATCTCAAAAATCGTCATGACCGCAACTAGTATGCAGCCTAATTTTCGGCCGAAAAACTCAAACATGTTTGAACGGTCGATATCCGAACCGACTCGAATTTCGGATCGGGCTGTCGGTTCGGTTCAATTGTATGTCCTCACATAATATAAAATCGGCGTTTTGATTTTTTTCGGTTCGGCCGGTTCGGGTGTAGTGTATGCGCGAATTTACCGTTGGTCGATTTATTAACGTTCTCTTACCGTTTTCTATGTAATACGACGTCTCGTTGTATCTCTCGTCGGTGAATCCGGGCCGTTTCGCTTTCAGAGCTTTAGTTTCCAACTTGGCCTGTAAAATCACGGTAAAAGAAAAACAAAACAGGATTAATAACGAAACATATTTTTACGGCGTTTTTCATCCGCTGTTCGAGACGACCAGCCGAGTGAATTTAATGACTTCGAGTCCAAAACGAAATCTTTTGTTATTTATAGATCATTTTACTGAACGCAGATACGTTTCCAGTCGTATAATATTCTAACGGTTGTTAAAATATATGTGTATTTAAACTTTTTTTTGTGATATGCAAACTGAATAATATATATATATATATCATTATATTATATAAAACGAGGAAAAACCGTAAGTTTTATATTATTCGTTATAACGTTGGGTGTCTAACTTGCAAGGCTTTATTACCTTTTTCTTTTTTTTTATTATATTTATTTATTCGTATTATTTTTGCGCCGTGCACATACTTCTCGGCGCGACTGCAGGATCAAATCGCGGACGATAAAACACCATAATGTAATGAAAAAGAACCTGTTGAACGATTAATTATCATAAAGTGTTACGTAAATGTACAATACGTAAATTATTTTTTCAGTTTTTTTCATAGTTTGATTATAAAAAATTTAATTTACGGCCGGAACGGACGACACGCGAACACAATATTATGAGACATTTATCAATAAAATCGTATAATATCCTTTCTCTGCCTCTAATTATTTATGTACACCAGTGTTTATATGTTATTATTATTATTATTTTTTTAATCAACTTTTACAGCGTTTTGACGTTTTTATCTACTTGGCTCGTAATACCGTATCGTTAAATCATAAGCCGTGAAACGCCACGATATTGAACTTGATGGTGCGAAAATCGTCGCAAGTCGGGAAATTAATTCCACTCTAAGGGTGACCCCCGCGCGATAGTATCTCCGCGCTAATAGGAGTACATTATTGGAAGAGAGAGAGAAAAAAAAAAGGTCGTAATATCATGGAAATCAATAACCTTTGACCGGACGAGAGGGCTTGGAAAATGGAAAATATTACAATATATACGGAAATAGAAAAAAGTAATCAATTTCAGTACATGTACGAAAACAATATTATGCGTCTTGTGCGTGCCTATTTTTTGTTTTTTTTTTTTTTATGTTTTTTCGCCACTGTCTTACACAGTTACACGTCCAAATCATGCCGTCACGGACCGTATGAATTGATATTTGTTGATAAATTGTAATAAACGCGATGGAATTTAGAATCGCTTTTTGTCGATTACGTACAGTCGTAGACGGAACAAAATCGAACGAGTTATATTATATTTCTGTGTCCGACGTAACCGCATTTCATCGACGAGAATTCAACGAACGCAATGAAATCGACTTTGACAACCTAGCAGGGAAACGTTAATTATTACGTTGTAGTTTATAACGTTGTAAATAATTTTCTTCTAGATTACTGTACGATTATATAATGAAATATAAATAAAACTAAAAGATAATAAAAACTGTTAAATAAGTAGAGTGAAACACGATAAAAAAAAAAAAAGCAATGTACGTTGAAATTGAATATAATTACAAAAATATAAATATGCTGTAACCATTAAATTCGAGGTTGGGTAAGATAAGTAACTAAAAAAAAGCTGGTAAGTGAGATGATGGTGGTACATGTTCGTCCTTCGTCCCTTCGGTCCTCGGACAAGATATTGGTGATGAATGTATTAAGTTTTAAAGAAATGATGACTCATTTCTTTAGTATAAAACGATTCTGAGCAAAGCTTCAGTGTAATATAATATATTATTATTTAAATACTGTTTACGTATTTTGCGGTTATTTGTATAATTTTTGGTGAGTATTTTTGTAATTAAACCCTCATAAAATATTCAATTAGATATAACTCATTTAAACTTCAATTGTTATAAAAATTATAACTCATTAGAAATAAACTTAAAAGAAATCAGACAATATCGAAAAAAATCGTATAATAATTTATTAAAGTGTGTATAAATAAAAATCCTGACTAACGATTTTTGAACTTTTGTTAGGATAATTAGGTAGGTATATGAGTAAGGTCATATTACATTTTCAGAACTTTTTGTCAAATATTTAAAATTATATTACATAAAAACTTTCAAACAATTTGGTAAATTAAAAGTTCTATATTTAAGTCAAAAGTGCTATAATTGTTCTGAAAATTTTGTCCAATATAAAAAAGTATGTATTTGATATTGGATAAAATTTTCAAGTTTCTAGCTTCAATACTTTTCGATTTATGACTAAATACCTAAAATCTGAACAGTGAAAATCTCGTTTACGGCGGATTTTTACCGATTTTACCGTTTTTACTCAGTTTTTCGATCGTTATTCTTGATTACTGGAAAAACTATGGAGATTTTGGAAAAATGGCCTCTCTAAAGTACCATTTCAGTTCAATTTCGAATCTAAAATGTGGCTGTTTACAGAAAAAAAAAAGAAAAAAAAAAAAAAAAATAAACATCATTGTAAAACCATAAGATCCTTCGCTTCACTCAGAATCTAAAAAACGATGATTTCAAAAGCAGTTATTGTTATAGCCGAGTACAAACTAATGAAAAATAAATTTTAAAACTTTGGTCCCCGTTTGTATGAATTAGTATGTGTGTGTTTTATTTTCAATCGATCACCTTTTAAGAGACGATAAATCATACAATTAAAAGTAGAGCGTTTCTACCGGGACTTGGCCGTTTTATAGTCATTGTTATACTCAAATGTTCGTTAAAATAAACTTAAACAGATTTTGTTTTATCGATATCATGGCCTTTAAGTAGTTGTTTTTGGTAATGAACCCACGTTTTATTTTAACCGTATTGCTATCACCATTCACACATGGTTTTCTGTTCAGTTCTGCTTTTTTTTTTTTTTTTTATTCGTATATTATACTCGTATCGACTAAAACATTACGATAAATCACGAATAAACATTTAAATTAAGTTAAGGCATTTGTGAAAAGAGTAGTTCATCGAATTCGCCAAGCGTATAATACAATAAAATATGTCTATTGTTATTAGTACATTGTTATCGGTACATTCAAGAAGTTTTAATAGTCCTCGCACGGAGTTCGTTATTCTTTTAAATAAAGAAAACAAAAATCGTTGTTTATTACGTCGAGTATTCAATGGCGTCTGAAGCGTCGAAGAGGGGAGGGGGAGGCGAGACAAACGGTTCTGTTTGAGAATGAAACAAACGTTGATTATCCAGATTAACTGGAAATTCGGTTGTCGAAGCACGCCTGCAGGACAACGACGGTATTTTTTTCGGAACATTTTACTCTTTAGTTTGCTCGACCGGACACCATAGAAAATAGCGTTGTATATTTTAAACGTCATGCGCGTCGGGTAAGGTGAGATCCTTCTTTTATCAACACATTATACAGAGTATACTCTGTACGCGAGTCGTGAGTGGCCGCAGTGTTAAATAATTGCAATTAAAATTCTTATTGCGCATACATTTGAATTTTTTTTCGTGTACAACATTTTAAACTACTAATAAAACAGCATTGTAACAAAATCAATAGATATCTCTAAAACTATCGACCGAAAAAAAAATAACGTAACTTTTAAAATTAAAAATAATAATTTGTACTTCGCACCATGGGATATTTTTCGTTCCTCGGACAAGATAATGGTTATGACTCGAATTTTAAAGAAACGACGGACCGTTTCTTCGTAGTTCAGCGATTCAGAGTAAAGCTTCGATATAAAAATATATCGAATACATATTTCACCATTTTTAGTCGGTAGGTCTTTTTTTTATCACACCTGTTAAAAGATTTATTGTTTAATAGATGAGATATTATTTTTAACAAGAGATTCAAAATGTGCTGTTCTATCTGTATCCAAAGTATCGTCATGTTTGGAAGGACTAATTTATTTGAATAAATATTTCAAGTTGGAAATCGACTTAAAAATAGTCAAGTCGGTAAGAATCGTATAATTATTTACTTCAGCGTTTATTTAAAAACTATCCCAAGTTACGATTTTTGAAATTTTCGACTATCGTTATTTAAGTATACGAATTACATTGAGTTTTTACAACCTTTTGCCAAGTATTAAAAATTTTATTAATGACAAACTTTAACGAAAAAGGGAATTTAAAAGTTATATGTTTAGTCTAAAAGTAGTCAATTTTTTCTGAAACTTTTGTGAAGTGTGATGGATCATGCCATTATATTATTAAACGGTGAACATTTCAAATTTTCAAAAACATATTACTTTGATAGTTATGACTAAAATCGATTTATCGTAAAGTGTCGTTTACGTCAATTTTCACTGTTTTCATTCGATTTTTCGACAATTATTCAACACGCTTGGAAGAAGAAAACGAACCTTCAAAGTATCATTCACACGAGATTTCCGACGCATAAAGCGGCAGAATGTAACTACGTTTGGACCACTATAACTGACTAAAAAAATTGTTTATAAGAGGGAAAAAATCCGTTTCGAAATCAATAGATCTTTCGCTTCACACGGAATCTAAAAATGTTAAAGTCATTTGATTCGTAAAATCGATTGTGGTCAAATGAAAATCGATAATTTTGTCAAAAAAATATAATAAACATAATATATTTCTCGTATGTATGTAATATATTTTCAATAATGTAATGTATGTAGTACTGATAAAATATTAATAATAATAATAATAATAAATATAAAGTATTTAACTGTTTAAAACATTTTTTTTTTTTTATTTTCAATATCCGAAATTTTGCGTATCTGAACTAGGTGCGGTCTCAATTAGTTCGGATAATCGAGGTTCTAATTAATTAACACGTTAATAAATACGATTTACAATACCCGTATTTACATGTAATACCGTCCCTTTTCCAACACGTGCATACGGGGTTTGGGCACGGAATCGAAAAGAAAAAGGAACGTCTACGACTACGGACATTCGTGTATCTGACCTGTTTAGGATTTCGTGTTTTATTCGACAGATGTAAATGAAAAAAACACTCGTCAAATATTGATTTTTCGGGATACTGCTATTGTAACTATTAAAGTGTATTGTGAAATCGACTGTTTGCATAAAAGTAAAAGTGACTCAAGTTGGTTCACTGCAACAACCAATACAAAATGAACTAATACAGTCAACTCGCGATATAGCGAAAATCTCGATATAACGAATGAAACGGTCGGTCCTTAGAAAATCTCGTGATATAAAGAAAAATTACACGTGTTTTAGTCCCCTCGATATGACAAAGTTTTTTTGACCAAAGCTCTCGCTACGTTACGAATTTTCACAATTTTAGAGCTTGATGTTACGAATTTCACGAGTTTCGGCTTGCTATTACGGTGTTTGTTTCGGACACAAACATGCAAATTTAATTATATAATTTAACGAGTTTTACAAAAGCGAAAGTGAGGATGTTCTCGTTTGAAATGCGCATTATTTTGAAAATATGTCTGTTATATGAATAACTAGTGGTGCAGATGGGGATGAAGAAAGGATAATGTGATCGAGAATGGAAGTTAGGGACTTTAAAATTAATTGCATACAATAAATCAGGACAATCGATAGATCCATCGATGAGCTTTCTCAAAAAGTCTTGACTAGCAGAAATACGCCTAACCCGAATTTAGTTAATACTGGCTCAAAGTCGTGTGGTCGGTGAGTAATATGGAGTACCCTGGCAGAAAAATATGAGAATTTCCGTCAGACTCCCTCTACTGGGTTTTTCGCAATTACGGTATGAGAGTCCCATATAACCACCGGATACTCAAGAATAGATCGTTCAAGAGCACAGTACAGTGATTTTAACGGGGCTAACAAGTTGATATCATTGGAGGTCAGGCACGGACATCAAAAAATATTTTAGGGGGGGGGGTTAAGGATGTATAATTTCTTATTTATATATAAACAATTTTACAAAATTACAATGGAAAAATTATTTATTTTTCATTATTTTTCTTTAAAAAAAAAAAAAAAAAAATTTGCCATAAAAATGCGGCCTGTGCGTATTCACCGTATCAATTTTAAAATTAGAAATGTCAATAATAATTAGACTATAGCAATAAACTAATAAATAGTAATAAAACCAACATATTTTTATCTAACATCTCCTTCATTGATACAAACCACTTATATTTCATTAAATATTGAATACTTTTCCTGAAATTTCGGTCGGAGGGTGGGGGGGTGAACCCCTTAAACCCCCTTTGTTTACGCGACTATTTGAGGTTATTGTAACCTCTACGTTATATCGAATTATTTTTTCGATACGGCGGGGTCAGCGGGCGACGAGTAACCACTCGCGGGGACACCCTGTACATCGCGTTATTATCGAAGGTACACCGTGACGACGTGTCGTAACGCACACGGTTATTGTCGGGCGCTGTTTTTTCGTCGTCGTCGACGCCGTATCTCACCTTCGGGCTGGTCATCCGTGTGTCGGGATCGGACTTCATTCGTTACGACCATCACGCGCTTTGTACACGCAACACGGTCAGAGCCGGATTAAGGGCCAGAGTCGCCCTGGAGCAATATATAACAATTGATAGGAAATTTTTTGTCGACAACCCGTTAAAAACTCAACGCAGCATAATATGTATTTCATGTAATATTGTACGAATAATATTGTAACAATAAAAAAAATAAATAAAAATACTTTTGGTACCTTATATTACTACGTAAATAACTACTTCAAGTTTAAAACCTTAAATTTTTCATATTTTATTTATACATAATATACAATAGGCACAGGTATGTGTATTTCAACAGAGATAAGACGATAAAAATCGTAGTCAACGACGCGGCACAGTGAATCGATTAGACAAAACTACACAAGTCGTTCGTTTCTAACAGAATTTTACAGAATCGTACGTAAACTGTGAATCTACAGACTGTCTGTAATTAATACCACTGTATTCGTGGTTATACTATGCCGCCAGTCCATCCTCACAACACGGTAGATACACTATTCAGTGCTATAGCTTATAATTTTATATTTGAAAAATTAGAAAATATATTATTATAATGAAATTATGTAATTTTTCAATAGCCTACCTTGTAGTTCTCGATTCGAGCATATATAAATTTGAACAATTAAACATACACACGATTTTTAGTATTTTTATAACGAAAGTCATATGCCACCCCCAAAAATTTGCCGCCCTGGAGCAAAAGCTCCTGTTGCACCTATGTTAATCCGGCTCTGAACACGGTACACGGCCGGTAATGGACGCGCGGGAGATTCGCCACGTGCGAGCTGCGTCGTCATTAGGTCCCGGTGATTTTCGGCCGGACGCCCGTGGGCGGTACAATGACGACGTGTTCGCTATACCACACGGACACGGGTTAGCTGATACGGTCGCGGCGCGGAGGCACGGTCGTCGGAGGTCGGCAAACGTATTGTCGTGCTGTGTCGCTGAGGTCCCGCTGAGCACCTCACGGGGATAAGACGGAAAAAATAACAATGACGATAACGATAATAATAATAATAATAATAATAAAACAATTTGGTGCGAGGACCGAGTGTATGAGATATTATGGACAATACGTGATAACACTGAGATACGCGATCACTCGTCGGCGGCGTGGTGCCTACGGTTTTTTCTTGTTTTCGTCCTTCCATTGTTCCTCGAACGTCCTTCCAGTACCGATCACGTGAACAGTACTCGTGTGTGTGTGTGTGTGTGTGTGTATGTTTGCGCAAATCGATTTTGGACGAAAATTGATTAAGGAACGTTTGTTTTTTATTAAAAAAAAAAAAAAAAAAATCCAACACCGGTGCTTCTTGGAACTCGTCGTGCAGGGGTGTATTTAGAATTTTTTGTTTTGGGGGGGGGGCTGTGGTATTTTCTCCAACTGAAATTCTCCAATTCAGTCTATTAAACCGAACTCAATGGTATAAACGTTACGATCAAAATCGTCAGACAAATTACATGAATAACTTGTTCGTTGTTACTAGTAATTCTTCATAAAATTATATTGAACTTTTACGATTTATATCTAAAAGGACATAATCAGCAGACTTCTTAAGTAATTCCTTGATTTCTGGGGTGGGCTGAAGCCCCTCAGCCCCACCCATAAATACGCCCCTGTCGTCGAGTAATAACAGTTGTCGACGTGTAGAACTTTTGTACGCTTATCCGAACCAATGGTGTCGTTCCGATATCGATCAGACCTTGTGAGTAGTTTTTTTTTTTTTCATAGACATCTCGTGATGATCATACCACAAATAAAACGTTTTTCGCGTAACCCGAAAGTCACCAGCATTCCGCCGACAGCATAAAATATCGATTTAATACGGTCGTCCGTAATCCGTGTACTCAGACCGACTCGGTGTTTACCTTTGAATCGCGGTTCGCGGAAACCATTGGTATTCAAAACGTATACGTTTTCTATTCGCGTGACAATAAAAAAAAAAAATTAATAAAAAAAAAAAACAAAAAAAATGAAAAAAAAAGGACTTTCAAAGCAATAAACGTTCGCAGGAGAACATCGGTCCGTGTTCTCGAGACGGTCTGGAACACGCCGGGACACGGGTTACGGACAGATGCGATATTTTTACACCTAAAGAAGTCTGCGGGCGCTTCCGTGTATTAGTGTGTCAATGCGGGCGCAGGGAAGAAAAGAGCGCGAAGGATCGGGGTGGATGCGAGAAGGACACTGGCGCACAGATATTATCTCGTGTCGTGCTATACATTTTTCAAATGACAGAGGAACTTTTACACCTGAAAGTACACCCGTGTCATACTCACAAGCAAACACACGCGTGTATATATAGCATATATATTATATATATCAACAATTTCCCTGACCGTTGAACGGCAATAATCTGATTTATAGACATTTCTCGTGATTTATGACTCGAACGGCATTTTTTCGTTTTCTAAAAAGGTAGAAAAAGTAAGTAGTAAGAGTAAGAAAAAACGAAAAGTGTGATGGAAGCTGGAAAACACAAAGAGATGAATCGTACGAGTAAGAAGTAAAAAAGTATTACAATTTTTGTACGTGACTAGTGTGAGATTTTTCACAAAACATAAGCTTTGCTGGTAACGTGCGAATAACTAGTGTAATAAAAGTGTTCAAATATCGATTTTATCCTAACCTAACGGAATTAACGGAATTTTTTCTTTTTGTCTTTTTTTTAGCGCAAGCAGATATCCGCCGTTTTGAAGTATTTGAATGATTCAATAGGTACTTAAAAACTACTGATTCGCAAGTGTGTTTGCTGCATGTGTTTTACTCAAAACGAGTCTACTTGTTCGGTCAACATCATTTTGTGTATTGCGTAAAATGTTTTATTGAATTTTTTCGCTCACGTGTCTGGTGATCGAAATTTAAGTTTTCGTACTAAAATACTATACTTGGGCAAGATTTTTAGTCTTAGCGAAATAATTATTATTTCTCAATTCCAATTTTTTTTTGAATAAAAACGTTATGGGTCTGATGATTAACCGCGTGTAGTTCAAAAGAAAAACATTTTCACCGATCAATGGCAAAATAATTATTATGCGAATTATATATATAAAAAAAAAAAAAAAAATGGATGGTTTTTATAAGATGTTTTCAGTTATTATTTCAGTGATGGTTTTTTTGTTAGTTGATTAATAAATTCTGAAAATATCCACGTCTTCGTTTTAATTTTTAATTAAAATTTGGGAACCACAAATTTATAATTATTTTATATTTTCCTAAGTCTTCTAAATGCCGGTAAATATTGAAAAAGCTGTCCGTTTCACAGCAGCCACTGAGCTCAGTATCGGTTTAAAAAAGCGTGCTATAAGTTATATTATTTTATGAAGATATTTATTTGATGAACATCGATACATATTTTCCTTGTAGACAATGCCGTACAAACATTTTCTGTGAGTTATCAACAATAATATTACCATTGTTAATTTATTCAACCGTTATTCTTTGTCGATAACTTAATCGTTGATATCCGTGAAAATTAAAAAAACTTCTAAAAAACCTTGAAAGTTCATCCGTTCGCGACCTAAATCTCCGTAAATATGTCGATTTTAAGAATTAATCAAACGTCGGTTTTATGTCAGACACGTTAGCGCAATCGCATTCGTCACCTAACCAGTCAGAATCAGTTTCTTAACTAATGAACATTGCTTACTAAGAATTGATATATAAATATCAAAGTATTTCTACAAGAACGCTTGAAGATATTGTTTCCGTGATATTTTCATTCGAGGGACAGAAAATGTTTAAAATCGACAGTATTTTTATGCTGTGTATAATAAAAACGAAACAAAAAACAACGGACAAATAATTTAAATCAAAATCAGAATTTATAAAAATCTATGGCCAAGCCTCGCCGTGAATAAGCCACTGGGAGTTGAGACGTAAATGTGTCGGTAGGCGTTGAGTGGGCATTACGACGTATGAACATGCAAGATTCAAGAAGAAGAACAAAACTGTTCGTCAGCTTTTTATTTTGATCGGCTCTCAGGTAGACTTCATCGAGTGTTTGTTCACAAACGCTGAATTATTTGCATGTGTTGACAAAAGTCATTAATTGTTTCATTTGCCTCGGTTTCTCCGAACTCTTAAATAATTACCCAAGTACGATTTTGACGAACGAGAAGATAAAAATCACATCGAAGTAAAAAAAAAAAAAAATATCACGATTTCCGGATTTTTCGATAATTCTGTCATAAACGCATGCGTTCAAAAAAATAAAAAAATAAATAAAATATTTGTCGCTTTATGCGTGCATACATTTATTTGGAATTTAGAAAATAAAGTACCTACCCAATATATTTTATATTGTTATTTATGATGTATTTTTGAAGCAGAATAAACGAATATTGGTATGTGAAAAATGCTAGTTTTGATATTCATATTAAAACGTCGAATATTTTATGATTGCCGGGTATTTCATAATTCCAATATTTTAATTTGGTTTGTCATCGAATATTATGTCCGTCGAATTTTCATATTTAACGAACCATTTAATGTCGAATCGAGGCATTTTCAATACAGATATATGCAAATATGTTCGAATTAATGGTATTATTGTGAGTTTTGCGTTACTTTCATTCGATGTAATTAACAAGTAAGCTAAAAATAATTCAAAATAATCGAAGAAAAACGATAACGAAATAATAAAATAATTAAACTCAAATAAAACGCCGCACAAATATTTTGTCTTCGGTAAAAAAAGAGCATGGGTTAGAGTTTAAACTGCCGCAGAGTAATCGGTGGGGAATACTTTCAAGGAATATCGAGTACTTTGTCATCGAATACATTACGTACGTACTACTTGTTTGTTTTCGTTTTAAATTTTCTCGGACAACTTTGTACAATTATTATTGAGTAACGCTAATGAAATGAAATTTCCCGTAGTTTGCGACGGGAACGATGTTCAATCATGTGCGAAACTATTATGATTTATCACAAGGCATAATATAATATAATAGTGTTATATACATCTGATAAAAATGATTTATCGGCTCTTGGGTTTTTAATGGAATAAAAACTAAACGCGAAGTGGTGATAAAACACATATATGATGGACGATTGAGAAGTTCTAAGCGATCCATTTTGCGCAAAATGGCATCGTGTTTTTGACGTCGAAAACACCAAATCCGTTTTTCGCGTTATTCTAACGTTTTTTCGCCTTCGTTCTCCGTGGCGCGACGTGCAAGCTTTTAATTTCGCGGATGTATGTAATTCTAAGGAATGCGATGTCGCGGTGACGTGTAAAACTCAATGATATTCCAATGAAGCGAAAATCTCGCGCGTTGTTATCGCGCGCACCCAAATCAAGTGGATCGTCAGAGACTGTGATTTGCGGTGATCACGGGTGTTGCGTGACGTATTGTGTAATATTATATTTTGATTAACGAGGTAGTTGTTAGGTGAGGTCGGGAAAATTCGAGAAAACGAACGCTCTAACGGTATTGATTTTCGCACGCAGTGGACAGTTTCTAGTAAACAAACGATTACTTAATGCCACTTGACCGAACGACACGTGTCATCGTCATGGCCGACGAATCGTCAAATGAATAATAAATCATGACATAATAATTTCATGTTTTAGTAAATTAGAAAAATTAATAACACATTTCACGGTCGTTCGATAAAGGTGTGCCTAAATTAGTGACGAGTTAATTTGGGTAAAAAAAAAAAAAATGATTAGGGACATTGTTGGTATTCAAATAATACTTTCATTATGTATAATTTAAAAACGAAGGGTGAAAAGCAAAGAAAGCGAAAAATAGACATTATTTTCCAAGTTTTTATCAATTATTTTTATCGTCTTATTTAACTTTATTGTCAATATAATTTATCGATTTCTTTACCGAAATACATAATTATCTTTCAAATATTATTTTGTTTAAACACTTTTATTTCAAATAATTATCATCACTGTTCATATTTTTAATTTTAAATAACGAACTTAGAATGCATTTTTTTGAGCGTACTCGAATCATAATATTTCCTCGAATTATGTCGTTGGTGATTTTAAATACGCAATCGGATAGGTAATACTCGGGCATCGGGATTCACTCGATAAAAATAAACAAATTACGAGAGCAGATACGACAGAATCAATTGGATTTGAAACTGCTCGGTTTTCGGAAGAAAATATATTAATATTAATATATTATATTAATAAAATATTTGTATGAAATCGTCGTGACGGCAAAAAAAAAAAAAAAACGGTATTGGCAATAAATTGCTTTTGAGTTAATCCGAGTGACGCATCGGTTGGTGGTCTTGTGTTCACGAAGTGTCTTCGAAAACGACGCCATTTCGTGTCGTCACGTACATTGTTAATTTACCGTAAAAACAAATCCAAAGACTGATATAATTATAAATGCATGTGTATACATAGTCGTGAGAGGGTCATATTGTACACTAAGATAATTATTGGCCATAATAATCAAAATTATGACTATGACAGTTTAATATTTTAATTGCTCGTCGACGTAAACAATTGACGTTTAAGTTGCTTCGTTAATCAAAAATGAAATAATTATTAATTGATAATGAATAAATGACATAATACTTATGGTCGATTTAGGTGTTTTACGTTTTTTGATAAAATAAATGTGCTATTATTTATAAATATAATATATTAGTATTTTCTAGAGCCTACACACGTGTTTATTGCATACAACGAATATGTTAATTTGGAAATCAGCGCTTGAATTAATGTCACGATGAAAATCTTCTTCATAATCCAAATAATGTGTGCGATGAGTTTATCTTAGCTTTGGATCTTTTTAATTTATGTTTATTTAACATTTTTATAAACTACGAAAACAAAAAAATCGTTTATTAACCGATTATTAATTTAAATTAAATTTGGTATTCTTTATTCTATTAATTTTTTCTTTAAGGTAATGTTATAATTATTATGATTACTATTATTATTCGCATATTACTTATTTTCATTTAACTTCATAATTTTAGGCAATATTTTCTATGATGTTTTAAAATAGCATGCAAGTACATAATATGTATAATACTAAAATCACCATATTCTATGATAGAATATTTATATTTGGACTTTATCCCGTAATAAAAAATATTATTAATATCATATTTTTCAAATCACATATTTTTAATTTCAATTTATCATAAAACATTACGTGTGTGCTATGACTCATTCTAACTTTTTCAGTCGAGATAACGATTAGTAGTAAAATTGTCATATTTAATTTGTCTATGTACTACTCATGTAACTATGTAACAAAAGCGCTACGTCGTACAAACGAGCGAATCAAAAGACCGATGAAACGAAGCTGCAAATGTACGTGTGGGAAACTTTTGAGTTTGACTAAAACGCAAAAAAAAAAAAATAAAAAATGATTAAGTGCTTTTTAAATTCTTTCTTTTCGGGATTTCAAATGCTTTTTTCGACAAGGTTTTTATCGCAATACTACAGATCCATTGCTTCGGTGATGTTTGCGAAGAAAATTTTTAACGAAAATCGATACCACCCTGAAAATTCCGTCGCAAACCGTAAAGCAGACTAACGTATATTGCTATAGAGACGTATTGGCAAGACGAGCGTAGAAAATCAATTCGACGAAATCAAAAGCAATCACGATAGTCGCAGAAAAAGGAGAATTTTCACGTTATCTTTCGAAAAAAAAAAAAAAAAAAGATAAATGTATACTATGTATAAAAATAAAAAACGATTTTGCGAAATCTGTGCGGGAACCGACGATCGACGAGCGATCAATGCGCTAGGCTCGTGCCACGTTATTTCCGTCCAGACGACGAGGCGACGGTAACAGAACGATATCGATTTTCGCGCGTCAACCAGAGAACGTACCTCCTTATTCGATCGCGTTGACGCGAGATGCGTATGCCATGTGCGTTGTACATCGCACGGCGGAAAACCAGAAGTTATCGTGCAATACATGTGCTGCCATGCACACACACACACATACACACACACACACACACACACACACACACACACACACACACACACACACACACACACACACACACACACAAACACACACAATTATACCCGAGAGAACTACTAATTTCTTACTTCCGAATTACTGGGTTTTCATCGATGACGCATTACCACGTTAGGAATGGACGGCCTCGGGACTCCGGATCGCGGGCGCACAGTACATGGATCACGTCGTGATCTATATGATATATCTATGTATCTTCTTCGATTTGCATATCGTCGGGCGATTAAAACCGTCGACGATAGGACATTCTAGGTACGCGATCGTACGAGTCGCCACCGGAGATCCGAAACTACGAGTTTCCCGAGCGGCGTGTTGGAAATATCGCGGGTTTCCGTCGCTTCCGCGGCCAGACGTGACTTTATCTCGTCTACATTGCGAGGTTTTCCCTATCCTAACCGTTGGTCCGAACGCGATCGCGGACAAAGCGTGTCAACTGCTCGTTTTTCGAAACGGCCGTCATAGGAAACGTAGAACGATGACATACTTGTATTATTGAAAAACCCATACTACGTAAGCCGCCGTCCTATGGGTTGAGTCGCAAATTTATCGACTGACTTTATTTTTTATGTCTGGTAATAACGTTAAAATTGACTAACTGTAGCAGTGAGTAAATTTTTAAGAACGGCTTTTGACATTAATGAACAAGGTTTTTATCCGTCAAATAGCTTTACGTTAATTATAAAAATACCATCTCAAAGACAAATTATATTTATCTCTCCGTTTATTTATTCATTTTTTTTTTTTTTCTTTCTACATTTTTTGCGTCTTCCGAAAAGGTATAGTGTATATTATAATATAAAGGTATGCGACACTTAATTTTATTCGCGAAATTAACGTTGCTTTTAAAAGTTTCCTATTCTTAGGTATTCTTCTTGTTCACCGTCTCCAAAATAAATTTCGTTTAATTAGGTACTTTGAATTACCGAAAAACATAAATGAGTTTACTGTACGTATACATATATATCATATATATACCAACAAACGAATTAACCCGATGACATCAAATGAGCTTAATGAACACAAAGCCTCGGAATAAAAAATCTACAACGACTCGTATAATACGGGTTTATATATTATGTAAAGGGATTACGGTTCGGTTACGTAAAATAAACGTTCAGCGTGCAACAGTTATCTTAGAAATATGACGCGCGATCCCTCGTGTTTTCAAATCGAATTAAAATTTGTGTACGTTATATTACACTAGCTACGCGACAAATCATACGGGCGTATGCTTTTTAGCCGTATACAACACCGAGAAATGTAAAAACATTTGTCGAATATCAATCACGTTTTAAAAGTATCGCCGCATGGATTGTAAATTCGATATCCTCCTGCGCGATCGAGATTCAAAATACATCGCGTGTTTTTTTTTGTTTTTTTTTGTTTGTTTAATATTTACGACCGTATTGCGTGCGATAAACGGGTGTAAACATAGGCGCCCGAAGGGGGGGCAAGATGGGGCATTTGCCCTCCTCTGAAATTTGAAAACCAAACATGAGCCATTAATTTAAGGCAATATTTTATATTGGAATCCATTACATAAAAAATAAAAAAATATTGAATTTTATCATATCTTTTTACCTTAGTCGACTTAGTTATGTTATTAAAACTTTTTTCTAGACATACGTTTGTGAACAGGAGAATAAGTATTATTTAGATCTATTTTATAAGACTATAAATATTACACAATATGCGATTTTTGAGTTTTGGATTTAAATGCCTTTCTAAAAATGAATTTATGACCCAAAAATACAAAAAAATTGATAAAATGTAAACAATTTTCAAAAATTAATATACAACTATTCATTTAATTTTAAATTTCTAAATAAGTATGAATTATAAATAAATACGGGTATTGTTTGATTTTAAAACCTGATAATCTAATGTTCTTAGAGTGTAAAATTATAAGAATACAAATAAATTATGTTTAATTACCAAAAAAGCATAAAAATATCCCAAAACAATAATATCCTGATAACAATTTGTTTACTTGAAACAGTTTAAAACACATATATATCTTGTAAAGTGCCTTGCATTGAATGAAGCATTTTAAAAACAAATTTATTGAAATTTGAATTGCCTACCATAAGTATTTTATAGTAAATACCATATTTCCCAGTAATGTATTGAATTTTGCCTCCTGCTGGAAAAAATTCTGTAGGCGCCTTTGGGTGTGAATAATCATTGTTATTAATTGTTTATGATCGCGCGAGTCGGTAGATCACAGCGAACTATCTAACACGTCGAAATCGATTTAATCGAACCAATATCTCTTAATATCAAACACACCGGTGCAAACGCGATCGTTTTCCTATCTGTATAATTACCATCGTAATCATAGGACATTAACGACAGGTATACTATGACTCGAAAATAATTAGATGCGCGTTTAAAATTTGACTGCTGGTGGAGTTACCCCTAGAGAATGGCCTGGCATTGATGATGTCACGTCGTGTTGTTCCTGATATAAATTGAGTGCGATGTTTCGTGACGGTCTCAAATTCCAATTAAATGTATATCCGACAAAAAAAAAACTCATCGTTTATTGACTGCGCTGTCAGTGAAAAAAAAAAAACAAGAGAAGAAACTAAAATATGTAATAAAATATACTAGATATTGTAATTATTGATTCAACTGAACGGTAATCGAAAAATCGATAGTTGGCCGTAAACTAGATCAACGAAATATAATTGCGATGTTGATTTTAATTGACGTCGACATGATATTGGTCATTCAGTATCGAATGCTTGTTAATTAATCATTTACTTTGTCCTCGCGTTGTCTCGCGAAAAAAATTAAATCTCTACGACCGCGTTATATGCTCGTGCACTCGCACGTTTTCTGCACAATTCAATAAAATATTTTATTGTGGCTTGACGGGTATTCGATTAAAACATCAAATGATTCCTCTCCGTGTATTATGTGTACTCTAAATTACGCGTTGCCGATGAAAAACCTGTAGGATTTATCTTCCCCGTGTTTCTGTCTCGAACTCGGAAGGAAACGCGTAAAAGGAATTAAAGGAATTAATCGTTTAACAATATTATAAACCTGCGAATCAACTGCGTTTACTGCGATTCACGGGGTTGATTATCAAACTCTCTCAGATACAGCCGTGGCCGTTAGTGTCGACGGGGTTGAACAGCGTCAAAACGTAATCGGAATATTACTCGTAGACACTTGGCCGCGTTTTTATTAATAATTTTCCCCTAAGCCGTGAGGGATATCGATCAAATTATTTCTGTTTCTCGATTCGTTATTTAAGCTCTAGTCAAATTAGACGATTTTTTTCTCTTTTTTATACGTCGAGAGCACGAATGCCAGATTATTAAGAAATAACGAATATTATCGACGAGGACAGTGCGTGCAAAATAATAATTGTGTCAATGTAATAATATATATCACGAGAATAATATTAGATATTCTTACTTTTTTCAAATCTTTGCCCGAGTCGCTGCGATCGTCTGCCAAGTATTTACGCTTGTTTGTTATCGGCTCTTCGTCGGTCTGTAAAAGAACAAAACAATGTGTTAAAATTAAAATAATCAGTAAAAACTATGGTTTTTTATCAAGCAAATCATTTTTTCGACAGTTCGTCAAAATGTTCGTTAAAAATATAAATAGGTATATACACTTTAAAACGTTGAAATGTACCACGCATGAATACTGTAATATGAAATAGAATTTTTTTACACGCGAATCACTAAAAATTGTAATGTATTTTTTTTGGTTTTTTTTTTTTTTTTGGTATTTATTAAGACACAAATTAGAAAAATATAATTTTCATTTCTCTTAGGATGTTTTTTGCATTTTAATGCGTCGTTATCATCACGTTTGTTTTTTAACGCGATTAAAAAAAAAAAAATTCAACAATTTTTAGTCACTCATTTATTCTGTGAACTAATCTACGGATGGATATGTACTATTGTTTACTAAATATTTTAAAAGATGACACTCAATTGATTCAAATACAGTGCTGAATATATTTTATAAGCAGCGTAATTTTATTGTTCGAAAAACTGACGTTGGTTTTAGAACCTGATTTTGGAATATGCACTGTAATGTTCACTTCATGTTGAATTTATATTATTTGGCTCGTATTTTCAGAACATTAAATTTAATCATTTTAATTGCTATTGTTATTGGAAATTTTAAATACTGCATGAGTGAGTAGATTAAATCCTCCATATTAATAATAAGTAAACACAGTTCTATGACTGATGAATTTAAAATTATCTCGAAAACATAGTATTTTCAATGTTATAGCGCATCCTTTCAAAGTATGATAGACAAAAAAAAAATAAAATCTCGGGAAAAATATGAAGTAACTTCAATAATCGCTGTGTTTTCTACTCCGTAAGCAGTGAACAATGTTTGGAAGAAAAAAGGCTAAACTTTTAGAGAGCTTTATTTTCTTTACAGAATTAAAAATATATTCCCCTTTGTCGTTTTGGTGAACTCGCAAACATAAATGATTTTATACCAGTTGAAATCTTAACTTGCCAAGTATATTATGTCGTCGTATTAAATGCCTACAAAAACTTGTGTTTTGAGATAAACAACTGTGAACAATATTTGTAACCTTAAAATGTGGATTACATTTGGAAAACTGTTGTCCTTTCATCATTTCGCCCTATAATCTCGATCTCGAGTCAAGTTCACTAATTACTACAAGAGAGTATTCTTAAAAGTTTTTGTGCGTATTCTTTAATTATCTTAAGATAATGACTATAATAAAATAACTCGAAACAAAAATGCTCCGAAAATAGTTGTGAAATGTAGTTGTTGTAAAATTAAGAAAATATTCATAAAATCGTGATAATGAAAATAATAATAAAATTACACGGAAGTTTACAACGCTAATTTTGCCTAAATTTTTACCGACCGTATATTATGTAGGTATTGTACGAGATAAAAGCTTTTAAATGGGGTTTCATAGGTAATACACGTGCATAATATATAATACATAATACATAATCATGGCTGTGTTTATGCGATTGCTTATAATTTCATAGCATTATATGGTAAATAGGTTGTTTATTGTTTTATAAAATGTATAATGAAATACGCATATTTATATTCAAACTCGATATAGAGTGACAGTAAAAAAAAAAGAAACCCCCGACATAGGTACTCTTTACTACTGTATGGACATTTTTCGCTTCTTAAACGAGATGAAAATATTAATGGATTTAAAGAACTTTAGATGAGTTACGTTTAAGAGTAGTGAAAGATACGTGTGGTGTGATTTTATTTAAATTTGAAATCAATTATATATCATTTTTTGGAAAACTATTCCGAGCGAAATGCAAGTAACGATTTAGTATCGACTTAAGTTAAGTTTTCGAAAAAAATAAAAAACTTTTGATAAATAATTAATGCGATTTTCACGTTTTAAGTTAAAAAGTTTCAGAATAATTACAAGACAAATGCATGTCGATTTAATAATATTCGTAAAAATGTTCCATTTCTCGGAATTCAGACAATTCTAGCTTACATAAAAAAAAGTTTAATGATTCCAATTATTATAAAAATGAAAATATGGCTAAGACTACTTAAAAGCAGTTTGCATAAAAATTTCGAATCATACAGTCAAAATTACAAATTGTATAATTATAAATAAACATAACATTTTACGTCAAAAGCATTATTTCAGCCGTATTTTCAACTTAAGACGCGAGTAAAAATAATTTATTGAGTTTATCTTTATAAAACTTGAACTCTAAATAGTGTTATATGTGGAATATATTTGGTGAATCTATAGGTCAAAGAAAATGTTTACCGGATTAACGATTCTAAATTTACAACGTTTCAACGTGTTTATTGAAAAATATCACTTATTGAAGTGTAATTAATGATTTTTGTCAAAATTCGAACTTTGAACGCGTATAAAAAAAAATCAACTCCAACGATTTTTAAAATTTTTAGAAATTAAGAAATTTCAATATGATGTTATTGAATTTTCAGGTTTCATATTGAGTAGTTAAAATTTTATCAGATAAAAACGAGATATTTTCAACAATTTTAATGTTCTGCCCGAAAATTATAGAATGTTTTCGGAACTTTGTTATGTTTGTATAAAGACTATTTTGATATTAAACGTGAATTTCAAGTGTCTAGCATTATTATTTTTGGATTCATGGCTAAATTAAAAAAATAGATTTTATACGAATCTCGTATACCGTTTTTATTTCACCGTTTTTATTCAATTAGTCGGTAGTTTTTCCTCACGCTTGGAAATATTATCAAGAACAGAAAAACCAGACGATACTTTTAATTTATAGAAAAGCTAGTTTTGATCGATTAGTTCTGCTTAAACACGTGACAACATTAATAAAAAGAAAAATATATCATTGTACAACCAATATAAATTCTGCGTTTCACTTAGAATCGAAAAAATGATGATACAAATGATTAGTTAAGAATAATTGTAAGTTTATGTAAATGTACAAATAATGTGATTATATTTTTGTGACAGTTGATAATCAACGACCGATGTTCCTGGTTTCGGTAACATGTTTTTCGTTATATTCATAAATAATTTCCAAACGTAATCTGCAATTTTATTTGAATGCGTGTCATCGTGTTGGCGAGTATTAACGTGATTCACGTGTTCATCCCTAAGTGCCGTCGAAAAAGCCACTCAAACTATCACGTTACCCCGAATAATCATGACTATCATCAACGTAGATATTAATACGAATGCAATATTGCAGGAAACGAGTAGTATTATTATGAATTCGGTTTAGTGGTATGGTTATGAGTGTCGGGTTAGAGTTTTGAAATCCGACACAAACTTTCCGAGTGACATTTTCGTCATAAACGATTAACAATGACGTATTTTAATACTGGCCGACAACTGGCGTATAATCACAACGCCATTAGTCGAACGGTCGAGGAAATAGAATAAAATTCGGCCGGCCAATCATCGTTATCCGTAACCAGTGATTACCGTTGATTTTGCCGACGTATTTGAATGGTACGATTATTATTATTATTATTATTATTTTTTTGTTTTAAAAAAAAGTCTAACGAACGCCTATTTATTATTATTACTATTTGTATTATTCTAAACCGAGTGAAATTTGTTTTGAATGCACACCGAAATCGATTTTTTTCAATTTTCTGTATTAATGAACATGTCATTATAATATAATGTATAGACGTTTAATTTTTTCAAATCGTCAGCTCAGTCGTTTAATTCAATTGACGTTTACTATAGTAATTATCAATAATTTCGTTTGTAATAGTTTTTTTTTTCAATTAACATGCAAATTAAAATTACAAAAGAATCATTTAACTGAAGTTGAACTTAACTTGAGCATAGAATATAATATACGTTATAAATATATTTTTTAATGTATTATAGGCAAACGTTTTCGGAAGAAATTTTTGCTTTTAAATTCTGAAACTCAACACGTGTCTAAATAAAATGGTACGCGGATCGCCAGTAGCCCATCTTCGGACAGTGTGTTGCACGTTTGCCGAGACGTTTGCACACGATTACGGTCCGATTTATAAATTTAAACTATGAAATAAAGCGAACACGGAACACTCGGCGAAACGACAACGACGTAGTGTGTAACTCGACGATCGATTTATTTTTGGTGAACGTTCGATTCGCCGGCGGACAATAACAACCCGTCACCGTGCCCCCGGACAGATACGCCGGAACGCGAATTAATAATAAATAACCGTAATTTTCAATTGGTTATTTAAATTTGATTTTACGTGACTGGGACTCCGTTATGATTTTCATAAAAATGGATATTTTTTTTTTTTTTTTTATTCTTCTGTCGCGTGTTTAGCATAATTTCCATCTTTGAATAATTCTCTCAAGACCGCTGATTTTACTTTACATAAAATATCTTTGCATAAAAGAACATTTCATTTTTTTTTTTTTTTTAATTACCATTAAAAAGACAAAAAAAAAAAGGAAAAAAACGAAGAGGAAATAACACGGCGGAACCGATTTCCGACTAAACCATTTGCGACGAAACGATCGTCGTTTGTGGGGGTGTTTGGCGTACGAATTCCGGTGGAACGTCGGTCTCGTGCTACCGGGACGGCGCGGGGATGAAAATGCGGTTCGCCCGCGGCGTGATGCGGCGTCACTCATAAATACGTCGAGGGGCCGAACGGAAGAGAGACGACGGGCTCGGAGATATCGTATTGCCGTCATTTTCGTCGTTATTATAGGTCGACGTCTCCGGAATCGATCCCTTTCACCGCGCGCAGCAATACACATCCGGTACATTAGTCGGCGGCCGGCGAGACAATGACGGTCGAAAAAAAAAACGCTTCTTTCCGGAACAATATCACAATAATAATATGTCGTACGACGATGTATCGTTCCTTTTGAAGTCGTATCGATTCGATAACCGCCGAATGTATCGGCGCTACGGGCGCGACGGATCGGACGTGTACCGTCGGTCGGAAGCGGTCAGGAAAAAAAAAAAGAGAAAGAAAAAATACGCGCGACGCGGGAGACGAAACATTTCCGCCGTCGTTATTTGTTCGTTATTTATCCGTTTTTATTTCCAAATACGATCGACAGAGGGTGTTTATGTATTTGTGTTGTAACCGCGACAAATCTCCGAATCGTTCGACGGCAGTGGCGCCGATCCCTATGTCTAGGCGTATTGTAGTTTGTCGTAACACCTGTTCTGGGTGAGTGGGTGGGTGTGGTAAGGCTGCGAAACACACTGGGTTAGATGAGCTCGACGGGAGGAAAAAAAAACGAGGGGCAGTTGCTCAACCTATTTGGTCAGGCGGATGGGTGCTTACTTTGAAGGTATGCATATAAATTCTTTGGATTTTTTTTGAGAATTTTTATCGAATACAATTTTTTTTTTTTTTTTTTTTTTTGTACAAAGTTCTCAAAATTTAATAATACGATGTTCACCATAATAATATGTTTTACCATAAGTAGTGAAAAATTTCATAAATCGTTTGTCACATTTTTTTTTTTTTTTTTTTTAACGCGTTTAAAGATAGAATTTTTACGAAAACCAATATTATCACGTAAAATGGCGATTTTTTTTGCCCAAGATCTTGGGAGATGCGAGTGAGTTGCGATGGAAGTTTAAAATCTTTGAAATTAAAACCGTATTGATTTTTATACTCATTGGGATATCGGTATTCCGTAAAACGTAAATTATTTATTCATTAAAAACGCATTACACGACCGCGACCGCGACCGAAATCCAAACGGTGTTAATTCATAAGACCGTTTATCTAATATTGACATTCGCGGTGTGCTAAATAAACGACCGTCAAAGTTGAACCGATGTATCTGTTTGATAAACCTGTCAAAAGTGTTTGGTTTTGTCAGTATTATTTTTTCGGGGTCTTCACGTCTTCCTTTCGGTATGGATTATATTTATCTGTATAACAATGTCGTGAAAAAATTCGTAAACAAGTAAGTACTCCGAAGTCGTCGTCTTCTGGAGAATAATCCGAGTGGCCAAACAATCGTCAAGGCGTCAGGTCGACGGAATAGCAAAAAAAAAAAAAAAAGAACGAAAACACATCGATTATTATTATTTCCTACGTGTCCGCCACGTCACGTTTCGATTGTCGACGAGTAATTATCATTATCGTTTGTGCGCTCGCGCAGACCGACACGTACGAAAACCGATGTGACTAAACGATCCCACACCGCGGCGTACGACATACAACACACAATGACATTTGCATACGGCACTGGGTCAGCCACCTGTGGCCGGCGACGACGTTCGCTTTCGTGTTTTGTCTACACGCTCGATCGTTTCACTCGCCTTTTTCGCCGTACGACACGACGAATTCCAACGCGCGTTAACAAAAATTGCGTTTACAAGTCGTTTTTTCAACAATTTCGTTTTTTCCCCGAATGCGCGCGCGTGATTCTTAAAAACGGATTCTTAAAAACGAGATAAAATCACCATAAATCAACACTGCAGCCGGACAAACGGAAAGTACCAGAGCCGGATTAAGGGTCAGAGTCGCCCTGGAGCAATATAATATAATTATATATATATATAATTTTATAGTAAATTTTTTATCAAGAAGTCGTTAAAAACTCAAAACAGCTGTAATATGTATTTAATGTAATACTGTATGAATAAGTTAAACAATTTAAAAAAGAATACATTTGGTACCTTATATTACAACGTAAATAACTACTACAAGTTTAAAACCTTAATTATTTTATATTTTATGTATATATATATATATATATATATATATATAATAGGCACAGGTACGTATATTTTAACAAAAATAAGATGATACAAAGCGTAGTTAACAACGCGGCACAGAAAATCGATTAGAGAGATTCGAAAAAGAATTTTTGTAAGTATTTGATTTCCAAATACAAATACGTCCAAGACAGTATTTAAAATACTTTCCAAACCTATCTAATTTAGTTGAATTATTATTTATGAAAGAAATTTAAAAAATAACAAAAAGATAATTAAGTGCATAAAAAATTATTTAAATAAATGCATATATTTTGGGCAAGAGTATATTTTTGCATATAATTTTAAAAAATAAGAGCATATCAAGTGCATATTTAAACGTTTTTAGATGCATAAATGCATACTATTTTAGGTTTTTTGAGTGCATACGAATCCGGACTCTAATTATAACGTAAATAACTACTACAAGTTTAAAACCTTAATTATTTTATATTTTATATATATATATATATATAATAGGCACAGGTACGTATATTTTAACAAAAATAAGATGATACAAAGCGTAGTTAACAACACGGCACAGAAAATCGATTAGACAAAACTACAGAAGTCGTTTATTTATAACAGAATTTTACAAAATTGTATGTAAACTGTGATTAATACCACTATATTCATGGTTGTACTATGTCACTAGTACATCCTTATAATATTGCAGATACATTATTCATTGCTATAGCTTATAATTTTATATTTTAAAAATAATAAAATATATTATTATAGTGAAAATATGTAATTTTTCAATAGCCAATCGTATATTACTCGATTTAATCATGTATAAATTTGAATAACGAAACATATACACGATATTTAATATTTGTATTACAAAAGTTATATGCTGCCCCCAAAAATTGGCCACCCTGGAGCAAAAGCTCCTTTTGCACCTATGTTAATCCGGCTCTGGAAAGTACGGAAAACATAATATTATAAAACGTTACACACGCACACGCGTAAAGATACGTTTTTATATCGATCACGTGTGTACGCAGTGCGAACGTTATGCGCGTATTGTACGACAATTTTCACGTAATATTGTCGTCGCTCATTGTTATTATTATTGAAATAATCGTCGAGTTTGTCGACTGAATTCGCGTACAAACAAACGACGATCGTAACACGGTACGTTTACATAATAATTTTCACTCTTACACTCCGTCGGAGATCGCCATAATCAAATAATATTATTGTCATTCGATTGTTCGGAGCGTTTAATTGATTAAAAAAATTACTTTATCCCGACGCTCGGGAAATTTCGACCGTGGCCAAAAAAAAAAAAAAATAAATAAATAAAGAAAAGACCGGTACAATAATATTTTTACGACAAAGTCCAGATATCGCGTGTATTACAGTGTCTGGGGGTCGAAAAATCCAATGAATCCGGTCGGGGAATAAATCGAATTGTTATTTTTATATAATAATAAAAAAAAAAACTTTCAAACGTCTACGGTGCTCGTCGCCGTCTATTGTCGTCGTCGCCGTTATTGTTGTGTATATTATATTATTTAATAACCGAACAAGTCGAACACGTCGGACTTAGTATTCCGTGGATCAACTGCCGCGGTAAGTCGACCGTGTTTCGTTCACCCGGCACCATGCACGTGCACCGTGAAGATAATTACTGTACGGATCGAGCCGACAATATGAAAAAAAAAAAAAACGAAAAAAAAAAACGCACTATTCAACTTGCTTTCGTCCAATCAATCAGTTTTAATATTCTAGACGTGAAAAAGTTTTGAATCATTAAGATCCGGGCTCGAATGTCAGAGACCATTTTTCATACCGTAAGTTTGTATCGAGTTAATTAATCATTTCACTTTGCCAAAAACGCGTTATTTCTCTGTTTATGAAACATGCGATTAACACGCGCACCTGCCTACTTATTTTTGCGATTTTCGAAATTCCTCCGGGAGATACGACAACACGTTTTTCGAATTAAATTGATTACACGAAAACATAATATTATGTTATATTATGCCTACGGACTGTTTTGAAATGCCGAGAATCTCTGCGAACAGTTTACTACGGGGTATATTGTGTACTGATTGAAACTTTCTTATGTCCACGGAAACGTACGCACTTGTTCTGTGTTCGGCAGCTTTAACATCCTGACGTAACACTATGTGTACACGCCAAAGTAGTTTGTACTTTTATCGATTCCGAGTGTTTTTTTTTCTGGCAAATTTAGAATCGTTTTTTTTTTTTTTTTTGAATCCGAGTTAGCGCAAAGTTTTCTATGCGAGAAAATTGATGTTTTGCATTGCAGAAAGCGGTAAAACTGTTTCGAACAAATAACTATATTATTTCGTTTTTTGCATTATTATTCGAATTCGGGGGCACGACTGCAAATGTATGTTTTTATAACGTTGTAAGTACGATAATGATAATGTTTTCAAAATATTCCGATGGGTTGAATATGAATTTTGAAAACGTTCGTTTTTACCACCGACTTGTAGTCCCAACGAAATTCGTTATTTTTTTAAATTACAACTCACAACTCGTACGAAAGTTTGAACTCATATTATATTCATGGTATACATTTTATCCTCTCATAACCTTTAATTTATTTCTGCTGCACACGGTCACAATTTATATTTAGAACAGAGTATTTAAAATTCGAAAAACGGTCGATTCATTGGCCGTTGTATCTCGACGTATTTTATCATAATATTAAAAAGTAAGAAATGGCTTGGGTATAACTAACGATTAATTTAAGATTAAAATCGCGTTAACGTTGTTTTGTTATGATAATTCATCCGATCACGTGGCACACATAAATCAATATCAAAAACGACCAATAAAGTATTTGTGTTTATTACTATCATTTTTTTTTTTTTGGAAATAATACTTTTGATACGATTAAAACCACATTGAATTTTAATAGGAAAATGGTGATTTATAATTTCATAGGCGATTGGCTTGTATAAATTATGTTAAAAAACCAAAAGCTTTTTCGCACTGGTTGTTCGTAGACAACTAATTCATTCTTTGACAGTTTCGGATGCATAATATTATAATATATTTTGCATACATTTTTTACACGGCGTTTTAATTCATTTAACTCTAAAGCAGTTTTTCTTCGGAGTGAGTAAATATCTACCGAGAGACAAAGTTAGAAAAATTATTTTCTTTTTTTTTTGTTTCGGTTCGTCTAAAATACCAGAACTCTGACGGAAAATAAAACTTAATTAAATCCGTGAACAAACATCATCATCTCAACTGTCGGGATTTCTACAAAAGTAGAAAAATAAATAAATTCATTTTTACCGTAGGTTTTGTTATGACTTTAATATTGCCGACTTCATGAATGAAAGACGAAAATAATATTATTTGTTTACAATTCAAAATAACATTTATTTCGACGGGACCATCGAAACAAAGAAAGAACTAAATTTTCCCTCGTGTTTCCGCCTGTCAAGCCATTCAAGTCTTCTAAATATTTTATCGTCTGCGTAGTGAACATGTGAAGCATTATTGATCCACGACACTAACATTGGACGGGGCGAACATGTAATATAGCTTTATTTTTGTCATTATCAACGTTTTATGTATAGCATTTTCTCTGAGAAACGAAGGCGGCACGTATAAAATATTTTATTGATGTTTTTTCATTTTATTATCATACTCTGACGCTATTTATACACGGTTATAACTGCTACCGTACGTGTACCAATTATCTTGACGTAAAATTGTGTTGTGCACTAATAATCATTTCAGTAGCGATTGATAGATCGTTATTACATAGATCTCGATTTTTCAAACACGCGGGTTTACACTTAAATCAATATTATTCTCGACCACAGCGGAATCGGGTTAGTTTGTAGTTTCGGAGATTGAATTAGGCGGACCTGAGTGATCAATATATTTAAAATAGATTTATTCGTATTCAAATCAGAACTTTTAAGGAAATGACATAAAACAAAATACAGATATATTTTACTCATCTAATCAGTGTCTTTGATTTATTCTGATTTCAATCGATTAAGGGTTGCACGAGATCTCGGTCTTAGTTTTATGTGCAAGAGTTTGAATCAAAATAATTTGGATGAAATTTTCGAAAAATGATTACACATATATTCACACGCATGCGTTTAAAAATAAAAAAAATGATAAATATGAACTGAAAACTTATACTTACACACACACACACACACACACACACACACACACACACACACACACACACACACACACACACACACACACACACACACACACACACACACACACACACACACACACACACACACACACACACACACACACACACACACACACACACATCCAAACATATGAGTATGCATATATCGGCTTGAGAAATTGGCCATATTGACGGTAACTTTTGTTTGGTCGCAGTCTGGTATACATTTTCCCACTCTTTCTACCTCTTTTATGGTAACAACCCGTCACAGTCCAGCTGGCACCGTTGGGTGCTCGTCGACAGCCGGTTTCCGAGCGAATTCACGTAGACCAATATTTTATATCAATATTTAGATCAATATTTTAGCCGTAGTGACTATAAACTTACGAAAAAAAAAAAAAAACAAAAAAAAATTCAAATACAATGTGTGCACGCATCGACGTCGACATTATTTTACCCCTCACGTAAGCCCGTGTGCGATATCGTAAACGTTATACGTGGCGTCCGGTCGACGACGGACACGACGTGCCGAGTATTCTTTCGTTGATAACACCAAGAGGATTGATTGTACACGTGTGTCAAATGAGCTCCGAGCATATGGCTCCGGCGGTCTGTTCGAACGTTCGCGCGATTCTCCGAGACGGTCAGGTAGACGCTGACGTTTATCGGCAGACGCGCTAATGTTTAATCACTGCGGAACGGATTCTTTCGTGTTTCCGCGTGATTGTCCGTTTCGAAGACGTACAGGTGCCTACATTTTACGGGTTTCTTCTGGACGTTCACGATTCAATTTGACGTCGGTGGTCCGACGATTGAGTCGTGTGAACTAGGAATGGTTCAGCGTTCGTATAAAATACGTATGTCGTGAACAGAATTATTCGTGAATCGTAGTGGTACGTAGACCGAGAGAGACGGATAATCAGAAAGAGAGGGCGAGCGAAAAATGGAGAGAGAGAGAGAGAGAGAGAGAGAGAAAGAGAGAGAGACCGGGGGTTTTATCCGCTTGTTTTTTCTTCCTATTCACAGACCCGTGCGTCCGAATCGGTCGAGTGCGCGACGTTCACGGTATCACGTCGAAAGTCGATTATCGCGCGCACTACAGCCGACCGGCACGCGTAAGGGTGTTTGTATAGGGCGACCGTCGTCATCGAATAAAATTAATTAAGGTCCCGCGACACGGGATGCGGACCGGCGAAACGTCGTCGTGGCGTAGGTACACGGTAAACACGGACGTGTTTTTATACCCTCCGTACGGTCCGCGTCCGCTACCACCCCGCAGTTGTCGTTGTCGTTGTCGTCGTCGTCGTCGTGTATATTATGTACGTGGTACAGCGACCGCGTCACACGGGTATTGTTGTATACCAATCGAGTATACACAACAGGGATGGTCAACGAGGAGAGACTGCCGAGCCGCATATAAAAATGAAAAAATATAAAAAAATGCCAAGACAAAAAAAAAAAAAGAAAAGGAAAAGAAAAGGTCCTTGATGTCGAAAATGCAGTATAGCCAATGCCTATAATTGCCTCTATTGTCAGGTTTTACAATAAAGATGAGAATTTTATAGATTAGACGTCGAATGCAATAAAACGCGTAAAATGCTAAACAAGATTTAACATCGTCTTGTCTAAAACACACAAGAGTGGTGAAAAAAAGAGACGTTTATCTCACGGAATTACCGAGAACTGCCCTCCCTACAAATACTCCAGTTACTACAAACGAATTCTACAGATACTTCAAAAGTTATAAAAAAAAAAAAAAAACCAATAACGCAAAATCACGTTCAAATCGAGACGTATGTTTAAGTTTATTATATTAATGTATAATTTACAAATTAAACTGTAATATCATCGATTTTGAAAACTAAAATGTTCGTTTGATTATGATCATATTTTCCAACACGAATATTTAGTATTTTACACTAACATTAGTATTTTTAATTTTTGATTTATTCCCGTAAAAGTGTCATTGGACGTGCCGAATTAGTCGCGATCAGCATGAATCGATGGCGTGAGCCACACGTGGCTCGTGAGCACTAGCGTACTACAAGAACGAATAGAATTTTCGAAGCCGTAGACTAGACAAAATGGTAAAAGTAAACACGGAGAATTCGTCGTATAAAACGTGTAGAAGTAATGTTTTGGATACACGAATAATTTAATGAGCGGCTGCAAGGTGGTTTTATGCGAAAAGAAAACACACAAACAAACGCACGCACACACATACACACACACACACACACACACACACACACACACACACACACACACACACGCATGCATGCATAAACGTCACGCTATAATATGCAATATACACACGCTTTGCCAAAATGACTAAATTAGGTAATTAATATAAAAAATAATATGTTTATGACAAAGATAATAACACGATAATTTATTTTTCATTACAACTGCTTACAACACACAGCGTGATTCACCCTACACACACACACACACACACACACACACACACACACACACACACACACACACACACACACACACACACACACACACACACACACACACACACACACACAGCGTGGATTTTCATGTACACTCATCCAATTTTCAACTCTGTATAATGCATAAATTTGAATTTTTTTTATGAATAACTCATAATACAAAAAGATTATTATGAAGAAATGGCAACTCAGCCAAAAATTAATATTTGAAAATAACGTTATATTTGTGGAAAATTTTGATGTCATTTTTTTTGCTACTATATTAATATACTAGAGATATAAACTTTCAATGATCATTACAGTATTGTGGACAGTGAAAGATGACCCTATAAAAAGTAAAATGTTTTGTGACTTCACTTGAGCTCCTCTTGATTGCATTATTATTGTTAATGAAGATTTTTAAACTACTGATCCAATTACTATTGTTTATTATGTGATAAAATTTAAAAGAAAAAAAAATTGTTTTTTAGGGTATCATGTTTCAAAAAGTGGTCACCGATCACAGATAAATGGAGCGTCTTTATAACTAAAAAGGCGATGGCAGGAATATTGGTGTGCGTCAAGTCACCGATTTAAAATGGTTAATAGGAATTTCGAGGACTTTGGTTAGATTTACATAAAACGTTTGTAAGTAGTGTAAACATGCAGTAATTACACTTTGAATACAAGTCGTGGGTATAAATTACCGTCCAAATGTTACCTTTACTCGTCTCGGCCTTTAATATGAAAATAAATTAACCAAAATTACATCAAACATTGATATCGAGAACATTTAAACGCGATTCTGTACACGTTCGGTGGATTTTTACGATGTGTATTTTTAAGCGGTCGACGAGCGTGATCGAATCGTAAAGGTTTTGCGTATTCACGACTCGCTCAAAAATCGACTCGTCGTAAAGAATAAAAAAAAAAAACAATACACCGACTCAGACGACGTGCGTGTACTTTTGATCGGGTATTATAGGTATTTCATGACGAAAATCGGTCGATTTACCGTTTTGTCAAAGCCAAATGTTTTTTTTTTTTTTATTATTTCGCCATGTTTCGAGTTTGTTCGTGTGGTGCGCACCGCGGGTAGGTGGTTGCACACGCGTCTTAACGTCGTCGTAAAAACGCGACTTCACCGCGTGCACGTGTTGACAAACGGCCGCAGGTGAATATTTAAATCCAATTTACGAGGCGCGCGGGAACGGTTTTTTTCTTCCCGTCCCCGACGAAACCGCGCGTCGCGCCGCCGGTCAATATTTAATCTCGCGTCGCACGACGAGCCCGTGGCCGAAAGGTCCGAGGTCGCCTTTGGTTAGACCCTTTGGTCTCGGCTCAGTGTATTATTACGAGCTTTATAATGTTAAAACGCACGTCGAGGGAAGAATAAGATTTACCCGAGGGCCGGCGGTGGTGGTGGTGGTGGTAAGAAGAGGAGGGCGAGTGTGTGCCGAAAAAAAACGGTTTGACAAAACGTTCTCCTTTTACGATTTTATTCATTTGTTTATTTTTTATTTAGATACGATTTTCTCTTGAATATACCAACTATAAATACGTACGCAAAGACTATAATATTATGACGGTCACTTTTATCGTCCGTCTCTCCCCCCTCCCTACGTCGTTTTGGCTAAAAACCAACAATCGTATTAATCATTAATCAGTTATGAACTCTCGAACACCTCGAACCTTTAAAAGATTCAAACAGTTTGAAGTTCGAAAAAAAATTAAGTTCGAATTCGAATTCGAATATCTCGAATAGTTCCAGTTTAGTATGTTCGAATTTTTGAACAGTTTAATCAGCAGACTTTTTGAAATCAGATTTTTATTGATTGATAATACGACTATTATTGTTATTATTGTTAAATTGTCGAATGTTTTAATTTTCTAAAGATCGAAAAAAGTTCGAATAAGATTCAGATTCAAGTTCGAGTTCGAGTTTAAACAGTTTGAGAAAAAAAGGTAGTTCGAGTTCAAAAAAATTAATGTTCGACCCATCCCTAATTATGACCGTTAATGATTAGTTAGATTAGTTATCAGTCAATATTTATAACCGACTTATTGACTAATTGTTTACTACCGACTTAGCCGTTATTCATTATTCGGTTGTGCCCATCAGTAGTCTAAACCGTTTAAACACGCCGCCGTGCCGACGCGGTACGTGTCGTTTGATAAATTGCACGAACCAACGCGAAGATTATGCGAATAAGTGATGACGACGGCAACGAGACGACGGCGACGAGTGGGCAACGGTGTGCGGTCGAGTAGGCCCTCTGCCCTCTCGTCCGGAAGAGTACTACGGGTACAGTCTCGAGTATTCGGCCTCGTGACGCGGGAAGCGTGCGCACGGCTCGAAATGATTACGATATTTGCGCTCGATTCTCGCGTTTGTACGTAAAGTAGAAGCCGTTTATTACAAACACTCTGGGACCAAAGGTAAAATGTGCCAATTAACCGATTGTTTCTAATAAGTGATTGGTTTGATTTGTACTATGAAAAAAAAAAAAAAAAAAAAAAAAAAAAATGAAAAGCACGCGAAAAATATTTGTATGTATGTATATTTATCTATTTCAGCGGTTCCCAAACTTTTTCAGCCTCGGAGTCTTTTTATAAGAAGAAGTTTCTCGTGGAGCCCCAAGAAATATTAAACGTTCATTTGCATTTGCCTGTGTTCCATGAAGCATAATTAACACGACCATGTATACATACATACAATAAAGGAAACAATAGTTTTAAAAGAACTGGAGATTTAAATAATTTAAAAAATTTCAAAATATTAATTTTTTGTGTACTAATGAACGGAGCCCTTGGGAAACCATTGCGGAGCCCCAAGGGCTCCGCGAAGCACAGTTTGGGAATCGCTGATCTATGTACGTACAGTGTATAATTAAAAAAAATTTTGTTCAAATGTATATAATATTTTAATATATTAGTTCGATTTTTGCGTCGAGGTAACTAATTTTTGTATTATTTCATTGAATTTTATTAATATACATAATTCGTGTAATTTATAAATTTTATAAAACCTAGGTAAATATTGTCAACCCATAAATATGTATGTCTTCTATAATATTGTATTTACTGTGCGTAATATGTTTTATTTTAAATATGTCATGATTTGTAAGCGTTGTTACAACAATACGTATCGCCATGAAGCTTAATGACATTCATAACGAATCGAAAACTGCGATTGCAGGTTTTTTAAGTATTGTTCTTGGTCTGGGTCGAGTGCAGTTGAGATCAGCGGTTTAGTGAGTAAAATGTACACAAATCGAGTCGTTCTAGTAGCTGGCCCACACGGAAACGTATCAATATTGATTAATTATAATTATTGACGAATGACCCAGCACCGGAATACTGAACACGTTTACAAAAAGATTGGGCAACGTTTGCGTACGAACGGAACTGAATATTTTTTCGATAGAAGAGTGCAAGTAATATTTCACAATGAAAACAAAAAACAATGGCGTTTAGGAGTCTATATTAAAACGAGAACGATCGCGTACCGAGATAAAAAAATTGTTATCGTATTTTAATTCAATAGTAGGAACGTTTATTAGGCGTCACATCGTACTATTGATTTTATCTCTATCTCTCATCACTCGTGACATAGAAAACCACTTTCACGTGCCATTGTTCACAAACCAATAAGGACGTGATTTTAAGACTAGTCACAGTTATATCGTATATACCTAGATAAAAAAAAAATAAAAAAAATAATAATAATAATAACTGTACTTCGGGTTGCTTGTTTTATTTTTCAAAGTACGACCAAATATAAAGGTTACTACGTTTTAAGTTCCTAAAAAAATTAAACGATTCGAAAACTAAAGATTTTCTCAAATATAAAAATATAAATCAAGAATTATAAATTTCTTTAGTGATCACTGCCACTTTTTTTTTTATTATTTTTATTAGCTTCTAGTCAGAGACTATTATAGCTCAACAATTATACATCATACATAATATTATAAATTAAACATTGTACATTATATATAGTTCGCCAATTAAGAGTAATCACTGCCACTTAAATACTGATTTCAGCGTGAATATTACTACCGGTTTAGGTACTTATAAACACTTTGTTCTAATAGATTGTCTTTTAGTCATATACATATATATATACCCAAAATAATGAGTAATTACGTGATGATCTATCATGTGAAAATTGACTGAATGTGTATTCACAGGTGCACTAATTAGAATGTTAAAATTAGGCGATGAGAAAAAATAAACGAACATTTTGATCACTTAAAAACTTGATTAAAATGTTTTTTAAACAATTTTTTTGAAATATTAAATTATTTTGAAATTTTTATGTTCGTTTAAAAATAAAAATAAATAGTTAACGTTTGAAAGCTTTCGAAAAAATGTACAGACATGTGAAAAGGCAAATTGATTAAGTTGTCAGTAATGACATTTTTTATCGTATTTTCTGAACAAAAAAGTGGCATAAATAGATATTTTAAATTTTGAACGAATGCATATATATAAATTTATATTTTTACCCGATTAACTTTATACTTTTTAAAAGTAATTCGTTTACAAATCATTAGTACGCACATAAAATCAGCATAACATATTTATGGAAACATCATTATACAACATTTCTATGGTAACAATGATAATTTTTCATTTATTTTTATTTTCAAGGGAAACGTTTACCTTTAGAATGTATATCTTATGTTAAAGTTACGTATAAAAAATAACGGTTACTATTTTCGATCATTTTTCCTCACGTGTTGTTACGAAACACCTTAGATCATAAAAGTGTATTTAACTTTGTTCACTTTAAGTTAGTGTTAGAAACTTAGAACAAGATAATGTTGCACCTTTGAAACGTAAAAATATTTTTAGCTACATACGTGTATAAGAAGGGTGTTCAAAAACCATCAATATATTATTATGTACATCAAGTATCAACAATATCGAGCAACTGAACAGTTTTTTCGGATGGAAAACAATTTCCTGGGCTGTATAGCTAAACTAAAGAAAACTCAGGTCTTTAACCATACCTAAAATAATCACTGATGTTTATGATAAAGTATAGATAGTACATACTATAAACATACTATGCAGACGTATTATTATGATTTAGAGAAATAAAGTGAATTTTTTTGTTTCCAATTTTATTAATAACGACGACGCGAGTTTAATTTAAATAATAATATTCTATCAAAATTGTGACTATTAATCAACAGATCGTTTAATTAAATATTTCGAGTGTTTCGATAATGGTAGAAAATGTTAAATGGATATGTTTTTTTGAAATAATACGCATAAATCATTCATAAAATATATACAATGAATAAATTTGGAAATTGTTTTCATCGATTTAAATTTAAAATACTGTTTGTAAATCATAAAATATAATAGTATCGATATGAATTATTTCATTAGGTATATATCTTCATTTGAAATTTGTTTTGATTTTATTTGTAAAAAAAAAAAAATATGTATTAAAATTGAGTGGGATACGTTGTACGGTACGGACGATTGTAATACACTAGGGATTTTTCATTTTTATTCGAGACGTTTTCCGAGTACGAACAACTTATTTTCGTGCATGTTTGCTTTATTTCCGTCTCTCTATACTGTCGTTACGAAAATATGAGCAATGAAAACATAACCGTGCGTCCTATAACAAATAATAAATCGAATGTTTCGCAGTATCGAACGTATTTACTTACGGACAGTGTTAATCGTCAAACGTTCGCTCGTCGAATATTGTCACGTCGGCCAATTTAGTTTCAATGGTTTACGAACGAAACGGCGATTTCCGAGTAAAAGTCCGATGGCGGCCCGAAAAAACCAAAGATCATACACGACAGAGATTCCAAGTGCGCGCAAAACGGAAACGCAATAGTATAGGATCGGGCGTTTTATATTCAACGAACGCGTGATTTTGCAAATTCAGGAGCAAATCCGAGACGTCGACGTGCGCGTGTACGGCATACGTACTTCCCCGGGAACGGCTCGTTAGACTCTGGCCGTCGTTCGTTAGGTGCAGACTCGATGACACGTTTGCCGTGCAATTACACGGGCTCGATCACGAATTAAAGAATCCCCTCGGTGCAGTGGCGGCGCCGAGTTTTTTTCTTGACGAAGCAGTAATAATTTTCAAACATTCAGTACCTAGATACCCACACGGCCCCGATACTCGTTATTCACGTTTTGAACTTGAATAATTATTATTATCAACATGATCGCCTGTTAAACCGTGGTCATAATCATAAGACCATAATTAGGTGACCGCTACTGATTGTATACCATAACACTACTCATGTTCATAGTTCATGCTTTTATCGTTATGATATGAACGCTATAGGATGTAGATAATTTAAGTAGATAAATTATTGTATATTATTTTTAGACAATTTTTCCTCTATGAAACTGATATGATCCTATCACAAGACATCAAAAAACAAGTTGTTCAACATTTGAATGGGCTCATAGCAGCTTTTGAAAAATACTTTCCCTAAATGTGAAAAAGGAGACCACTGGATCGCATTCCCTTTTAGTCGTTCTGGACTAAATATGCCCAGGATAATAATATCCTGTACTGTATTATTATATATAATAATAAAAATATATCGACTGGATAAATATGATATAAGTGAGTGCCAAAATGGTCCTCAAAAGTTTGACGATTGATCAAAAATTTAATCGTAAAGAAATTTGCTCAGACACTTCGTGAAGGATCGTCAAAGACGATTCATTTTTTATAAATAATATTATTACGTGTGATGAAGCATGCATTTTTACATATGATCCAAAAACTAAAAGGCAATCTATACATTGGAAGAAAGCACGAATGAGCAAGTCCAAATTCAAAGCAATACTCATTGTTTTCTTTGACATAAAGGGAATAATTTTTATTAAATGGGTTCCTAGTGGGCAAACAGTTAACCGATATTATTATAAAGAGATTTCACTTAAACCGAGAGAACGTGGTAGAAAATATAAGAGACCAGATCTGTGGAAGAATGGCTGGGTTCTTCATCAAGACAATGCTCCAGCTCACAGTGCATTTTCAATTCAACGTTTTTTAACTGAAAAAATATTTTTATACTTCAACATTCCCCGTGCTCACCCGACCTTGCGCCTTGTGACTTCTTCCCATTTCCAAAAATTAAAAGTTTATTAAAAGGAAACCCATTTTCAAACGGTTGATGATGTAAAAATGAAGATGGCAAGACTTTCAAAAATTCTGACTGAAAGTGATTGGCAACACTGTTTTCAAGAATGTCAGTGACTTATGCAACAGTGTATTGATGCTGAAGAAAGATATTTTGAAGGTGATAATCATTAAATTGTAAAACTTTAAAAACAAATCACTTTGATTAAAAAAGACTCGTTATTTTATTGTCACATCTCGTTTATATAATAATTGAGGTGCGTATTTAAATGCAAAACGAATTGTCTAGAACATTTCTCCCTTAAGATGAAATTCGATTCGTACGCATCAAAGGACTTCAAAGTCAAAATATTTTCGCCCTTTTAGTTATTTTAGTTTTCCAGAGAATTTAAATTGATTTTTCATTATACTCGGAGCGACCGACTACTTGTGGAAAAACTTTTTAGAAAAAAAAATATTGCAACATACAACTTTTTGAAACATTGGACCGGAGAAAAATATTTCGTACCATTTTTATTACAGCCAACCTCTATCATCACCTTGCAGACGCGTATCCAGGATTTTTTCATGGGGGGAGGGAGTTTTCCAAAATTCGTTATTTAACTTACTTATATTTATATTAATCCCTAAAAGGTTAGCATTACTCCATGTAGCAGACATTTGTTTATTCAAATGTTTAAAATATAAATAACTTAAAAAGCATTGACATTATAGGTACTATATTTAAAAATACAAAGATTTTTAATTTATACTATACCTTTTTACTAATTAAAGTATAAAGTATTTAGTAGGGAACGGACTTTAATGTCTCAAAAATTAATAAAAATGTCCTTAAAAAATACGACATAATGCCTTAAAAAAATGCTTTAATATCAATAAATGCACTGAAAAAATGCACTAAAAACCATTAAAAATGTTATTAAATTCGATAGGAACAAAATTTTGAACAGTTCTGTGTTTGTAGAATATTGTTAAAACTTACGAAAAATACATTATTTTATTAACACCAGTTAGTTTTATATCGCGTATCGTAACGTTATCGAGATTATTTGATGGGAATTATGTATAGCCGTATAGATACAATCAGCCGGTTTTCGTAAAAATAACTGATTTACGAGACAAAACCAAACATTAAAAACAATTTACATTTAATGTGTCGATTGTAAATTTTCATAAATAAACGACATTTATAAAAAAAAAAAATTTATTTTTTAAATTTTTATAATTCCAAGCATCAAATATATATAAAAAATGACCAGAAAATGGAAAAACGCTCTAAAAATGTCAAAAAATGCTTTAAAAACTAAAAAGTTTAAAAAATGCAAAAAAATGCGAAATACAAGTCTCATTTTTAAATTATCTGATGTATGAATCGAATTATACACTTAAAAAGCATATTATAGTATTTTGCATCAAAGTCTGTTCCCTACTAATTAGTTTTATAATACATATTTCAGTCTATTTTTTTACTTAATTTTGTTTACCTTTTGAGAAAACTCAAGTAGGGAAATGATAGCTGGAAAAATCATTTACAAAATACAGACTTAGTTACTAAAGTATATTTTTATTGTCTATAAGTAGGTATACTAGTTTATAATATAAAATTAATTAAAAATTAAATGCCCGAAAACCAAGATAATTTTTATACGATTAAAGCTTTATATTTTAGCAACATATATATAATTATACTAATACATATTATATAGAATATAATCAAATCTTTTCTTAACGAAATATTTGATGGCAAGTTTAATTGTTTTGATGATAGACTTTTTTTTTTTGGTCAAAAACTAAAAAAAAATTTCAGTATCAAGTTTAAAGTTTTTCAATCTCGAAAAATATTTTTGCCATTTTTTTTAAGGGTTTTCAGAAAGTCATGGGGGTTGTGACCTGCCGACGACAAAAAACGCCGAAAACCCCGTTTTGAATGCGAATCCGAGCGCGAAAGTGCTGCGGGAAACGTGCCGCGCGACAAATGCCTAAAAATAACGACTGGGGTTCGCGCGCCACTCGTACACGAACGCGTGGCGGCTAGACGGGCGCTGTATACGTTCAACAGTTATATATATGCTTACCGCGGTCGCACGCACTCAGCGTCCAATTTCTATTCACCCGCGGAATAAATCGAAACGTTAATATTTCAAAGGACCTAAATCAGCCAACGCGCAACCACTCTATTCCCTCGTCGTCGTCGTCGTCGTCGTCGTCTGACCGCCGGTAATTATATCGAAGCGCGACGTCGCAGAAACGCCACCGTTAAGTGCCGACGTCCGATTCGACGTCCGCGTAATAATAATAATAATAATTATTATTATTATTATCATTATTATTACGATTACCACCGTCGTTGATTATGTATGATTTCATTACACGAGCGCCGACGAAGCCATGAGGTCATCGCGTCTCCGTCGTCGTCGTCGTCGTCGTCGCCGCCGCCGCCGCCGCCGGCAGTGCACCGTTTGATGACGCGTCGACGTAAAGAGACTTTGACGCCGAACGCGCGACAATGACTTAATGTAATATCCGTAATGTAGGGTGACCATAAAAATAAAATAAAAATACGGGTCACTAAGTTACTAAAAAAAAAAAAAAAGGAAATTCTAATTTTAACTGAATATATTAAAAAAAAAAACAAATTAAATGTATGCTGTATAATAGTTTTTAAATACAAATAAAATAAAAATATTAATAAGTATAACATGTACACAAAAGTCCAAAAAAAAATTATTTTGAAGACGATGGCAGGTAAATTTCTTCTTTTGATGTTTTTGTATACTTTTGTGCTGAACTGATTTCATCGAGTAACTTAGTTTCTTTTAAAAGAATATTTCAAAACTCATTACAAGATAAGTTTTTAAAATGTGTCAAGACAAGAATCTAAAAATAATGCTGATAAGTATAGATTTCAAATATGTTCTAATGAATATTGTGATACAAAAATATCGTAGAATTTATAAATTAACAATGAAGAGAAAAACGGGATTAATATGGGACCGACTTGAAAATACGGGACAAAATGCGTCCCGTATAACTTTTGTCGGGACAACAGGACACAAAGTGAAAATACGGGACAATCCCGTATAATACGGGACGTATTGTCACCCTACCGTAATGTCATATTGCATATAATTGCCGTGTGTAATAGACACGTATTTTTTTAAATTTATTTTTTTATCATTATTATTACAATAAGGCACTCCTAGCTTTCACTATCTATACCTAGAGATGAGAGATAAAATACATTTTGGCGTATTAAGTGCGATAAATAAATTACAATATTACGTTAGATGATAACCAGTGGCGGATCTGAAGCTTATTTAAGGGGGGGGGGCGAATCAGTATCATGGATTCTTATTTAACAAGGACGTAGCTGAAAACGTAAAGAAATTTACAAATGTATTACAAAAAAAATCCCTAGGAGGGGGCGATCGCCACGTCGCCCCCCCTCAAATCCGCCACTGATGATAACAGTAGTTAGAGACTTAAGTTAGATAGGGTCTTGAAGAATTAGGTCATGCGGTCGACCTCGTTTTAGACGGCACTGTGGAGGTGGTCTGATGTTGATGTGGTAGTGCATTGAGCCTGTTGACTTATGGACGGATTTGAAGAAGCTCACAGCCGTGAGCTTGATGTGGTCATGAACAGTTGAAATTTTGAGGTCTTTGTGTGTGTTTGAGTTCCTTGCGAACCACGGAGCGTTTGTTATCGTTTTTAAAACTAAAAATGTTTTGAAATATTTGCAGTTTTTTAAGATGAGTTTGTGCGCAATTACCCCAAATAGGGCAGGCGAAAGTGATTAATGGACGTAGTACTTGCTTGTAAATGAGTAGGGAAAGTTTTTTTTGTAGCGAAGATTTTCTGTTTAAGATAGGGAAGAGCATCCCTAGACGTCGATAGGCTTGTTGAAGTTTAGATGAGAGGTGTGGCCACCAGGTTAATCAGGACACGTAAAATATATATTGACCGTCACGCGTTCGCACGCGGAGGCGGCGACCGTCTGATTATAATGACATTACGCCGCCGCGCCGGTTTCCGTCGGGTCCGGTGGTTCAATATTATTATTATTATTATTATTATTATTATTATTGTTACGATTATTATTATTATTATTGCCATTATTGTGTTGTCGGATCGATTAGTCGTCCGGTCGACCGAGTGGAATGAATCGGAACGCACAACGTTTCGACGTCGGCACGAACGCGTGTTGTTTTCGTAAACACGTTTACAGCACGTCTCACGGTGATGATAAAATTGCCGTTTGACCCAGTGCCTGTCATGAATGGATTTTGAATTTTTTTTCCCGCACGCAATATCAAAAACGTTGGTAAAACAACATTTTTACATGATTTTTTTTTTCGATACAATGCTCTATATTAATATGCATTTTTTAGTTGAAAATCCGACACTCTTATTTACTCATTCCAATTTTTTTTGTTCCAATAGCTTAAGAGATATAAATGATTAAAGTTTAAAGTGAAAGAAACAACTTTATTTTAAACGAACTGCCAGTCTGTCGGGTTGCCTATATGAGTATATGACACAGTGTAAAAAATCAGACACATTTGTTACAATATTATAAAATGTGGATAAAATAATTTACTGTCACTTTTCTGCTCCGTACCATAAACTTTCTATGAGATCGACTGGTTGAACGTTCTACGTTCAAATTCTAAAAATAATAATATTACTTATAATACATTTTTGTAATTAATATGTATATATATTCTCTTCACTAGTATTCGTTAAGTTTTTAGCAGTAGTCCATGGTGCCAACAAAGAAAACACAAAAGATCAAAAACGATTATTCTCACAAATAATAATACTGTAGACGAATTCCAAAAAAATTAAAATGTTTAAATGTTAAAAATTAAAACCAACGCTTTATACAAGGCATAATCACAATATCGTGAGACGTCATATATTTTGATGTTTTATACATCGGTTGGCGGTGCGCGCGTCAAAACAACTCCACACGTCTTATGTTCGGTAATTATTTCACTGAGAGAATGCAATCGTTTTGAGAATTAGTAACGATTTGAATTTCATTCGTTTCCGCATAATTTTATATTGAAAAAATGACTGAGAGAAAGGGAACAGTGAGTTTTTTTTTTTAATAGAAAAATGAAAACACATTTATACTGAAATCATGAACTTTTCAAACAGTTACAGTAGATATAATAAAATATAATCTGTTTGCAGCGGTATGTTTTCATGAAAAGTTCTCCAGAAATAACATGACTACGCTCTGACTAGTTAAATTTGTATCGAAACAAAATATGTTTTGTTTAATGCACAGTGAAGTTATTCGTTCATACGTCACGTGCACTTCATGATGTTACGACAAAGCATTTTTTTTTTTTTTTTTATTAAATATATTACGTTTTCATTCTATTTCAAATCTGAAAGAGAAAAATATAAAAGAGTATTAGTGATTCAAAGAAGTAGAATGTCCAACTCGATAATATTTCTCGTCATGAAAGTAATTTTTACAAATGGAACTTTTTTTTTTTCAGATCAAACTATTCAGAAAAACGTGTATTAGTGCCTTTCCTTAAAAGAAAAGGTTTTTGCATTTTTATACTCTAATGCCTTAAGGAAACCTAATTTTAAACGCGAAGATACTAAGTATGCATTTTCTATACACTTTTGAAAATTATGCCATATAGACTAAAAGGCACGTCTAAACATCAAAGGATGCAAAAGGGTCAGTCAAAAACTAAATTGTATGTTCTTCCGAAAGACTTTTACGCCTGAGAAGTCAGGGTTAAATAAAAAAACGAAATGCCTCAAATAGATTTATAATATTATTTTTTATTTTTTTTTATCGTCAATATATATATATATATATATATGCATTTAGTATCACAAAGAATTTGATAAAAAGCCTTTAGACAGAATACCGTCTACGTATGTAATTAATGTTTCTCGTTCAGAACTTGAAATGCTTTCAGAGAACAATTCAAATCTAATCGTACAGCTGACAAATACAAAATAAGTGTCTGATTGAATTGATAATATTACAACCATTATTCCAATTTGACGATCAGTATCTGATATAAATGCGAAGTTTTAACATTTAATTTTCATAACAAATCAAATACATGGCGATATAAAAACTAAATATTTTATTTTCAACTTTCACGTTTTATTCCCATGGGCGATCGTTTTAAACAGAGATTCGCTTAAATCAATTTTCATTATTAACGATTCGCGTTTGTTCTCCTATCATCACAACGCCGCGATGGTATTCGTCGAACGTTCAAATTGCGAGTGGTGATTGTTTTTTTTTTTTTTTTTTTTTATGCGATTCCATTAAAATTAAAATTCTATTTCATAAATCAAATCGACTTTTGTTTCGATCTACGTCGCGTTGTAAGAGCTCGTTTATGAACGTGTCACGCGTCTGAAAAATTACATACACATCGTATTGGTAACGAAATAGCGCACACCTGTAATGTCATACGTATAAACTCATGTGCACGTCTTGATTTTACTACACTGTTTTCTTTGAAGTCACCAGATCGAATTAATTCAGAATTAAAAAAAAAAAAAAATTTTATTTTTTTAATACAGCACGTTACGTAACAATTAAATTCTTCTTCTTAGGGTCAACAACCCGAGGTTTTTTTTTGCACCTAGATGAAGGCGTTACTTGTGAAGGGTTTACTGTGCAGTGGTTTCCCGTTGCTTTCTGCACAGGGGAGATGGCGGCCGCTCTCTCTAGAGTCTAGACAGTCGCCTGCCCAGAGAGAGAGAGAGAGCCGCCCGTGACCGAGGTTTGAACCAGCGACAGTGTCCGTCTCCCACGATTACATTTTTATTATCAAATGGTTTTCATGTTATTTTAGCGTCATTCATTAAATAGCATGGCCATTTAATCAATATTATTATATGTGTATGTGTATAGGTATAACACGTCAGCCACAGTTGGAAAATTTCGATTTTTGGTACCCGCCTTTATCATAGAAGAGTATGGTTACATAATAATATTATAATTTACCGACAAATAATAATAAATAGAGCGATGACCATCAATGGGTGTGTTTTATTTTTTGAAAAAGGAAAAGAAAAATATTTGAACTATTTTTAAACTGCACTCGTTGAATAGATGTCAAATTCAGCATATAAACAAAATAACGATGATGACATTGTGACATTTTTTTGGGAATGAAAAAAATTGAAATGTTCGACTTTTACATTTGAAAAATGAAATTATTATTAATAGATACCTATAAATGTATTATATAATGCATACGTTCATTTATCATAAAAAAAAAAAAAAATTAAATTAAACTTAATATATCATTATTTTTTATATCATTTATTAATATATTTATTTATTTTCATATGTTATATACAAAATAAATTTTAAAATTCAATTCGATTGAATTTTAAATATCTAGATATGATTTTAAGACGATTTATATTCAAAACTTGACAAAACGGGTTTCTTGAGTTGTTTTCTTTTACTTAATCGATTTTAACAGCATCATCAGAATGACTTTTCTCTGCGTGGAAAATCTTTTCGGAATGAAACGAAGATAAGACGGACGCACATGGCACCACAACATGATTAGTTTTTATATTTTTCAATCTATACGGAAGTATCTCAATAAAATATATCGAAGTTCTAATCCCGCGAAACCGATGTGAAGATTGATTTTGTTCATTAAGTTAGAATACCATTTCGTAAGAATGTGATGTTAGTAAAACTAAGTGTGTATAATTATAAAATGTATGTTGCACTTATCGAAAAATGGATACACAAAGAAGACTTCTTTTACGTTATATTATTTATAAGACGTCTGTTGGGTACTATTACAATGCGATTTAACCCCGGGTGAAGCGTAGTTTTAAATTTATCTGCAAGTAAAATTTAAAAAACTAATAGAAATTACAATATGAAAACTTTTTGATGAACATAATATTTTTTATCGTGTTATTTTTTAAGATTTAAGTTTTCTCTAAAAGAATTTTTTTTTTTTTTCTGAGAGAGGAAATTTCGATACATAAATATGTTTTAACGAACCAATAGTTTAAAAAATATAAATGTTTGAAGTTTGGAGCGACGGACAAGTGGGGGCAAAAGTAACGAAATACCGTAAAAATGTACTGTCACTATTCCACTCCTCTAAAATAAAATAAATGACAATTTAAACGTCATAATACAATTTATGTGATTACAAAACATAATATTATGTCGCTCGGTCTTCAGAAATCTTTCTGACTCTATTGTTTTTATTTCGATTTGTTTCTAATGAAGTTTGCGAGACGCGTGTTATTAACGCAACACGTATAACGCACATCCTCACACTGCAGTGTCTGAGCGTTAATTATTTCCACGTCATGTTCGTATTATAATAATGACGTCGTAACGTATTGTTGTATCGCGACGTAGCTAAATGAAAATAACATCTTAAGTCGACGAGGAAATGAACGTTGTAAAATCGAAACGTCTGAAATTCATAAAATCAATATGGTCGGTCGGTAGGTGTCGTATAGCGAAAGTATTATTCACGGATGAATAATGAATTCAGTAGGTATTCGTTGACGTGAACAATTTTAAGAAGCTTATTATTTCACATTGACAGCTAACACGTAGAACTTTTCGAACACTTTCAATTTAATTAAATACGAGAAAGTCAAAGTATAGGTACATATATATAAATATGTAATATATTTATAAATGTGTATGTACACGTGTGGAATATAGGTATAGGTAATAGAATTAAAAAGATCATAATGTGATGAAACAAAGACGAACTTTCAATCTCGAAATAGTCAATTTATCGCAGAAATCCCCGTGGGTAGTAATATCTGTAACACGTTTCGCGGCTTCGCTTCGCATATGAGTTGCGTTTTATACGGGAAGGAGCTTAAATAATATTTGTTTTTAGTTTGGTCACGGGGAAAATATCTCAGAAACATATTTTCTTTAAAAATGTAATTAAATGAAGTATAAAGTGCAAACATCAAGGAAAACACAATTGAATTTGACGGAAACAATGGGGAGAAACCCCTGAAACGTCAAAGCTACAGTAATGAGAAAGACAATATTATTATTATTATTATCTGTTTTTTTTTTGTTTTTTTTTTTTTTTTTTGTTGCCAACAGTCTTGTGAAAATGTTAATTTCAGATACACTAAACCGTTGACGTTTATAATCAAATCGGATGTACATTGTACACATAAGAAGCTCTGTCTTGGGTAATTTCTATTCTTTTCAGTATCACAAATATAATTTTTTTAAATTTTTTCATGTGAATTTTATTGCAATGCACGCTTTCGGAGTTTTTGATCGAATCCCGCTGAATTTTATCATTTGGTGTAAACCACTCTTAAAACCATTAAATATTTTAATTTTTAAGTATTTCAGAGAGAATTTCTTATTTCCTTTTTGTGATGTGCGACGTAAAAATGTTTATTTACTCACATTAATTCGCCGACAACATACTAATCGACAATGTCGCGTTTGGACTAAACGAACACGGATTAAAAAAAAAAAAATAATAACAACCATTTCATCGTTCGGCGTCTTAGCGAAATGGCGCGTGAAATCAAATCGAAACGCATTAGAAATTATATTATTCAAGCAGGCGGGTGCACTTTTACGTCTGCAAAGTTTGAACCCGTCTTTTGACCAGTGTTCAACTCACAAATGGGGTGACTTTAAATTGCGTCCCAGTGTACCTTTTTGATGCAAATTGCGTCCCGGATATTTTTTTACATTAAAATGTATATTACCAATTATTTACATCCAATATTTTTCTTTTAACTGTTAATTTTGCAAAGCACTTTTACACGTTTTGACGGTGCAACACCAACGTTCGACGTCATTTATTAAAAACTTGTGACAACGAAATTCATATCCGGAAATCACTTTTAATGATTTATTTTTTTCACTGTTTATCACGTTCGTTTTCAAAAATCTCCACGTGCATTCGTATAGGACGGTCATCGCTGAACTAACACGTATTCGTCGTATACAATGTTACCACAGTAAAATTTAACAGATAGAGAACTGGATATTATATACTTTTTTGATACGAGTCGTTGTTACCCAGCCATCAATAAAAACATTACAAAAAAAGCTGGTAAGTGAGATGATGGCGGTACAAGTTCGTCCTTCGTCCCTTCGGTCCTCGGACAAGATATTGGTGATGAATGTATTAAGTTTTACAGAAATGATGACTCATTTCTTTAGTATGAAACGATTCTGAGCAAAGCTTCAGTTTAATATAATATATTATTATTATTTAAATACTGTTTACGTATTTTACGGTTATTTGTATAATTTTTTAAATGCTTGGAAAAAAAATCTTGAGTCACGATTATTGATATTTTTTCGGTATTAATAGTTTAGTATAAGAGTAAACTTGTATTAAAATTTCAGAACTTTCTAACAACATTTCAACTATATACTCAATATTTCATTAGAAATAAACTTAAAAGAAATCAGAGAATATCGTAAAACATCGTAAAATAATTTATTAAAGTGTGTATAAAAAAAAATTCTGAGTCACGATTTTTGAATTTTTGTTAGGATAATTAGGTAGGTATATGAGTAAGGTCATATTAAATTTTCAGAACTTTTTGTCAAATATTTAAAATTATATTACATAAAAACTTTCAAACAATTTGGTAAATTAAAAGTTCTATATTTAAGTCAAAAGCGCTATAATTGTTCTGAAAATGTTGTCCAATATAAAAAAGTATGTATTTGATATTGGATAAAATTTTCAAGTTTCTAGCTTCAATACTTTTCGATTTATGACTAAATACCTAAAACCTGAACAGTGAAAATCTCGTTTACAGCGGATTTTTACCGATTTTACCGTTTTTACTCAGTTTTCCGATCGTTATTCTCGATTACTGGAAAAACTATGGAGGTTTTGGAAAAATGACCTCTTTAAAGTACCATTTCAGTTCAATTTCGAATCTAAAAAGTTGCTGGACGAAACTTTTGGACAAGGATTTCTATACGAAAAAGTGTTTACAGAAAAAAAAAACATCATTGTAAAACCATAAGATCCTTCGCTTCACTCAGAATCTAAAAATATGTTGGTTTTACGGATTTTCCGTTGGACGCAATTATTGACGTGTACATGTCAGAAACATGGGCCGCAACTTACTTATGTTGCTGTCGGAACCTTTTTTTTGTTTTTTTTTCGGACGCAACTTACATTAACCGCACAAAAATTATATCGTTGGCGAGAGTTTGAAATTCTACCGCGCGCTATAGGATACAATATCCGCGAATAGTTGTTTTTTGTGTGTTTTCCTCTAGGTGTTGCGTTTCACGTCGAGACTCTGACCGAAATTAAAGTCTACGCGTCAGCTTACGGACGTAAAGAAAAGACGACGCGGCAGTAATTTCGGCCGTTCGGGATCCACTTAAAATGTCTGCCGGTGTGAGAATCTCAACGGGGCGGGGGTTTTTTTTTCTACGAAAACAATAGTTGTCTAGACGTATATTTTTGGTAAAATAATAAGCACGCGCGCGAAAGACTATACCGTGAAAGGTCGTGTCTGAATTTAATTCGATTTCACGTATCTGTTCAATGCCTTGACACGTGAGTTTTTAAATGTTCATAATTTCGTATTCGATCGAGAAGTGCGAAATGCTTTTAGGGTTTTCCGTACGTAATACAAAAACTTTTGCACGCCCGTGTTGCTTTTATCCGTCCCAACGATTATTAATAGGTACTCGTCCACGGGTAAATGGTTAACGCGAAATTATTGAGTTGTTTTGTTTTGTTTTTCTTTTAATTAGTTTCGTAATAATTTCGATTGAATTCGCATCGTTTACGTTTCGATCGGACGTCGTATTGCAGTAAAACCTTTATTAGTGTCATGCTTGATCCTCTGGCAGAGGGGGCCAGAAAATATTTTAACTGAATATATTTCTATATTAGTCCCAATTTCTAGACCAGTGATATCTACTATTAAAAAAAAAAAAAATAACATAGATTTCATTTTTAATGATTATTGTAACTAAATTGTATTGAAAAAAAAAAAAACATGAATATACTGTAAATATTTTATTTTTTCAGAACTCCATGCGTTGCTCAGCTGGTCTTAATATTTTAAATGTTGCAATGGTCAACGTTATATGCTAAATCATATCCTATGAACATAGTCAAAAGGTTATCCAAACGTTCTTGTAAAATGGCACTTCTAAGTTTGATTGTGACCATGCTCAATTTTGAAAATGATCTTTCACATGAACAAGTCGTCACAGGAATGACCATGAATGATTTTAAAGCTGTATATACATAACAAAATATAGCTTCTCTGCTGGTTCCAGATATGGTAAACCAATCCATCAATTTTTCACAACTTGACAATATGTTACTTTCTGATAATTCTGTTGATTGTTTAAGTAGACAAATTTCAGTTTCCACGTCGGCAGCATCTAAATCGAATACAGATGAACGTAGAAAAATATCATCACAATCAGTTTCTAATTTCAATAAATGAACCATACTTTCTATCGTCTTTAACGTTTTTTGGTTAAATCTTAAATTTAATCCGGCTATCAACTGATCTTGTGTTTGTTAATATGCATTTACTCTCATTTCATCTTTTCACTAAACGTAAAATATTGATTGGTCGTAGTGTCTATTTTAGATGATACTTTTCTTTTTTTTAACAACGGGTATAGCAATACGATATTTCCTTCACGCGGTTGTTTGGTTTTTTTGCAAATATTTTTAAGCTCGAGAGAAAAATCACATGATTATTATATTATTCACCGTGCGTTTGTGGTGATATTCAATATATTTGACCAGTGTCGAGAATATTATTATCTACGTTACGTCGTATTTTTATAACCAAAAGTAATTTTCTTATTTGAAAATTTCCCTTTTTTCATCATGCTTGTGGTATGATTATTTTCGTGTCGAATACACGTTTGTTTATTATATTATAGCACTATACTTTAAAATATACGATGGCAGTTAAGTCCATTGGTATTTATTTTTTGATAAATACACTAAGTATAAGAAAAATCACATCGCCTCGTTTGTGAGGCGATTAAGTTTCGTTTGTGTGAACAAACATTTTTATTTCACGACTAAAAATAACATTTTTCTTGTTTTTTCATTATACATAATAGGTGCCTTAAAACTTAATTTATAAAATGGCCTAACATACAACACGCGGCGATAATGAAAAAAAAAAATACGAAAATTAAACACGTCAAAAATGTAATAACTAGCACCGGTCTTTCCTACATAACTGTTTTTATGACACTTTATTTGTTTTTATTAATTTTTGTTTTTTTATTTTCGTCAACTCGTTTGAAATAGTCAACTTCCAACACGGAGGTGTTTTCAAGGTGCATATAATTAAATCACACATAACACGGGTCGTGTTTACGCTCGTCAATTAATTATATGTAAAAAACAATAAAAAACAAACGATCTGTCGATAACACACACGCTCGAGTATACTTACATGAAACGTTTGACCGGTCAATGATATCGATATCGGTGTATATGTTACGGTCCAAGTAGAAAATCAGTCACTGTATACAATGATCAAACATTGTATACAATGTCCGATTGTATCAAGCCATGTGGATAATTATACACATAGACTAGACATTGTATACAATGACCAGAACTGAAAATGCCAAGTAAACATAAATAATTATTTATACATTCTTATATTTATAGTTTTTAAATTTATATATTATTTCAAATTATTAGAAAAAAAATGAATTATTAGATATTTAATGTTAATTATTATTAATAAATAGAAAAAAATAATATTATTTATTGTTACAATTATTGCCATTGTGGCATTTCGAGTTGCATAAAATACTGACCTTTTTACATTTGCATTTTTTTGTGTCACATTTTGTAACACAAGTGCAGCGTTCGTAGCCTTGTCCTCCTAGATTTGAAAATAGTCTAGCTACTTCCCTCAGAGATAACTGAATGTCGGGTACATCCTCAATACAAACAAACTCCTCCTTGCAAATTGTAAACTGATTTCTACTGTAATAATGTTGCAGTTGACCTTTAGTTGTGCCTAATTTGTAATTTCCATTATCCACTAAAACAAATTTTAATCACAAATGAGTGAACATGTTAATAATACTCGTAACAGTAAAATTGCTTTTATTACCTGATATAATCACTCCCAAAATTGATCGTAAGTCACTTCGAGCTCTATTTACATCTGGTATCTTTATTTTAACTGATTGTCCAATTGTTCCTTCACAAAATCGTCTTTCCGAGATAAACTTCATTTTGTTAGCTTGAATATCTAAATTATGAACAGATTCAGTTCTTTTTTTGTGTATAGAAAGTTTTCTAGAATTTAAAACATTATTATAATTTGTCTCTCTTTCTCCTTCGTTTTCTTCATTTTTTTCTTTTTCTTCGCTTTCTTCGTCTTTTTCTTCTCCAATTGCAGTGTTCAATGCCTTTTCCAAATCGTCTTCGGTTTTTAATTTCTCTACAATATGTTTTGGTAGTATACAATTATTTAATCCAATTTTAGGTTTACAGCCAAACATAGCTTCATAAGGTGAACATTTGATGCCATGGTGAAAAGCACGATTTTTCATAAATTGTACAAATTTCAGGCCTTCGCTCCACTTTTTGATCTTGTTATCCTGCAACCATGTTCCTAGCATATTCTCGACGTCCTGATTTGCACGTTCAACCGAACCTTGACTTTGCGAATGACGAGGTTTACTATGTACAATTTTGAAATCGTGCCACATGTTACATAGTTCTTCTATAACCTTATTGGCAAATTCTCTTCCATTGCCACTGTGTAATATTGTCGGAGCACCAAAAGTTGTAAAGATATCCAGAAACACATACGCAACTTCTTCAGCACGTTTATGAGTTAAAAGACGTAGGTTTACAAATTTAGTTAAATGGTCTTGATAGACCAAAATAAACTTATAATTACCATCAGGCTGTGCCTGCATATCAATTAAGTCGATTTGACAACGTGAATTCATTTCTGTTGATATAATATGTTTAACCACTAAGCCCTTTTTAATTGAACTGCCCTTTTTTTGACATGATTCGCATAAGTTCAGGTATAACATAATGGTTTCCCTTGTGATATTTTTATATTTACTATTTAGATCGTGTTCCATTCTACTGCGACCACCATGCCCGATTGATAAATGTGTTTCATGTAGAATACTAAATATTTCTTCATTATGCACGTAATATTTAATTTGATTACCTTCATTAATTGGCACAATAAGTCTTTCTAAATTACTCACTTTAAAAATATCATATTTCTTAATCAATTTATAATCATTTGAAGTCTTAGTTTTATTCGATTTCAATTCTTTTAAATGCAAAATTAGTTCATCATATTTCTTTTTACTTAAAAATGTACTATTATGTTTTTTATTTTCAACAATATTGTTTAAACAATTTATAAATTTACTTTCCATTTTTAAAACACGCACACGCTAAATTTAATGGCCGAACGTACGAGTATAACACGGAACTGACAGTATGTTTATGTATTGCGTACGAGTTTCGTCCTATTGAGATAATATTAGCGATAAAGTGACAATGTAACGTGTCCCATTACCTGTTGATATTATCTACCTACTGATTGTCGCCTATCAACTTATTAAATTACTGAAATAAACTTTAAAGTATATTTTGATTGGGTAGAAGTTGAGTTGTTAAGTTTGGAAAAAACTAGACTCGAGAGTGTTATTATCTCTAATTGCATCAGTTTTAGAATTATATACAATGTCCTCACCAGTTTTAGCATTGTACACAATGACTAGACATTGTATTACAATGACTAGTTTATATAGGAAATAAATATGAATGGTTTACTTTGCCCAAATAGATTTAGCATTGTATACAATGTTTGATCATTGTATACAGTGACTGATTTTTCCACTTGGACCGTAACATATATTTATGTATTATTCGTATCTGAAGGATCTAGACACATGCGATATATAATATTTCGTGTACGCATCTAATAAACTATTTTGTTTCGCAGAGAAAATAAAATCGACGCCGTCCTTTAAACGTCTATATTTTATTGTCTGTACTCATTGGACGGAATATAAAGTTTCAGTCAAACTCGATAAAAACACAATTCATCTGATTTCCAGTAATAATCATATACCTGCTGCGTATGGAATAATATGATTTAGTAACAAATATATTTATTAATATATATTATATATATTTATTTATTCATTTATTTAGTGGGAGGAAAGAGGGCAACGACTACGGGTGGTGAATTTTTAAGAGTTGTTAAAATTTGAAGTCATTGCGTGATAATAATTAAATATTGTTTATATATACCCATTATTATAGTTTTAAAAGAGTTTTACCAAAGTACCTGATATAATATGCGTAAAAGATTTAAATCATGTGTAAAATTTTTAATATATTTTAAGTTGCGCAAAAATACACATCGATAGAATACTCATCACTTCGATATGACAATAGTTTATTGAATTAAAAACACAAGCTACTCTATCGATCAAACCCATGACAAATCATAAAACTAAATAAATTTTATAATAAATTGGTAAAATTTTACTTTCCAAACAATTCATACGCTCCAGTTAAAATATGTTTAACCGCCACGTTACGAGGTCATCGTGTTTTAGTGTTCATTTTTTAGAATTTCAATTCGAAAAGTCGGGTTAAATCAACCATACGTGTATGCGGTACACGTATAGTGCAGTTCAATACTGGCTATTCAAAATATCGTAGGCGTTCAATGAAATCAAATTTAAATCGACTCGTTTCCGACATTCGTGTAACCGTACAGTTTTCCCTACGATGCAAACCCATTTACACATTTTCATTCGTGTACAAAAACAATCACAATTATTTTGTCCTATTATTTGCGTGATTTCCTTCAAGCTTGTAAATTCTATAGTTGTACACGTGTTTTAGTGGCACCGCGGTTTTACTCTGGACGCGTGGAAGTGCAGGGCATAGCTGAAAGTTAAGTCTTCAGTGGAGTCGATAAAGAAAAAACAAACGATAAAGCTCATGCGAATTAACACCCAAAACACCCGAACGGAATATTATATTCTTTTACTCGACGATTGTACACAGAAAATTAAATCCCGAACTCAACTTAGATTGTAAGTAGGTACGCAAAAGTGCGCATAATAATTTATCGTTGAAATTTAAAGGTGTGGTAAGGATAAAGTCTGTCGTATCTGGCAAATGCTTTGTTGAACATTTCCAGTGCTTTGGTGAGAACCATGATTATGATAAAAACTCGAGCAATTTTTCGACACGGGTAATGTGTCGACGTGATTTTTTATTAGTCGATAAATAATTACTTTTTGCTTTCGGCAATTCTCGCGTAAAAAAAAACTGTATCAATCATTATCCGTCAGACTAAAACGATCTAATAAACATATCAAATATTTTTATTAATGAAAATGTCAAATCAAACGACAAAATAGTAACGATAAACTATCATTCTCGGAAGTTCATAAATGAGTTGAAAAAAATGTGTGAAAAACGGTCTTTCTAAAACAATCACTAACGAATGTATTCATTTTAGGAGCGATTTTGTCGATTCATTGGTAAATCTACTGTCCGAAAAATTATCAAAAAAACAAGAAATACGATGATCGTATTACGTATTGAACGATCAAAGTATATAAACGTATTGTCTTTTTTTATTCGTTTCCAATTAGCCCAGTGACCAAGCGTTTTTCATATTATTTACTGTATTGTTAAAAAGTAATTCACTCCGAGCAACCTGAAATATGAACGCGTTGATTGTGTAAAAACGTAAATGCCGCAGGTCTATATTACGTCTTCTGAATTGAAATATAATAAGACATTAATAAACAGAACAAAAATCGCTCGTGAAACATTTACCTCTGTGAATTAATTTAATCAAAAGTCTTGATACACACACACACACGAGAAACTATATGATATAAAATTGAATTTACCGTCATCGTTTTCAATTTTCCACCTTTTTTTTTTCGAGGAATTCGTGCAGGAACAAAAAAAAACAAGTATATAGATTTACAATTTTTGTAATAAAAAGAAAAATATGATTTTTACAAATCAAAATAGATAATCCGTCCGGAAAATATTGTATAAATGAAGGCTGACAAAACGAGTTTTCAATCGGTGACACCGTCGAGAGGAAATTTTTAAGATTTCTAATAAATCGAATACGCATAGCAGGTCAGGTGACAAATTCCTTTTAAAGAACCTCGATAGGTGTCGACAATGAGGTCATATTATATAAAAACATATTATTTTTGAACGGATTAGAAGAAATAAATGGACGTAGGAAAAAATCGCGTAGGTCGGAAGCGCACCGACATAAATTGAGTCCGAGAAAAGTGGCAGTCAATCGTTCTGAGTACTCGCACCGGATTTCGGTTAAAAGTTATATAATTTCTGACTCGGGAGAGCGAAAACTTTCGAGAAAAATCAAAATCACTTCCCGAAGTCTTGGACATGACGCGAGACGTGAATCCTTCATGGTATACCGTATACTATAATAACATGCTGGGTGTTTCGGATTTATTTCACAAAACTTTTATTGCATTGATTGTTTTTGAGAAATTTGTTTCGATAAATACTATAGCGAATAATCCGAATGTTTTTACGATAATATATAGTAGTTCGATAAATCGAAATTTGAATTCCTCGTTCAATGGAATTACGTATACGAAATAAAAATCACGTTATGTATGTAATTATACCGAGACAAAACAAAATAAAACCTTACGTCAAACAATGGAAAGATTCCCCAGACATTTCCAGAAGAAAGAAAGTAGTCATTACCCGAGCGGGATTAGGACATACTCATTTATAACTCATTCATACCTAATCAGCTAAGGACCGAAACCCACGCGCGAATCATGCAGAGTCAACCTATCAATCAAACACACAATGATCGACTGCCCAAAATCCTCTGAACAACGAGGGACCCTCAAAAACATTTCTACGATTCAACAAGCCCTCAATGAAGACAACACTAAAGCCTTTTTTTAACTTTCTTTGTACAATTAAAATGTTTAATAAATTTTAATACCTCAATACCCAATGTGCTCAATTTTAAAATTTCTCCATTTATATATTTTTAGTGCAATAATACATTACATATTTGTTTAATTTAAGTAGACTAATTTCCATTTTTTTTGTAGCTTTAAATCAATGAAAAAAAAAAAAAACAAAATATATGGTCGTCAATGGAGAGAATGAGATGGTAGCTGATCTGAGTTTCGGGGAGTACACTTTCCGAATGGTAAACAATTTCAAATACTTAGGTACTAATATAAATAAAAACGAAAATATGCATAGTGAAATAAAATTAAGAATCTCAGCAGCCAATAAAGGATTTTTTGCATTAGTGAAATTATTTAAATCTAAATAAAAACGGTCGAATCTCATAATTTTTTATTTTTATTTTTTATTTTCGAAACTTTATATAACAATTGGTTTCGACAGTTAATTATAGTTAAGAGTACAAAAGTTGATAATGTTAATAATAATAATTATGATAAAAAAATACAATCAAGAATCTCAATATTTATTTCACACGCTAAAGTCTCGTAAGACTTTTTTGACATTAAGTTTTTCATTGTTTGGGTTTCATTCATTTGGTGGTTTGAGACAATTTTGTACGCGACGAATTTACAAGAAAATACAAACTTTACGGTCGAAATCAATTTAGTTTCCAGACGGTTCGTACGATGAAATTTGTACTGAAAATCCAAATAGAGAAGAACCGATTGATAAATTGTTCGCATCACTCGGCCGGCGTCCGCGGGAGAGTTTTGTTTTCGTTTGATTCACGTCGTCGCGTTCGCTTCGGACGGAAAAGTGTAGGTACGCGAAAAAAACACAACACAAAGACTCCGACGCACCCGTGTGAGACACGCATTATGTAATAATTCGTAATACGAACGACCGTTTGTGTTTCCTTGACCTAGAAGGCAATAACGCTCACCGCGGCTTTTTTCTTTCTTTTTGCAATTTAATAACAGTCGGTCGGCTAGAATAGAGAGGATCGAGAGGGGTCGCAAATGCAAAACTACCGTTTTCTTTCGTTCGCAAACGGTAATTGTTTTTTCAATTAAATTTATACACGCCGGCGAAACGCTTTTGTACAGTAGCATTTACGGTGAAAACGTTTTTTTTTTAAGAACGGCAAGAAATAAAAATAAAAATAATGAATAAACAGCAAAGTTTTAAATCGTATACGTCATGCGTTCTAGGAAAAATCAGAACTTTATAATAAACACTGTACTGTTTACTTGCACCGTTGTTTTCTTTATTATTATTGTTGTTTTTTTCGTCTAACTCCTTCGTCGAGGTTAATTTCCCTCAGACACGCAACACGTTTTACAAACTTAATTCTCGCGCAAAGCAGTATTGAATGTGTGTGCGTGCAGAGTGTGTGTGTGTGTGTGTGTTGTGTCAAGTTTTTGGATTTGAAGGTATACAGTGTGTACCTACTGTGTTTTACGCATTCATTATCAAGATATTGGATACAATAGAAACTATTGGGGTGGTAAATATGTGATCTCGAAAGAAAAAAAAGGATCCACTTTCATAATATTATATAGAAGAATTTTCAATTAATTAATAAAAACTAATGAATTAAAAAAAAAAAAATACTCGCAAAGCGAATAAAACGCTTTTGAACATAAACCACGCAAAATGTCGGCTGTTGACGGTAGTCACTGGACAGACACTAAAACGTTTTTAAATCATATAAATCTACTGAAACTCCTCTTGGAAAAAAAGAACAATCTTTTAGCTATTTGTCGCTTTGAAACAGCAGAAAAATCACGCTTATCAAATATTTCCAAAATTATACTGATATGGCATATAACCAACACACGAGTAATGTCAACAAATATCTAGATTCTCCCTTACTAAATATTGACCTCTCACGAAATACTTTACTCCAAACGGGGAAAAAACATAATTTTAAAATACACAAACAGAAAATCCTCTATTTCGACTTAATTAACGCGAATATTGGAAATTGATCACCTAAAAAAACTGGTAAGTGAGATGATGGTGGTACAAGTTCGTCCTTCGTCCCTTCGGTCCTCGGACAAGATATTGGTGATGAATGTATTAAGTTTTGAAGAAATGATGACTCATTTATTTAGTATAAAACGATTCTGAGCAAAGCTTCAGTGTAATATAATACATTATTATTTAAATACTGTTTACGTATTTTACGGTTATTTGTATAATTTTTGGTGAGTTATAATAATTTATTAAAGTGTGTTTAAAAAAAAAATCCTGACTCACGATTTTCGAATTTTTGTTAGGATAATTAGGTAGGTATATGAGTGAGGTCATATCAAATTTTCAGAACTTTTTGTCAAATATTTAAAATTATATTACATAAAAACTTTCAAACAATTTGGTAAATTAAAAGTTCTATATTTAAGTCAAAAGTCCTATAATTGTTCTGAAAATGTTGTCCAATATAAAAAAATATGTATTTGATATTGGATAAAATTTTCAAGTTTCTAGCTTCAATACTTTTCGATTTATGACTAAATACCTAAAGTCTGAACAGTGAAAATCTCGTTTACGGCGGATTTTTAGCGATTTTACCGTTTTTACTCAGTTTTTCGATCGTTATTCTTGATTACTGGAAACACTATGGAGATTTTGGAAAAATGGCCTCTCTAAAGTACCATTTCAGTTTAATTTCGAATCTAAAAAGTTGCTGGACGAAACTTTTGGACAAGGATTTCTATACGAAAAAGTGTTTACAGAAAAAAAAAAAAGAAAAAAAAAAAAAAAATAAACATCATTGTAAAACCATAAGATCCTTCGCTTCACTCAGAATCTAAAAGTAATAATTATATTTTTTATATTCAATGCAATACTAAATACTATCATATTTTCCTTTATTGTGGGTATTTTCAATAATCGATATGTTTGCTAAATCGAATGGACCACCTATTTACTTATATTCAATGCAATATTAAATACTATCATATTTTCCTTTATTGTGGGTATTTTCAATAATCTATATGTTTGCTAAATCGAATGGACCACCATCGTATGGCCAGGTGCATACAGACCTGTTTTTATTTTCGTTAATTTATTATAATATTAGTCTACTGCCGTTTTTTTTCAACAATTTATTTATGGTTCATTCTCCGGCGAATTCTCTGTACGCCATCATGAAAAAAATACTACCTCCATCTCAGTTGGGTTTTCGTGCCGAAAACAGTACAATCCATCAAGTGCATAGACACGTCGATGCTAATCCAACCTCATAAGAACGATAACAATACCGTACTTGTGTATTTCTTGACATACGTCAGGCATTTGACGGGGTACGGCGCGATGGCTTACTATTTAAACTCCATAATATTTTCTGTCCCCCCTTCGCTCTTTCTTTTAATCAAATCCCACCGAACAGACAGATATTCCCGAAATTGGCCTCGGCTCGTGTACGTCAGAAATGGCTTTAGTCCAGCGGTTCCCAACCTGGGGGTTATTACCCCCCAAGGGGTAAAACAGGACTTTTTGAGGGGTAAAAACTAGACTATTTAAAAAAAAATTTTGTGAACTTTACACTCATTATTATTGGACGTGCATCGATCACGTGTACAACTATCGCAATGATATTTATTATTAAAATAATATAATCGTTTTTGATAGTTTTGGAAATTACCTTATGCCCTGATTTTTACTCGAAACATTTTTGGGGGAGGGGAAATTTTAAATATTCAACCTGATTTATGGATCAAATTATCTAAAAGGTTGGGAACCACTGCTCTAGTCGATGCAGGAGTTGCCCGAGGAGGTATTCTATCTGCAATACTATTTAACGTGTACGGTCCCACACATCAGACCGAATAATTAAACCACACATACGGGTAACACGTGGTGCGTAGACGAACGGTTCGACGAAATTAACCGCGGAGCGTTTCGGCAAAACGTAAACGGGTTGTAAGTTCTCGAGAATAGATTCGGATAGAAAAAACTAAAACATCGTTTCGATATTTCTAAGTAAGAACGCGAATGTTATCGTTTTACACGCGCGGAGATCAATATTATGTTCTGCACGCAATAAGTCGTAGGCATTCGCGATCTACCGGAACCGGCCGGAAACTCAGGTATACCGTGTGTACTACCACGGGGTGTCGAATAATAATAGTTTACTATAGTTTTGGCGGTAAAACGAGTTATATGCAGGTACCTGTATGGTCGAATCGAAGGAGAAAAACGCTCTTCGATCGTCGATGTTTTGTATTGTTTTTTTTTTTTTTTTTATTATTAGAAAACGTTAGTCTCTGAATCGATACTGACATTAATATCTCCCAGCGTTTTCGTTCTCGGGCGGCGACGGAATGGACGACAGTAATGATATTATAGCGGAGAAGCTTTCTTTTTTTTTTTTTTTTTTCGTTCATTCGACACAATGATATTGGAAACTTGTCCGTACGGACGTATAAAGAAACGATAAAGTCCGAGCCGGCCTGTAGCTTATAAAATATTATTACAAGTGCTCGATGTGAAAACGTATCGAATGAGCGCACGTGCAGTAATGTTCGGCCAACGCGAGATTATCGGCCGATCGGAATCGATAATAGCGATATTATTACGAGATGATATTCCAGCGGCGCGTTGCGGCGGCGATTCACTCCGAACGAGTTTTTCCACACGACAATAATGGTATTAAATTGTTACACGCGACTGTCGTGCGGCGTGGTATAATAATAATAATAATAATAATAATGACGATTTCGTATCACATCCGTTTGAAATATAACATCGTCGGGGCTGTTTGTTTCGTGGCCGATAACGCGGTCGCCGACTTGTCGCGTACGCGTACACTTAAGATTCGCTCCCACGTAATACGTTTAAGTTTACATCGGATGACGACGGGTCCTAAGTACCACGTTTATATATTATTTCATACGCACGCACACGCACACACGCACACACACTCGTACTGAGAAAATTATTTGTTCACATCTTGAAAACGTCGTATGAGTATATTATATATACAGTAGACGCCGCTTATAAGACTCACGGATATTAGGTTCAGTCGCTTATTAGACTCAAAATCGTCTGGAACGGTCCGGATGTATCCAAATACATTAAAAAAAAAAAAAAAAAATCGGTTATAAGACTCAAATTTCGTGAAATAAATAGTAGAAAATAAACTTTTTTGGTTATAATTTAGAAATAAATTGATATTGAAAAATTAATCGCAACGATGATCGTTATTATAGTGTACCGATTATCTGGAGGCTGCACAGTTACCTATCGTAATTACGGGTACATAAATACACATACGTGGAGCGTCATGCGTTTGGGCGAATTTTTAAAAATTCCAATGTGTTTGGGCAATTTAGCATAATGCGTTTGGCCGAGTGATTTTAAAACATTGTAATGCGTTTGGGCGACGCTGGTAGGATATTTTATCGATGGTACAATTCACCAATACACTCTCAGCACATTTTTTGTTAGCAGAGCCGGCGCTAGCTTTTGTGAGGTCCTGGGCGAAGTATACCACGAGGCCCTTTTACAAGAATAGTCTACCAATTATAGGCGTGTGTTAAGAACTCGAAATCTTATTTTTATTTTTTTTACAAATGGATTATATTATTATATTAAAAAAAAAAATATACAATTATGGAGCCGCGAGGCCCCCAAAAAAGCGCGAGGCCCCGGGCAAGGGTCCTCCTCGCCCCCCATCGCGCCGGCCCTGTTTGTTAGTACACCGAAAACGAAAAGACCCGTTTTTCAAATGGTTAGATTCACTAAAAGTATAATTTTCAATTGAAATGCGACGTTCATTTCTTTTTGTATCGAAAATATAATCGATTTTAAGATCCATATTTTACACTATAATAAAAGTTATACAAACGTTTTCAATGTCCAAAGTGAACTGATATTTGAAAATACATACTGCCGACCTGCAATAAGACTGAGCCATATCTAGATGTTGATATAAAATTCCCTATAGAATAATATTTTTATCTTATAATCATTACAATTTTATCTTTTATAATGTGTCGCACTGCACGTCAATCACTTGTTTATTAAATAACGATAATCCCGATCACAAAGTTCAGGAATAAAAAAAAATATATTGTCTCGCCCAAACACATTACTTTTATTGTACGGGTAAAAAGGAAATTCGCCCAAACGCAAACCGCCCCATACGTACACGTGCACGTAGTTTTTTTTTTATCGGGATTATTAAATTTATTCAATAATAACTAATTGAGAAATGTATTCAACAATAAAGTATGTAATATGTAATATGTGTTAATGTATTAAAATCAAATCAAAATATGACGTAGTAAAATAAAATTTATAAATACGTAATTAATTTTATATTTTTTTTTCCACTTCGCCTATAAGATTCATTCGGTTATAAGACTCACTTTTTGCTGGTCCCAAAGTGAGTCTTATAAGCGGCGTCTACTGTATAAATATTACAATCTCGGAATGATCTGCACACTACACGATACACAATATACGTGTCCCGAAATAAAATAAAACTCTGAGCCGTTAAGACACGTCCGTTAATGTGTCGGCCGCGTGTTTCTCGCTGCGGAGGAGAGATTTTATCTTAACAAGATATTATTTACGTTCGACAGCGAGCGACCACGCGGTCGGTTAATAATATCACCCAAGTTGAATAATACGCGGTACGCCGCCGTGTCGTACGTAAACGTTAACGTTACGCGGTCGACATCAGACTGCCGTCGAGTAACGACGAGTAGCCGACGAATTAGAAAAATCGTTTTTTTTTTTGTCAACTATCGTTATTTAAGCCGTATAGCGAGAGCAAATTTTTACATTTTAATCACGCGAGAAAGTAGCAAAGAAGCGATCAAGATGTAATTTATATGGAAACGCATCGAAAAAGAACGTCCAAAGTCGATAATATTATGATTATCATTTAATTGAATTGGTTAGCTGTTGAAATATCGTTACGGAATAAAATGAATATGAAAAAAAAAATTTAGTACTCGTTCACGCGTTCAACACAGATCCGAATGAGATATGTTTTTTGATAATATGTACAATACGCGTGCGCGCGTATAATATTAAACGTCATCGACATCGAAAATAAAACATTAATTTTATTATACTATTGAAGTAGACGTTTTTCGATCAAATTCATATTGTTCACTGATATCATATTGTGATGTATAATAATAACTAATTAATTTTGAAATAAAGCCCTCGTTCGCCGGCACTACCCGGCCGGGACAACAGCACATTTTCAAACAATAACTAAACCAGAATTAAATTGTGCGTAAATGTGTTCGTCGAGAATACCGTATGCGTACTCGAGAGAAAAATACTAAACTAAATATTACATTTATTTAAAAAAAAAAAAAAAAAAGTGTAATTGTAAATTAAAGTAGTAATATTGTTTCGTTAGTTTCATTAGTCGTGTGCAGAATATATTATTATTTCCACGAAAACAGCAGCAGTCGAAGAGACGGTCTAAATCGAAATTTTTATTAATAACGCGGGGCCGATACCTACACACTAATCAGTGTTCAAACGAAATAAAAACAAAAACATTATTACGTTTCGAAAACAATAATTACACGGCTCAAAATACGATATTACGTGGACGAAAAACAATATTAATATTCGTGGTCCTCCGTACCTAGTTTCTGGTTAATAAAAATGTTATCACACTTCACAGTATTGTACACAGTATTCAGTTTTGAAGTTAATCAAATATGATATACGAGTATTATATTATATTTATTTTATTTTATTATTATTATTATTTTTTTTTTTTTTAACAAAACGACGATACATTGTTTTGCGAGACATGTCATGCATTTTTCGCTAGAATAAATCGCCAGCAATTAAAAAAAAAATAAAAATAAATTATAATAATAATAAAAATAAAACCCTGCCCGCACACAATACGTGTGGCGCGAGAAGACGGACGACGATAATTATATATAATAATAATATTATTATTATTATTATGAAAACTGTCGGCGTTCTCGTATTTATAGAACCCGAAAAAACGACGGTCACAATTCGCTTTTGGACATCCAATGCCAAATCTCGGAGGCATTTTTTTATCTTTTTTATTTTATTTTTTTTATTTTTACGAAAATAACATTTCGCCGTCGTACTCATTGAAATTAATAAAAATTAATCTAATGTAAACCGTTAAAAGAAACACCGCCGTCGTACGTCTTTGTTGTAGCACGAAGAAACATAAAAATAAATAATAAGAAAGAAATAATAAATAAAGAGAGTTATAGAAACAAAAAAAAAAACAAAAAAGTCGAGATATATATCATTGTGAGTCTATTTATTATTATTATTTTTTTTTTTTTGTTAATTATTATTATTATTATTTTTTTCATACGGGTTATGGAGAACGGCGAGCACAATGTGTCGCTGTGCGACGCACATAAGAAGACTAGTCCCCGGGTTTATTTATTTATTATTATTATTACTTTTTTTTTCCACTACCTCCGCCGCCGGCCGTGGTCGTAGATGCCAAAATTACCGGGAGGCCGGCTGCGGACAAGAATAAGTTTCGTGTAGCGTGGCGCGCGCGTGTACTGCCAAAGCGGTCGTCCGCAGCGTCTTACCCGCCGCCACGATCAGGTGTTGCTTGGATCGTATAATACGCGATGCCGAGAGAAACGAACTAGTCCGTTATGATCTACGATCGAGGGCAGATCGAGTGTTTTGAACGCGACAAAAGCGCCCGTCACTATTATCCGCGGCGAAATTTTTCAAGCGAGCTCCTCGTTTTCCCACTCTGTTGGTTTATACGTTTGAATTAGGTTTTCAAGTGAAATTTTTAAACGAACTACGTTTTTATGGAAAAAAAAAAAATTATTAGTTTGTTTACTATTTTCCATAATATTGAAATAAAACGATTTATTATTATTATTGTTATTTTTTTTTTTTTTTTACATTTTCTACTTTAACCATTGTATTATTCTATTATTAATAGGTCGAGAGATATAAGCGTATTGACTTTAGAACAAAGGAAATGCGGAGAACATTTTTACAAGGACTCTTCCTACTGCTCGCCGCTACAATAAACTTAAACGCTTACAATATCTCTTAGACTGTTTTATTTTTATTTATTTATTTATTTTTTTGATCTTTGAGTAAATACGTCAATGTTATGTAAATAGTCTAAAAAGAATTTTATCTTCGTTAACAATAATATGTCATGAACAATGGTAACCATTTAAGAAAATGTAAAAAGTCATACAGTTGAAAAATAGTGATCACAAATAATGTATATTTTTTTTGTCAAAAAACTTAAATTAACTATTCAAAGAAAATAAAAAAAATGTTGCCTTTTCAAACCAATAATGTGAATGTTTGTAAACAAATTATACGTCATTTGTGTGTAATGGTTAATTGAGTAAATATTTTCCAATCCTCTTTGGAAAACTTTTCAGTATTTTTCTTCGAATTCCACTGTTTAATTCCGCATAAAGTTCAGTGTTTTTTTCTCAAGTTTTTTTTTATTTCCATTAACTAACAGTTTATTTATTGAGATGAAACGATCATTGTGGAACTTTCTTCGATTTTTATCATTGTAATGAGCTAATTGGAAAAACAAGCCTGAGACTTCTATGTTCCAGTCATCGTTTTCATTTGTGCGAGCAACGGAGCCACATTGAATAGAGTTTATTTTGGAGACATTTTCAGTACACTATTTAAGATGAAACGAAAAAATGTCATCACGTCATTGAATGAGAAAAATCTCAGTGCTTTTTAAATTTAAAATTTTCGAACAATTGGTATTTTGATTATTGCTATTGAAAACGTACGGACACTTTGATTTAGCATTGATTTGAAAAGGTTTATATCATATTAATATTGGTCAACTTTGTTAAAAAAAAAAAATATCAAATTTTGGCCAACGATTGACTTGTACGATTTGACACCGCGTATCGAAGTTTCTGTATTCTAAGTTTCAACCTAGTCCCGTTATGTCGGGTCTGTACGTGACGACTAAACTGAAAGATACAACGGGTATGGTTGTTTTGATGAACAGTTCGAGCCCATAACGAAATACGTGTTTAAAATTGAATAAAGTACGATCGAAACGCCGTGAAATAGGGATAAATACGTTTATTACACGAGTACATGAATATATAAATACAATGTTGGATATATTTTAAACATAATAAAAAAAAAGCAATCGGCGTTACAACCAGATAATTTACACGTTTTGTCTTTGACGAAGCATTACAACAATGTGTTTTCGTGTCATTTTTAATAATTATTGACCATTAGATGCTATATTGTCGATTACACGACAAAACGGAGTTAGGGGGTAAGCGAGCTGGGGGAGGAAAAGAGTCCCATAGTATTATGTAATATGTAAAATGTATATATAATGTATATATATATATATATATATATATATATATATATATATATATATATATATATATATAAATGTATGCATTTGTGTTACAAAATATGGTTAGTGTTCACATTATCCGGGTAATGTGTGCACTAACTGTACTTATTGTGTAAAATAAAAATACTATTTATAAAACGTACTCGGGTATTTTACACATTATCTACGACCGAGTGGGTAAAGTACTTTGATAAATGTATACGATAAAATAACGATTGTAGATAAATGTTTATGAAGAAACACACGGAATAATATTTAGTACGGTGCTAGTTCGTCTTAATACACGCGTCGTACATATAATAGGTTTTAAAAATTACTTTACGCGAAAAATTGTACGATTGTTTTCATAAAATAGTCAATGAAAAAAATAATAATGCAGCTTATTCATCGGCAGTTGAGTATAACGAAATAGTTGATACTATACGTCGTATTTAAAGGTGGATTGTGTATATGTTACGGTGAATGATGAATATTGGTCAATGTCGTCATTCTCCGGTGAATGATGTCTTTTACCAAAATGATTCGATTATGTAGGTAAATGATGTAAAAAACCAGATTTTAAATTCAAATGTACATCTTTCACCGGTCATTGATGTCATTTACCAAAACTAATGGTAAATGATGATAAATCTCAAATAATACACTGATTTTTTTAAACTGATGATTTATTTTTGGTGGACGTTTCATTTTTTATTTTAGGTATTTATTTAAATGGGATAATATGTTAATTAAATTAATAAAATACGTGCATATTACAAATTATTTATTTGTACAATTTTGGTTGCTATGACATTTTGAAGTACACAACATTTCCGCTGCATTGCAGGCACATTTTTTAGTACCACAACCAGTTTTACAGTTGCATCGATTAAATCCTTGATGACCAGCTATTCCATGTCCTGCAGCTTCTCTTAATGTTATTTCCCTGTCTTTAATTTTTTAATTTTGATGTCTCCCCACATTTCATTTAAATTTGTTATGATAGAATTAACAAACTCACGACCATTATCCGAGTGGAGTATAGCGGGTGCACCAAATATTGTATAAATATCTATCAGATTTAAAGCGATTTCTTCGGCCCTTTTTGTCTTCAGAGGTTTTAAAATAACAAATTTCGTTAAATGATCATAATAATTCATTATATAACGATAATTATTATAATTTTGATATTGCATGTCAATCAAATCAATTTGCGCTCTTGAATTAAATGCGGATTGTAGAATAGGTTTTGTCACTAGCCCTCTTTTCGGATTTGATTGTTTTACTTGACAATTACTGCATAAACCTAAATATGCCATAACTGCCTCCGTTGTCACATTACAATATTTTGTTTTTAACACAGCCATCATCCTGTTTCTACCACCATGCCCTACTGATAAATGTTCGGTGTGAATTACTTCAAACAACTCGTCTACTGTGACGTAATATAAAACGTCAGATTCATTATCAAATATAGGTTTAATCAATTTTTCTTTCCCCCCAATTGACACAACATCATATTTACGTATAAGTCTATTATTCGTTACTGTTTTTTTAGTGTTCCAATTTTTAATTCTTTTATTTTTTTAATTTTGTTGTTATATTCTTCAGAACTAAAATAAAATATGTTATCACCTCTCTTTTTACTGCTGACAATTTTGTCAATTGCTGCTTTAAATTTTTTCTCCATACTTGAATATCAAAATTAAATACAACTATTATAATTTAATTTAACTTTTATTATACTTTGTTCACTGGTGACACAAATTTTCACTAATAATATTATAAGACACACTCGTCGCGTATACAACTCGCTATAATATGCCCGTAGATACTAACTAATAAACAAAACGATTATCTCATATTATTACTCGGATTATCGACGTTATTGCTAGTTGGGATTTTCGTTTATCTATCTACTTCCGTCATGATATTTTTAACTAACGAAGCTTATTTGGCACTTACACGCTTATCGCTGATCGTTCGCACCGACAAAAAAAGTATTGAACATCATTCTCCAATTAAACTGGTGATTGACGACAATAACCGGGGAATGTCTGCATTTACAACATTTACCAATTTTTAGGTAAATGACGTCATTTACCGGTGAATGACGACATTTACCACGTTTACTTCATTCACCGTAACATATACATTACACTGTTCATATGGACAAGGTTCACATTACCCGGGTAATATGTACACTAACCGTTTTCGTACTTTAACCGTAACATATATATATATATTTATTATTGTTATTATTACACAAATTATTGGATGATTACGAGGCAACTGATTATATTTTTTTTTGAAAGGGGGTAAAAATTTTTGATTTTGCTTATTTTGATGATTTTAAGTGCTTCAAGTCCCGAGCCCTGCTTATTACCTAGAATTCATACATCGCGCGGTTCGGGCGAGCATGTTGTGAACCCGCGTCACGACGATACGTCAGTTTCAACTATACCACCGACGGTAACGAGATTAAGAGCGCTAACGTCGAAAACGAAAATATCGAAGTCACCGTACGCCGCGGTGTGTAGCAGCACGCCGTGTGAATAGTTACGTGTTTTGTGCGCACGCAGCGATAAATAATAATTCTCACAGAGTCTCGTTTAGGTGCTCTCGGTAATTTTTTACTCGCCGTACCGCGTCGTCATACGGGGGGGGGGATAGAGGTGGTTTCATTCATTACGATTCGAACTCATCGTCGTACACATTAAAACGGTACAATACGACGTTTTTTTTTTGTTTTTTTTTCGGATAAAACATTTTTTTCTTTTTGTTATTTCTACGCGCGTGATTTTTTTTTTTTTCGTTTTTAATTTCCTCGAGAGGACCCTACCGTAATGATACCCGTGTGTTTTGTATCCTTTCTACCGACGTACTCGTAGCGAATTTGCGTTCAAAAGCGCCGTGCTCGACCTTTTAATATTACAGCGAAACCGACCTATCGTAAAACTTAAAGGCAATGGACGTTATTCGCGTTCCTATACGTAGAGCGCAAATTTTTTATTCATAAGCGAGTCGTAAGCGTTTTGAAACTGTCGCGTTATACACGATCGTGTATTCAAAATTAAAATTACAAATATCGCGAAAACCCGGCACGTAAGAGCGCGGATAACGTTTAGTCTTGAAGTTCGATAAAATTCACTCAATTATTAAAGCTCATGACGAAATTGGTGCAGAAGGACGGACGTTTTCTACGTAGTACGTACAAGGGAAGACGAAAACGACACACGTGGCTATTTGCTTCTTCTTAAATGGCAACTTCTTTTCATAATCACGAGTAGAGTAACTTCCGTATAACGAAGTCTCACGGTTGTATTTAATACAAATAACATAGATACACATCAATATGCATAACGCTGTCAGTGGATTTTATTTAAATTTATTTAATTTGTTTTTTAACTTAATTAAAAACTTAATTTTCACCGAGATAATTTGTAAATCGACATCAATTATTGTTTTTTGTTAGTTGTAGTATCTAAAAAAAAAAAAATTCTACTTCAATACGTTTTACAAGAATAATTCCCGATATATTTATGCGTTGTCTTAAACCGTATTTTACAACACAAAATCGTTAAATGTTTTATGTTTTTCTATGAGAAAATTTACAATCGTATGGTGAAAAAACAAATATATACGTGTTGTTGAAAATGTATCCATTATAAAAAAATACGAGATTCGTTGTATAGTTGATACATTTATTCATAATTGACAGCGAAAGTTGTGGTTTTCAAAAAAAAAGTACTCAACAGAAAACGTAAAATAGAAGATTTTTTTTAGAAAGATTCACAATACTAAGAAAGAGAATATTATTTTTTGGAAATTTCGGCATTTAAATTCGTTTCGATTGAATCGATAGTTCGAGATACGATACAAACTTTTACAATTCAGACTACTGGAGTTGAGAGTAGGGATACCCCGCAATAATGCATTTAAAATACAGGGTTATATATTATATGAATGGGTTTGTTCAAAAATCAGGCAACTCCACTTTTTTTCAAAATCAGGTTTTAATCGAATTTGATAAAGGAAAAAAAATACGAGTTTTTCTGTACAAGAACGAGACAAATCGAACAACCAGTATGGGAAATATAACGTATTTGGAGTTGTCTTGTTCTTTTTTTTTTTCTGTGGAAGAACAGGGTAGCTCAGGAGCTATCTGGTTTTTGCCACGAATTTTTGTCACGTTAAATATGTTTACTATAATATTATATTATTTAAAATTATGGTACCTACATATATTATGTCACAAGTTATGAAGAGTACATTTAGTTTCTACATTCAGGGTAAGAATGTAGTTGCATTATGTTATAATATTTTTGAGTAGATAAAAAAATTTAATATTGAACATATTTTGAAAAAAATCATTTTTCCAATATTTTACTGATGCAAATTATTCTATTTGTGTCTTATATTATACATTTCATGATTAAGAAAATGAAACTGAGTTTGATATAAATTAGAGTTAATAATTTTGAAAATATAATTAATGAAAAATATAAAGGTATATAAATTTTAACAAACATTTCTGGGCGAAAAACCAGGTAACTCCAAACATTTTAGGTTAATATTAGCCTTCATCTCAAATCAAAAACGAAAATCAAATCACGTACTACGGCATATTTTTTGTCGTGGTCTAACATTTCTAAATATTGATACCTAACAACATTAGATTTACCTTAAACTCAATATTTTTAAAACGGTTTTTTATGTCTCCTGAACAATTACGAAAAATGGAGCTGCCTGCTTTTTGCACGGACCCCTTCATATTATATAAACATAATTTGTGTGCCATACTCTCTGTAATATAATTCTGTTTTAATTCGACACGATTTATATATTTATATTTTTGACAATATGAAAATCGATACAACACCTCGTCAAATACCGATGTTGTAATGATGGCTATAATATCATAGCTGGAAATAGGCGTCGAGTAAATATAGATATCGTCGTGCTCTTTTTTTTTTTTTTTTTTTTTTTTTTTTTTTTTTTTTTTTTTTTATCGCGAACGAGTGAAACACGAAAAATTCACTAAAACGCACCCAGCGTCCTCAATACCCGCGGGTAACCACGCGAGACTCGACAGAATGTTCTGATATTATTAACCCAGATTACCTAACCAATGAACGAATTATTTTTAAAACATTTTAAAACTTAATCAAGACCCAAGCTATGTTAATACGAGCCTTTGTCATTGTTTTGCGCGCCATCGATTGTTTATTTTTGTCTGTTTTCGAGTGTGCTTACTCGTACGAAATGATGTCTAAGAGACCCCTTATAATTAGAATATTCAATAAACGGATTGTCTCCGATAAACACGAGACTCGAGTAGTGATTCGAACAAAAGCGAGAAAAAGTTTGCTAAACAACTCGGGTTCTTCGGTTTTCGGTACGCGTAGCGAAACCCTGTACGCATGTGCTATTGTTTGATATCGTAATAATTAACCGCTCGAGTGTTCCTAACGAATGATTCAGACGATGTCGACGATTACGATTACGATTTTAGAGGAATGACAGACAGAAATGTCAAGAACGCTCGTTCGCCGTTCGTAAGGAAAACCTAGACACGTGTACGGCGTTGTGAAATCGCGGTGATTACCGACCCGTGCAGCACCGTACGCAGAAAAAAGTTTTGGAGGGTGATTTGAAAATCTGTTATTGAAAATAAGACCTTTTTTTAAAAAACCATACGAAATTTAAATATGGAAATAAGCTATACTTTTAATACTTTTTTTTTTTAAATGTTAACATAGATTTAATAAAACAAATTACAGAACTAAATCGAATTTTCTTGGATTTTTAGCTATTATGTTGAGCGTATTATTACTCGCGACTTCTATATCTCTGTGTATATTTGACAAAGTCAATCCGTTCGATCTCTCTTCTCCTGTACTGTTTCGTAAGTACGTTTTCAACCGACGAAGGGAAGAAAACGAGCGTTCACTTGTAGCTACAAGTTTTTCCCGTAGTATAATAGGTATAATTTTATTTTATAATAAGTCCTGATTAAGTATTTTTATTTTTAAATTAAAATCCAATTTGTTAGCATTTCGTTTTTATTTAGCTTTAGCCAGTGTTCCACAAGTAAAACATGATAGGTACTACACTTGTCTATTAAAATATAATTATATGACAATATTATCTAACTTAAAAATCAAATAAGTAAATAACCATTCAGAAAACTTAACGTTTCGGGGGGTGTTTGATCACCCAAAACTTTCTTTTGAAACCATCGTATTATTCTATCGATTTCGCGCGATCTACATTACGTAGGACTTTAAGGTGAGTACATTTTATTTCGCGCCGCGCCGGGTAATAACCTTCGTTCTCGTTGTTTTCGCGGCTCGACGTGCTTTTTCGAAATAACTCGATCGGTCCCGATTCGGTCTGTTCGATTTTGCGATATTAGTTCAATAAGAGGTCGGGTAAACGACCGTACTAATACTAAACTAAATTCGTACAACTGTGCCGTATTAAACGGTAGTGCACTGTTTAGTCATTCGTTCGTTTGCAGTTAGTATTGTAATATAATAAGTGGGTACAGTATTAATGATGTTCCGATAATTTTTTATGATAGTATACTGTGCTGAACGAGACCAAAATAAGGATATTAACTAATAAGAGGATTCTTAGATTCTTAATAATCCAAGTAATCAAACCATATTATGTTCTAAGGCTAACTTGACGTTCATTTTCAAAGACCGGACAAAGTTTTTGTACCTCTTAGAAAAAAAATATATACAGGTTTTATAATAACTTCTCGGGGATAGGTAATAATATGTAATATTTTTATTTAGCTTTCTACAAGTTTTTCGCGAAAAATTAAGGCTATTTGTGCCTAATATAATATTCGATGGCCATTGAATGTGATAAAAATTTTAACACAAATTAATTAACAAGCGAAGTGGTCATTTTTTTTTTTATCCTGTGGGCCTATCAAAAAGTTTGCCTTACTGTCGCAAAAACTAAAATGACGTCACAGTCACCGACAGATCGATAAACAACTACTATAATTTTGTTTGTAGTACGACTATAGGTATACGCTCCTACAATATCAAATAGTAGGTATCTGTTATAATTTTATTATACTACAACAGTTTAGAACTATGGAGTCAAGAATAAATCAAAATTTAAAAAAAACCAAAACAAAAAGTATTTTTTTCCTTTTTTTTCTTTTTAAGAATTTGTTTGAGAGTATAATACGTAGTATAGCCAAGCAATTTTTTTTTAAAAGCCTGAGAGTGTACGGCGTATAATATGTAGTATGCTCAATGGGAACACTACCGTACAGTATGTGTGAGCAATAACACATCGCCAGCAGACGGTTCGTAAACGTGAACGAAACGAATCGGATAATACCGAAGCGAAAATCGCGATTTGCATTTTGTGCGTCGAGACGACAATTATTATTTGGAAAAATCATCGTCGAAATCAAAATTATTACAGCGGTGATGTACCCGAAAACGTAAGTCACAGTCTCGATTACCCGCAAGTACAATATTAAAATTGTCTAACTTATCTACGATATCGTTCTTTTCGAATTTCGTGCCGACCATTTTATTTGTCTGTGTTTTCGGACTGAATATTATTGTAATAACTCGCTCACACATGTGCAATTATTCATCGTTCCTTCTACCTACGCGGTCAACGTCGCAGTTATAATAATAATAATAATAATAATAATAATAATAATAATAATTATATTAATATGTCTTTGCGGTCGGTTCGTGTGTCACACTGGCACTTAACAAGAACATAAATCACGAGTGCGTTTTCCACTCGTATCCGTCGTCGTCATATATTTGCGTTTCAAAAATCGGTGTAAGTCAACAAGTGTATCGGCACGTTACCCCACTACCCGGCCACCCGGGCACTAGTTTAAACCTCGCGTTTTTAAATAATCACGATATTATTAATACTTTTAAACTCGCATACGGTTTTTTCAAAGTCCTGTTGACTACGTTGCATTTTTATGGTTGTCATAATATATAATTATGTATTATAATTATTGTTGTTCAGAAAACTTGAAATTTTTATCTCATAATAGTATCTATTATACGTGTGCGTTTTTTTTTATTGTATTATTTATCGGATTTAACTGTTTTATTCGATCGCATCACAGTTGGTATGAATGAAAACGATTTTTATTTTTCGATACAAACATAATATGAATACACTTTTAATAACGAATTTGTGTACGAAACGTTCGTTAATAATTTATTAAAAGAGAAAATATTACCCGAAATCCATCAGTTACTAGAACCAATAATTTATTCATTGACACCTTTGCAATCTATCCAGACTTGTAACAAAAAATGAAAAAATAATAATAAACAAATAAAAATATATCGTTATTTTTCGTTACAGAATAAATGATTAAATGATTTCTCATTTTTGATTATCATAAAGTAATGATTATAATGTATTTAAGTACCAACATACAAATTCAAACGTTCGGTTAATTTTTTTGCGATTGATTTTTGTATACTATAGACAAAATATTGAACAATGTTTACTATAGGTAGTGAAAATAGCATGTACTTTTATTTTCGAAGAAACTATTTCAATTTTTTTATCAAATGCACTGTCTGTGTCTCGTTAGACTACCATTTTCAAAGAATTATTTCATATAAACACCACATGAAAATGGGTTTTCACTAGAGCGAATTCCATTATATCTAGTTGAAGCTCTATTTACGGAAAATAATGAAAAACCGTATAAAGACTAGTTTTTTCTTTGAATTCGGAAGTGGTTTTTATTTCTGAAAACGAAAAACTAAAATTGAACGTAGACTTTGTTAAATAGAAATATCTATGTTAACTGAATATTTTTCTTTTTATAATTTTTCGGTTATCTTATTTTTCCAAACTATTCACGCTGTCTAATAAAGCAAATTAAATAAATAAATAAAAAATAATAATGACGGTGTTTTTTTTTATTTTTATTATGTGTTTATTATTTCTACATACATCATTTATCATTTGAAAATACGTGGTTCGGAACACGTATGAAAATAATAATGTGCGTATAACATGTACGAGAATAGTAATTTTAAAACGAATTACTCTCTTCGGTACCATCTCGGGGGATATGATTTATATATATTTTTTGGACGTCGTTACGTGAAATGTTGACAAGGTTAAAAATATTCAGTGAAAACCGGATTGACGGTCTTTTTTTTTTTCTATGAATAACGAGTACATTTTACGAACAGAAATGAAACATTTTACAAAACGATTCATGCGTACCACTCCTTTCGTTACCGACTTTTCTATAGTTTGAAATAATAAATACGAGGCAATAAAAAGTATCGGTTATAGTTTCAAAGTGATTTTATACTCTCTTCTTAAAAGTTCTGTGCGTTAAATGTTTCATTTGTTGTGTTAAAATTACGAATTATTTCTCGTCCGTGCGGGTTTTCTTGCAAAGCACTTCAAAGTAAGAAACCGTTCTATTGATGATCATCGCTGTGTATCGTATAATCGTCTTGTGGTTAGTGATGTACTTGAAGATGTTTTATTACCAATCGACCATCTGGAAAACTAAGTTTCTACGGTTAAAAGCCAATGGAGTTTTATTTGGTTAGCGTTATTTTCCGTGTACAGTAGACAGCTCATAATATTTTCGATTTTAAACAGCTTAATATGCTAAACGTAATCGAGATAACTCTACAAAGGCGTACGTGAAACTCGAGATTATTTTATTTGACGAGACGAAATCGGTTTTTTTTTTTTTTTTGTAAAATCTTCATTTCTGTCGCGTTCTTTAGACGGTTTTCCCGTCTCTACGTCGGTTTTTAATAATATTATATTTTATTCGCGTCGAGCCACGTGAAAACCATTCGATTATCACGTGAAAACGTTCATTCCGGCTTACGGAAACAATTCGAACGTATGTTTGTTTTAACATATATTAATTCGACCGTCGCGTGCTCGTAGATCGGATGCCAAGAATGTACGTAGTTTTTGGCGAGGTGTGTTTGTTTAGAAACCACGAGTTAAATTATCGACTGGAATTTTCGCGTAATCGTATTCGAAACGGACAAAACAACTAATTAATTTTGTGAAATCCGTTTGATACCCATTATTCATCGGAGACACGTTTTTTTTTTTTTTTTTTTTTTTTTACAAATTTTGATTTAACGATACGGACGTCATAAAAAACACGCCGTAATGGCCGGTGAAAAGTTGCGTCCGCGTGATTTACAGATTAATTATCAGACTGTTGATCATCGCGCAAATTAATCGTTTTGAATATTCAATTTTTCGCGAGACGAAAACGCGCACCGCAAATAGAAACCGTACGCGTGACGAGCGCTTTTCGGCTCAGGTCCGTTTTTATGGTAAACCTGTCGTGCGCATCACAATGTCGGTGACGTTGAAATCGTCAAACACAAGTAATTACAGTCGAACTTGGTTAACTCGAAGTCGAAGGGACCGGGAGAAAGTTCGAGTTATCCAAATCGATTATTGATAATCAACGATTATTGAGTAACAAAGCATTATATTTGTAAATATTGTGTATTTTGATATTTCCTTCCCAATCAAACATAAACTAATTACAGATTTGGAAGTGTATCATAAGTTCTACATTGTGTATCGTAAATTCTTTTACGAAAAAATACATTAATTTACTTAAAAACTCTGAATTTTGATATTTCTCCTTTCCAATCAAAAATATTTTGTATTCTAAAACACCATTTCAAATTTTTCTGAATGACACAGATTTTCTAAAAGTTTCATTTTCTAAAATATAGATTTTATTGTCGTTCTAAAACTCGGCATTCCAAAAGTTGACTTTCGAAAACATGAATCCAAATCGAGTATCGAGGTAGGCGAACAGACATTGTTAGGCCGGCAGCACCACCGTCGTCGCGGAGAACGTGTAAGAAAACAACGTGAATAATGTGCTATAAAATATAATATCAGACCATAAGTCGAGAGTGATATTTACACGAATATTTACGGGTTTAATGTGTCGAGAAGTGTTATGTCTATATCGTTACCCCGCGACTATAAAACTTCGAGACGAGTTCTAAAGCGCACTTAAAAAAAAAAAAAAAAAAATACGGTGAATTATTTGGCATGGCCGGGACAGCAACCTGTATGTTGAACCGAATCATGAATACTGTAAATCCGTCAATCCGTGCAGATATGGTTTATAAGAGTAGCACTATAGTTAACATTCATGTTATACGAAAACTGATGCAAAGTGTATATACTATAATAATACCTCTACGCATATATTACACACACACACACACACACACACACACACACACGCGCGCATACAAATATTGTAAAGAGGGTGATTGTTAAGCATGCCCCTATTTTAAACCCGGCATAATCTTCGAATTCGAGTATATTGTCACGTATAGTATTCAAAACGTCAATAGTGCAATATTGTTATAAAAGAAATTATATGTTTTTTTTTATTTATACGATTTTTTATGTTTTTAATTTTTTTTTAATGGTAACCATTTTTTAACAATGTGATATTACAAAAGAGGATAGTAACATTTTTTGTTTTTTTTTTTTTTTTAGATATATTGATATTCAGACTTTTATTAATAGACCGACAGTTTACAATATTGGTCCATTAGTAAGAATGTAAATAGTGAAATGTATTCTGAAATAAGTCTTCTCTCTAATTATTATACTATGCAGTAAATAATGGCCACCATTCAAGAATAGTAAAAAACTCAAAAGTCACGTAGATAAAACACAGTGAAATAAATATTTTTTCCGTAAAATTGTAATTTGATATATTTTTAAAAAAATGTTTACAAATAACAAAAAAAAAATCGAATGTACGTTTTTCATAGAGTTGAAAATGGGGTGAGCGCGTTTGAAAAATATCTCCATACATATGTACCATAAATAGACATACGCATGAATATACATGTTTTTTTTGTACTCTTTGGAATATTTTATCATACAAAAAATCGGAATGCTTTCTGCGTCACGAGTCCCGTACTTAACGTATACGTGTTAGTTACATGAATTTGTTTGTGCCTGCGCTTTAAGATCGTATGTTATTATCATTATTATTATTGTTCCTATATTTTTCCAACTATACGTTTGAATTTTACTTCGTGAAAACGTGAAAAAATGAAATTCAGACCGACTGGCAAGTTGTTAAAAAAAAAAAAAAAAAAACAAATAAAATTGTAACGCAGAAGTATCAGCCGTATGCGGCCGGCCGGCTCGTGCGAACAAGACAATAACTCATAAGCCCTTTTCAGCCTGGACTGGGTAAATTGAAGTCGGCAACAATTTTGTGTACGTTCTAAAAACGGTAAATCGAGGCCCGAAGAAAAAAAAAAGGTAGTAGATAAGTTGAGTGATAGTTATATTATACTCGTATATTTAAAATATATTATCAACTGCGAGGGAGAAAAACTTACTGATTAAAAACATGCGGTTAAATATGGCCTTAAAAAAATTAATTTTATTATTATTCTATATAAGTTTTAACTAGATTTATTTTATTTAATTGATTTGGAATCTTTTTTAAATGTTAGATCTCATTCTTCTTAATTGTTATTTTGCTCCTAATAAAACAAAAAAGATATTTTAAAATAATTGTTGAATTATTCTCAAATATTTACCTTACCTAAATAAGATTTGCACTGAATTATTAACATTTCTTTGATATTTTCAAATAGCAGAAAATGTACCACTTACCTACTATTTGTTAAATAAAAATACAAAAATAGACATTATAAATACTGACCATTATTATTATTTTGAAATAAAATGTATCTTTATCGTCTTCATAAGTTTATAACAAATTATTGACCTTGTTTCATGAAAAATATTCTCCAAAGCGCTTGATTTTCGATAAACCATCAAAATATGCATTAAAAGCTTCAAATATGCTCGTATAATCAAAAATATGCCCCTTAAACTGATTAAATTGAGATTATTATATTATTGAATATTAAAGTTTCTAGTTTCTACTTGTATTTGCTCATCTGTAATGAAAACGTAACCGCGTAGTGGCGTAGAATGGTGTGAAAAGTTTAGAATAAATTTAAAATGGAAGTCGTGATTTGCGAAAAAATACAAAACTGTACTTTTGAATGATGGCCAACTTCTTGGCGATGGCTAACTCAGTCACATCGTAAGATGGCTAACTAACCTAGTTAATGTTTAAAAATCGATGAATAACGAATCGATGTAAACAAATGGACCGGGTGTAAATTTACACGCGAGTATTCTTTTAAAACTACTCGGAACGTTGTTAACGCAGAGATTTTCAGTGATCACGTTCACGATAAACTTTTTGAAGTTGTCCTTAAATATGTTTTTAAAACGGTGCGAATCTGGACGTGATAATACTGTCGATGTATAGATATCGATATTAAGTGAATTTACTTCTGGTAAAGTTCATTAGATATGATAAGTATACAAATATAGTCATCATTCGTTCTATTAACTTAATTTTAATAACTTAGTTTTAATTACTCGACTTATCTACTCAACTACTGACTTTTTTTCAGAATTCAAGTTACCTACCGTTTTCTCCTTTCCAGGATCCAGCTAACCGAGAAAATAGGTAACGGGGGATGCAATTTACCAATATCGTTTTAACCGTCGGCCACACCGTCCCGAGAACACTCGATGATAACACGCGTGATATCGATATCGAACAACAAACAACGACGACGAATAATAATTCTCACTATTGTTGGACAACGATATAATTTTCAATATCGATATCGTTTAGTTATTAACATTTATTTATTGATATCGTATCGCGATATATCGATGTGAAATACTAAAATATTTATGTTATAATATGTTATTAACATTTAACTTTTTATAAGCAATATTAAATTAATTCATAATTACAGATTTTTACTGTTCCTTTTAATAATTACTTACTAAAGTTACTTAATAAAAAATAAAAATATCAAATAATTATTTATTATCGAACTTAATATTTATAATACCACCGAGCATCTAATAACTATTAGATAATAAAATTCATGAATAATATTAATAATATGAAATAATAATTTTTTATATACTAATAGCTAAAACAGAGGTTCCCGACATTTGTTGACTCACGGCACCCTTAGTATGATTTAAGTTTTCATTTTTGTTTACTATGATTTGGCATATTTTTTTTTCAAAAAATGATGAGATTAAAAAAAATAAAAAGTCAAACGAATAAACAATTAAAAAAAAAAAATAAATAGCCTTGATTAAATGACTTTCTTAAAGTCATACTATGAAAATTTTCACTTAAAACAAATTTATATATACTAAAGAAATTAAAAAAATTTAGTTTCTAGTGAGTCGTTAAAAAAAAAAAAAATTCAAACAAAGTCTGTTACCTTCATTAACACACGAGATATTCCTCAGTACAAAATTTTATATATTACAAATGGGTTTATTTTCGTGGAATAACCAGTGTATAATATAATAAAGACCCCGTCTTATTATATTATAAATCATTCAGGCGTTTTGTGTAACAGTCGCGGTAGTACAATACACGCAGTTTGTTTTCTATCGTTTTGTTACGGAAAACATAATATTTTATGATGTTAACAAGCGCATAGGTTGAATAAACTGAAAAGCTATTTTCTAGTGCCTAGTGTTTTATGGAAATTTTTTAAAATACACGTAATCCTGACGGGCGAAAAATTCCAAATAAGATTATGCCTACGGGCGGGTTTTAGTCGGTTACCGTTGTTTTGGGTGATTTTTAAACTTTAAAAAAATAAATGTACAACCGTTTGAAATCCAAGGTTTAACAGTTAATAATTACTAGGGCTCGGATTTAAATTCTCTAAAAATATTTAAAAAAATGCATTTATGACCTAAAAACTCTAAAAAATGCCCTTTCAAAAAATGCATAATTTATCAAACAAATTCATATTATTATTAAAAAATGAGTAAAAAACGAAACTATATTTGCATTACATTATACAAAAAATAAATAAATAAAAATAACAAAATTGAGTAAAAAACTCAATAGGAATATAAAAAACTGTACAATAGGAATTTCTTATGTTTTGGAATTCAAATGAACGTCGGTTGTCTGCCAAGTTTTTCTATACTGAAAATGACCTCTCTCCATCAACTGAGGTGATAGGAGCAAACTCGAAAAATGATATGTCGTGTTAGGTGCCGAGTCTTCTCGAATAATATTTTCTGGATTAATACCTTCTTTTTCTTCTTCTAATATTTTGCATATTTTTTTATTATTAATAACGAGAATATGATCGAATAAGTGTTCGGTACACTTGATACGGCCGATTGTTATTTCGATTTTCGCATTTCCCTATTTTCAAAGTCCTCGTCTCCGTTCCGTGTCACGCTTACGTGCAAAAATGTTTATAGATATTTTTTCGCGCACAATTATCGCCCCGCCGCCGTTTCGCGCGATCACGTTTATTCGATTTTTTTTTGCATTTTTACCCCCCTATTTTTTTTTTTTAATTTTCAGTTTTTCAGTCGTCGACTCGCGCACGCGATTTCGCACTCACATAATACCCACGGTCCGTTATTCGTTCACAGGTGTGTGAGTAGACAACGGCGGGCGGACGGGCGAGTGGAATCGGATAAGACCGAGAGCCGCCCGCGCGGTCGACTCTGTTTTATATCGACCGGCGGATCGGCGGCGCGGCAGGTCGCGTGTATAATACATACGGCGCGCCGTCGTCATTAAAAACAGAAGATAAAATTTCATCCCCGAGGGACGGACGGGCGGCTATTACCGCGCGGAAACCACCGTGACGGTCGCGCGAGCACCTTCTCGTTTTCACGACCGTATCGGTACTTGGCCCCGTGCAGCCGGAGTCGTCGGGAAAATCGTCGGGGGCGAGAAAAACAAAACAAAATAAAAAAAAAAAGAAAAAGAAAGATAACCGTAAAGTCACTCAGGGTGTCCCGTCAATTGACCTGGCGATTCGATCCCGGACAACGAGAAAAAATTTTAATTATTATTATTATTTTTTTTTTTTTCATATTTTCTGCTACTATTTTTTTTTTTTTTTATTCAAGTGACCTTTTGATTTTTTTCAGTTCACTTAGTCTAATAGTTTTATCGAACAGCTAAGTAGTTGCAATACGTTTGCGAGGACGGCGTATTTGCTATACTTCTTCCCATTGCGAATATGAACTTTGAATGGTTAATAACTTCTAAACCAACGATCGGCAACTGGCGAACCGCGGTCCGTACGTTATTTCAATTTCCATCGTGACTAGTAAAAAAAACGTCGTTTCGTACAACAATTTTTTTCATAAACAAGTAGAGAACAAAGTTAATCTTGAGCCTTGAGGAGACGTATTTCGTATTAGATGTTCTACGAGAATTCCCGATTTCAAGTTACTAGCCATAGACGAAAAATGCAATTTCTCATATAACATTACGAGACACGTTTACTCTTCAAATAATTTTAACATTTTAGTAATAACTATGGAATAAAGTTAAAAAAATTAATTTTTTTTCTATGGACCCCTCTCACGTATTATTATAGTTTTCCGGACTCCAGTAGAAATCACTTGCCGACCCCTGTTCAAAACTATTGGTCTGACAGTGAAAATTCAATTTTTTTTTTTTTAAATTTTTTTTTCAACATGATCTTTGTTTTTACAATTTTTTTTGTCATAAATTATATAGAGTATAAGAGTATTATATTATATTGTAAAATAGTTTATGAATTGATTTGATTTAACAAAATGTACTTAGATTATAAGTTGTTTTGCTATGTCAACGTTCTGATGATACCGATGGTGAAGATGATGATGATGGTTCTGGAGGTAGCATGATGTCTTGTGGAAGACGTGGCTTTAGCCTTCGGTTTTTGGTTCTTTTCCCAATTTTGAAGTGAAGGGCTCCTTCTGTTGTGTTGAGTTTCAAACGAAATTTTTAAATTGTTTATTAATCCATACAGAAAATTTCTCTTTTTACAAAAATATGTCATAAATATTAGTGTTTTATTGAAGAAAATCTAACGATTTGAAAGGTAAAACAAAAATGGTAAAAATTATTTTTTCCATAACAATGCAGTTCTATTCTAAAAATGTACTTTTAAACATTTTACGTGAAAAAAAAATTCAAAATCGTACACGAACTACTTAGCGTTCAATCACATTGTGTTATTCCCCGTGAGACGTCTTGTGTTTAAATTTATATGGACAGCGTAAACGTAACTTTCGAAAACGAAAAAAAAAAATCAAAATCACTTTCACCTTTTTCATTACAAGGATATAACTAAACTAAAATCATATTGCGGGCGCCTCAACTTTGTTAATAAAAATCGTTTGTAGTTTCAATCACGTGCGCGCTCGGTGAAGGCTGGTTGGGAGTACTGAATCGTGGCATGGAACACGGACATCGTATTTCGGAATAAAACTAATATATTATGGATGAAACGACGAGGGCAACGTACTCTTTGTTTTTGTTTTTTTGAAACCATAAAATCGTAGATTATACAGAGTGATTGATATGGAAAACCCATAAATGCGTATATAAATATATATATATAAATGGAATTGATGTTTTTTGAAATATTCTAAAGTTATTTACCACATAAAATATCTTCACTAATCCAATAATTCAATTAATTTAATCTAACATAATCATATATTTGATAGTTTTCGAAACATTCCAACTCACTAGTATCTTGATAAAGTATGTCTATATGATATTTATATTTATTATATATGTTATAAAACTTATCTGATTGATTTACTTATGACCCACAAAATACTTGATTCGGTATGTACTGAATGAGGGTAGTTTATTTGACAAATTGAATGACTTTTATCTCTTTAATTGCTTTCAACTTTTATTATTATTATTTTTTTTTAATGACTTTTATACACTACCGTGATACAATTTAATTAAAAAAGAAAAAAAATGTCTTTTTTGTTTCAATTGTAAATGATTTTTTTTTCGGTTTTTAGTTTTCTCGGATAATTTATATAACCATAGTTTATATAACAATATTTTGAAAGAGAAGATTCGTTTTTTAGAAATGTTCGTAATATTTAAATTTGTGTTATTGGACCGAAAATGTAAGGTATTTACCTAAGCATTGAAAGTCTGAAGAGAATCAGTGGGTTTCCTCTGCAAATCGTAGTGCTCTTATTCTGATGATCTCAACTTTAAAACTTTATATTTTATACTATTAATTCTACAGCACAAATTTATATGAAAACATTTCCTGAAAAAAGTATTCTCTTTTATAGCTCTGAAAACTAAACAGAAAATCAAAAACTTTCTAAAAATATTACGTTGATAAAAAATAATAAATCAATTTTTTTTTCATAATGTCGCTATGCATATTGTGGTAATAATTGAAAAGAGTTAAAAGATTTCAAAATAATGAGTTGAACAAAAGTAATCGAATTTATTAAATTTGTCAAATAGACCTGATACACTGTACGCATATACCTAATGTTAAAAAAAAAAGCAAATATTGGTAATTTGGTATTTTAAATTAATATTTTACCTATATTAATCGCATCGGTAATGTCTATAATGTATTATTGAACATGCGCAATTAATTCTGTAATAGTGTAGTGTCGCGCTCCGCACGAGTTGAAAAGTTTAAAAAATTAGTTTACTTGAAACACCGAGTGGCCCACCCTTATTATATCTATAGAATAAACGGTAATATTTATGATGTACGACACACATTTAATTAAAAATGCAAATTTACAATGTGCACTCGTATGTTTATACTGGTATTGCGATTATTTTATCGTTTTTAATTTAGTCGATTAATTCTACGAGTACACATATAACAGCAAAACTCGAGAGAATCTATTTCGTGTACGTATTCTACCTCGCATATGGTAATTTGGAACCAAGCCATAAAACTTATGTGGTAAAATGTTTAATGTTTTCGGAAAACGCAAGCAAAACATTTCTTATATTGATTCTGTACAAATAAATTCTATTAGTGTAACTCATTTGAATAATTTTTCCGAGAACATTTTTACACCAAGAACATAATGTAATGAATCGATATTTGAGTCGGCTGAAAAATCGCTTCAATTGAGACGAAACCTATTTGAATGTACCGAATCTTACAGATTTCATAAGGTTTATAAACGTCTTAGCAACAACACTTCGCCCTGTTGGTTTATATCAAACGGATTTTTAAGAAATTTGCCAAGACAGTTTAAGTTTATTGTAAAAGGGCCTTCTGTTTTCGACACTATCGATTACTCATTAATTTAAAGTTTGCTCTGATTCACCTCGAGTTTTGGACGAGACTTGAATTTTTCCAATCGGTCAGTTACATAATTGAGATAAATCATTTAACGTTTGATTCATCACCTCAACAACATGGCACATCAAATAAAAACAGCATCACCTATAATAGCCCTTTCCACAACCATAATTTTATCCATCATCAACTTAATACATTTTTCTGGCTTCTTAATTTAACTTGATAAAAAACAAAATGTAAAATAATAATATGTAATTGCATCGCTGTAATGTTTCCAATAAAAGCAATTTAATTAAAAAAAAAAATTTAAAAAAAAATACCTATAATAGTTCGAAAACGCTGATTCCGATTTAGTGGTAAAATATTACAATGATAATCATATTTATATCGAAAACACATCAACTTTGTTAGCCTTCCTAAGAAAATCCGACTTATACACTAAAATTTAGACCTACTGTTAAGGAAAACTGTAATACTAATATTAATAGTAATTACTTATAATTAACCTATAGAAATATTGTAATTTTAGTTCTAATAACCAACCATTAAAACATTAATTTCAGTTAAATTAAAAACAAAATTACAATTATATGAAACATTCTTACTCAAGTAGAGTGCATGATATTGAGAAATTATTAGTATTTATAAAATATATGAATGATCAACGACTTTGTTCACAAAATGTTCGGTTATATTCATACTTAAAGGGTAATTTAAGGAAATAAATTATTTACTTTATGTCAAATGAGTACTTCAATACATTTTTGTTGATTATTTCAGATCTCAGGCACTTGTAACTTGAATAATGTTGTGTATTATAATATTTATTATAAATAGAATAAATACGCCAGTAGAATTAGAAAAAATGTCTATAAGAAATAGGAATATCTATTTGAAATAGTGAATAAAAAATTCAATTATTGGAAATTATTTGTACTTTCTAATTAAGTTTTTATTTATAAGGCTGGATAATTTCAAATAGTTTTAAATATTTATCAAAAGTTTGGCTTAACCCCAGTATTTCAAAAATATTCACTTATATATAACTTAAAAAAATGAGTACAGCTTATAATTTATTGATTTTTTTCTCTTAAGAACAATTATGATTATAATATGCTTTTAAAATAAAGTATATTAATGTTTTTTACATTGACGCCAAATATGGATTTTTATAAAAAAAAAAAAAATACTCATTTTGAAAAAACAATTAAATAAAAAAACATTGCAGTATTAAATAAATTATTTTTTTTCACTAATAATATAATATGAATTGTTGGTAAATAAGTTAGAAATATAATTTAGTAATAAAAATATCAAATTTCGATTTTAGAATAGTGCGACGTTTTTTCGTTAGACAATTTACCTACAATTAAGTATCGTTAATTTTAAACAGCTAGCGGACATATTTTGAAAACCAATAAATTTTACAAACACGTATACACCAAAGGCAAACGTATGTTTTAGTGACGTAAAGTAATGATAAAACACATATGTCGAATGGATTGAGTTTAAGTCTCCATGACGAACATTTTTATTCCTAATCAAACATATAAATGTATGGAGAGAACTTAAGAAGTGTGAATAATACACGCGAATAAAGAATTATGCACACAAATTATTTATTCTTTGAGCTGAGATCAATGACCATTATGAGTATATTATACTCGAATAATACATTTTAAACTCAAAATAAATAATATTTAAAAGTGTGAATCATTGAAAAACATGTAAGTACATATTTTCTCATAGTTAAATCAAAAATAAAGAAATACGCTCAATCTGTTACAAAAATCGTCACCGGCAATGTGTCGACTTGTCTAAAAATGCCGCATTTGAATAACTTCAGTTTATTTTTAACTGAAGTTTTTACAACTGAATTCGCCTTTGTAAACTTTATGATTTTTTTTCGATCATTTCTGTTGGTACGTCATTCGAGAGAAAAATAAATTGCTTATCCGTAATGGTAATAACAATAATATCAGTAAAATAGTCTAATTCAATGTAAGTTTGCCACGCAGTGTGTACGAAAAAACACGTATAATACATTATTCAATAACTTTCATATTTACGTAGTCATTAATAATTTATAAACATATAATATTTTGAATTGAAAAGTTCATTTTCGACCAACATGAAATATTATATATTATCGTCATCACCATAATATTACAAAGTCACTGTTATTACCTTAACCGTTTATTACTTTAAATGTTTATATTATATTGATAGTGTTTTCAAATGGCGAACCACACTAATCTGCAGTGCCCACGAGTTAGAGTAAAGTAAGAATTTCAATAAAAGATACATTCTTCTTCTCTGAAAGTATACGACTTTGAAAAAAAAATAAATAAAAAATTAAAACCTTTGAAGTTTTAGAACGAACAAACAACGCGAATACTCGCATACCTAAATCAATTCAAAACCGTAAGATGGAATAAATTGCAGATAGGAATTTTCGGCTGCAGAGTGAACTCAAAGTCTACGAAAATATAAACAAAATAAGTGATATTTCAAATAAAGAACACACATTATTTGGACACAGATATATATAGAGGATGTGTAGGGGGTATTATGTAAATTACATCGATTCGATGTACATACATTTTGTATTTTGTTTCATTTCTTCGTGATTTTCAATTATGTTCCGCCCACTGTATTTTAAATACCAAAATAATCTTATGAAATCGTTACAATGAATCGATGGAATGTGCGTATTTTGGATTCAAACAAATAATTATACGCATAAAACAAAGTTAACGAAAATCGAATGTTATAATTATTCACAATTGGAATTTAATTGATCCTTTAAAATACGAGAACTGTACAATAATAATGATTGCAATAAGAAACACTTACTAATTACTTTAGACTTTTTTAACATTAGACGTGATATAAGTTTTGAAACATTTTAAGACTATAGGAGAAAACAATAACGGTGTTCACCGTTGTCATTTTTTAAAAATAAAAATACTTTTTATTCCATCAAAAAATTGGCGATTACATTGTTAACAATTTTCTCTTCGACCTATGCTTGCGAAAGTCTCTTCTCGGTATTAAATCATACACTTTCAAATGGCTAGGAACAAATGGCTAGGAAGATTAACGGAGGAAAATTTGGCAGCGTGTATCGCCTTGCAATCAACATCGTATTGTGAACCAGACATAAAAAAGCTTTTAACCAATTCGAAGCAAAAGGTTTCTAACAAACAATAATAATAATTTAATCTTTTTTTTTTTTACATTATTTCCATTTTTACATAATTTTCTACATTATAATCATTAATTTTTCATTTATATTTTTCATTCGTATTTTTCTGTGTTAATACAAATAATTATGGCACGGCTGAAATTTTTTTAATATTATGTCATCAATTGGCACGATGAAAAAATCCTGTTTTCCATCCCTGCCCGAACGACTAGGCTCAGGGACCTCTAGCATTTGCATACTTTGATTAATTATTGTTAATAACAGCAGAGTGCGAAATAAATGCGTTTCTCGGTGCCGTGATATCAGATTTAAAGATTGAACGAGAGTATATTTTTTACATGTTTGACAGATTTTGCGGGACAGTGCTTACTGCCGAAATTGTTATGCTTATTTCGCATATTTTGACAATTGTTTTCAAATTTAAAATCAAAAAACTATAGATGCACAAAACATGATACAAGTGATATTATTAATTGTATAGTATATATCGATAGTCTCGATTATTTTGTACAGTTCAGTCGATTATTATCCGTCGTTGTTAAGTAATTATACAATATAAATTCTAATGAAATAAATATTTAATTTTACCACATATTTGTTATATTTAATTTTTTTTTTTTTTTTTTTTTTTTTGGGGGGGGATATCTACGGTTATTTTTAGGTGCATATTTTAAAGCATATTTGGCCATTTTCGGTGCATATTTGGGTATTTTTTTGAACTACAAGTTCCTAAGCTTAGTTATGACACACGGGGTGTTTCGCGAAGATGTGACCATTGTCATATCTCTTGAGATAATCAAAGTCCGTAAACATTTTATACATATATGACACACAGGAATATGAATTGAATACATTCATATTAAATAATATATTTTTTTTTGTTTCGGTAAAGAATTTGATAAAAACAAAACTTTGTACTTTATTATTTTCGAAAGTTTGAAAATAATACTTGTACAGTTTATTTTTTGAAAATCTGGACGTTATAACTTTTTAGTTTCACTGACTTGACGGTTTTGAAAATTTGTTTAGTTATTATTATTATTTTTTATTTTATTTTTTTTGTAATTTAAGTATGTTTTGTAAACAAAAAAAGAAAATCGAAGACTTTAGTCATGTGAGTCATATTTATATGAAAAAAAAATACGATTTCTTTTATCAAAACAAGGAATACATTTTTTACTACAGGAGATATGGCAAACTGGTAAATATTCGTGGGGTAACCTTTGTCATACAACCAGATGCATACGTAATTATTTTACTATGTATTCACAATACTATCGACGGCCTCAAATCGTGTCATCAGCCATAATGTCTTTTGATGATACCGTCGTCTACAAATATAGGTATACCACAAATAACGTTATTGTTTTATTAAATTTACCGCGGCCCACCTAAAAGTGACGGCCGACGGGGTGTTAGCGACGTCTGAGATCGAGATTAGAAATACGATGTTTTTTTTTCGTTTTCGAAGATACATATTACGCAACCGTTGTAAATAATATATACACCGACACCATTGTGCGATAAATTTCACGTTATTAACGAAATAACGTACATTTTTTAAAACTCAATTTTTTTTTTTTTTTTACGGTCGCCCTCCTTGCGTCTACCACCGATGTGCCGCCGCGTTCCGTCCTCGGCCTTCCGACATTCCTCTCATCCCCCGTCAGCGGCAGTGACCCTTGATCACGCCACGTCGCACCGGCGGCGAATAAACGTACGGCACGCGTTATCATACATAAATATTATAACATAACCCATGGCGTGTACAGACGTCCGTATAATATTATAGTAGACACACGCGAATAATAATAATAATAATAATAATATAAATAATAAACCGTCCGACTTGTGAAGCGAATGAAAATTTACTTTTATGACTTTTTTTGTGTTCGTTTTTTGTTTTTACCTCCTGCTCGCGAATAACCTAAATATTTTCCAGCTCAGAAACGTATACGGTGAGAGGGCAGTGTGTAAGAGGGGCAGAGAGAAAATAACGGAGAGAGACGTTTTCGAAATCACTCGAGTCTCTCGACTGGGTTTTCCTCTGCAGTACGCATCATATACGTACACCTACACCCGTATTGTATACGTGCGTACCCACACGCGTGGTCAATAATCCTACAGAGCCGCAAAATATCGTGGGACGCCTCGAAGTTTTTGGCGTAGAGTGAAAAAAAAAAAAGAAAAATAACAGAAAAGAAAAAAGCCACCTAGTGTGTGTGTGTGTGTGTGTGTGTGTGTGTGTGTGTGTGTGTGTGTGTGTGTGTGTGTGTGTGTGTGTACTTTCAGAGGTTTTTCTTCTTTTTTTTTTCATACTTTTACTTTTTTTCATAGTCGAGTTTTTCGTGAGAAGGAAACACGACGGTCGGAGAAAAAAACAAACCACCAAACTCCGTGCCGCACAATAACAAATCCGGAGCGCCCCGCCGCCGGACTTTTTCACGATATTATTATTATTGTATATTTTTACGGAAATCGCACGGCACGGGCCTACTGCTACCGCGTGACGTCGTTATGAAATATTATTATCAGCGCACGGCGTTATTACAATAATAATAATAATAATAATAATAACAGTAATATGTTGTTCGCGTGCAGGTGCACACGTCGGTCGGTCGGCCTGAGGATGGGGCACCGTGATAAACACGTCGTTTGCATGTCGGTTAGGTTAGGAGACCGCACTTAGGAAACGAAATAAGTACAACAACAATATCGTGTCGGTGTTTGTTCGGCCCCGCAGTCGGCGGTACCGCGGTGTTTGCTCGCCGTCCACGAAAACGGTTCGAAAACCCGGGGTCCGGTATTACGCGGAAACTAGGGGGTAAACAAATGAAAAACTACCGCCGCCGGCGACAGCCATAGAATATTATAACGATATCGTCTACGGCAGCGACTCTCAAACGGTGGGTCGCGACCCTCTTGGGGGGTCACCAACAATTATTTTAGGGTCGCCAATGCATGTGGGAAAAAATTGTTTCAATTAGAATCTTATAATTAATAGTTATAAATGAAATAAAATAAAATTAACAGTTAATAAATAAATTATCATCTTTAAATGAAGACAAATAATTAATATGAGTTGTATTCAGACAAAGGGTCGAAACAGATTTTTAATAGTAATATAAACACAAGTAAATTGTGGATCGAAATTCAATATGAGTATCCTGCATTAACAGAGGAAACTTTAAAAAAGTCAATTCCTTTTTCAACGACATACTTATGCGAAGCAGGATTTTCTACGATGACTACAAAATTAAAACTAAATCGAGAAATCGGCTGGATATATCGCCAACAACGAGAATAAGTCTATCCAAATCTGTCGAGCCGAGGATTGACAAAATTATTTCAAATCAACAACAGCAAAAGAGTCATAAAATTCAAAAAATTTAAAATGTTCATAATATACCTATTTTTGTGAAATATATACACAAATAAATACAATTATAACAGTTTGTTCAATTTTTCAATGCTCATATTACAAAAGGGTCGTTAGACATCTTGGTGACATTATACGGGATCAAGAACTCAAAAAGGTTGAGAACCGTCGGTCTACGGCGTAGATTCCTAGAGTCTAGGCATTTCGGTAAAAAACATCCAAATTTTAAAGAGAAACCGATAGAGTACCTTCGAATTCTATACATTTTCAATTAATAATAATTAAATATACCAACTACTACAATGTAATTTTTATTTATTCAGTATTTAATAGTACTACTGCAAAGTATTAAGCAATTTTAGATTTTTCATAAAGTCTACGTGGGTCCCGAAAAATGTAGGCCTAAAAAAGTGGGTCGCGAGACCAAAAAAGTTTGAAGACCACTGGTCCACGCATTGTACTCGTTAGAGAAGAGATTCTCGACAATGGTGACGCGGCCACCCTAGGGTGCCGCGAACTTTATTTAGGGTTCCGCGAAATTATTTGAAATATATTATTTTTGTGAAAAAACGATTTCAAGAAAAATATATCACCGAGTGTAATAAAACAGACTATAATATGAATCCTACTGCGTTTCATAATATTTGCAGAAGTATTGCGATGTTCAATCGGTTTTAAAGTTCATTTCGGTTTGATTGCTATCGCTTTGACAACGTTGATTAGACAAAGTTCTCACTCTACCACAGGTTATTTTACCACACATTTTCCACTCTTAAAAACATAAAAACAAATAAACGTATGAAAATGGAGTTCCGTTTCGAAGAAGAAACGAGAGTATGTCTTTCAAGTATTCGACCACGAATAAAAGTTTTGTGTAAAAAAACAAGCCCGGGTGTCGCATTAGTTCCATAAGTTTTCCAATTTTCAATTAATATTGATAATCGAATAATATTATGCGATAATAATCAAAAATACAAATATATTGTTTAAGTTCAATGTGTAATGATTTGTTTTATAAAATATAATATGTGTATATACTATGTATATACCGACGTCTTACTACTTTTGTTTACGTTTATACTTATGCACTGCTAAATAAAACCGAAGTAGTCTATATTCGGATTTTTAGAAAATGACTAAGGGTGCAGTGAGTAAAAAAAGGTCGGAGACCTCTGCGTTAGAGAGAAGAAATTTTTTCAAAAATCAAACTTGACGTTTACGAAATGGTCACACGAACACAAGTCGGTCGTAAAAAAAATAATAATAATAATAATAATGATAATAATAAAAATAATAATAATTATAATAATTATAATAATGATAATCACGAATAGACGACAAACATCCGATTGTGTAGATCACTATCGAAATCGCGAGCGGTCCGACGGAATTCGTGTGTACATTGAACAATAAAATTATCAACCGTTGGCATACAAATATTGTGTAACACGCACGACGTATACTATTTATGATAATAGACCGTGTCTGTGATGGAGCTACGGTTCGAGTGTTATTTATGTTTCAAAATGATTGACGCCGTATTGTATAGAATATACGTTTAAATCGTGATCCATCATTAATAAAAGGAACTGAAAAAAAAACCTCACTCGCCTTTATAAATTTAATAATAGACTTAATGGTATTTGTAGAGTTTCTTCATGTGTGTGTGTGTGTGTGTGTGTGTGTGTGTGTGTGTGTGTGTGTGTGTGTGTGTGTGTGTGTGTGTGTGTGTGTAATACAGTCGTGTGTAGACTGAAGCTAAATAAATAAATATGGTTTATAGATACAGAAGCAGCTTTGACGTCATATTGAAACAAATGGAAGATGATTCGTTTCAGCGTTTGATAATATTAAGCGAGTACATCTTTGCCGTACATGCACGGCAAGACGACGTTATTAATATTGTCTCTATGTAAGCACTCATTAAATAACATTTTTGCGAAGTTCCGGTTAAGTGCAACCTCCACAAAGTGCATATAAAGTTGATTTCGTTTTGTACTAAAAACTCGGTTAAAACATTTATAAACTGTTTTAATATTTATGTCAAAAAAAGATGCCGGCAGATGCAATGGCCGAAAAATATTCAGAAAATACTGTTGGTTTTGGCTTAATTAATTATTTTCGGATAATGATTGTTATTTAGTTACAAAATAAAAAAAAAAATGAATATAATGATAAGATTATTTCAACCTCAATTAATTTTCAAACTATAATAGCGATATCATAACAAAATGATCACAATATTTCATAAATTAATTAAAATATACTTCATTAAAATCGAATAAACGATTTGGTGCCCCTCAGTTTAATTTTGGTAAAATATTCATGGGCGACGAATGATAAAATACACATTAATTTTTGGATTGCGTTATTTGTTTTTTTTTTCAGCGAGATTCCACAAAGCCATAAAGGATTTATGTAATTTAATTTTGACATTTCATATACATTGATATATATATATACATTATTAATCGGTTTGTTGAGTGATAATAATAATTAAAATGAAACTTTGTAATTGCCTTAAATACGATAAAGGCCTATGGTTATATTTATAAAAACATATATGTATAAAAATAACGATGAAGATACATTAATCCATCAAAGCTCATAGTCAAAATATTTGCATAGGAAAATATCTCGAATGATTTGTAACCAGCATGTAGAACAAAAATGAATAGACATTTGATTTTTCAATCAGATTTGAATGTGAAATAAATACATTCATATAACAATGTTACAATGAATAATTATTATTAACGAAAACTACCGTAAAAACTATAACTTTCGAAAAAAACACGTTGAAATAGTCTTTCAATTTTTTTCTCAGATAACTATTTTGTTACATAAAAACACTGGTAACGATGTAAAATGTGATTCAATCACTTTATTTTTTTTTTAAATAAAATAGTTATTTTACTTATCCGATAATAAAGCGATCAGACTATCTTGTTTCACAATTCTTAAAAATTCAAAATTCTATTATAATTTAAAAAAAAAAACAGATAATATAATGAACGGGCATAAGTTTTTATTCGATTTTATTTAACGTAGTAGTTTTCAAAAAGTACGTTTGTAAATCATTTGAATTCGTGTATAGGTTCATAACGTTGTAATTTATATCATGTCCATCGATTGGTAACAAAGTAATTATTTGATGCGAGTAAAATTAATAATAACCATTGCTATTTGTTAAAGTTCTCGTCACAATAATCCAATACGATATCACTGGAGGTCATTTTAACAGACAACTAATACACTCGTGACCTCGTGCGGATTCTATCGAATTTCAAAAATTGCCTCAAGAACCCAAACCACATCAGCGTTACTATATGCGTGTTTGGTATACGTCCAAAAACAAAAAACAAAATGAAATAATTTTAAAAGCCTGACGTCCTCGACAATCGGTAAACACCATAGGTATAAGTTGGGGGTGGCAAGGGGTGGCAGTTGGCTGTGCCCCAGATTGCTATTCCATGAGACCAGACTGGTCTTATGAACCATGATAGCTATCGCTAATTTTACCGATAACGCCATATCCACACCGACAAACTATGCGAAGGTATATTATTTTATAATATGTAAGCACTATTGGGATTTTTCGTCAGTTGGTTCGGTATTGTTTTACGCTTATACATCGTTCCGCGTTAAATGCAATATAAAAATGCAGTTTATGACTTCTCAAAAAAGGGAAAAAATTATCACAACTAAATGGATTTTTGTATCGCAAAGAAAAAACACCCAAAGCCGTGGAATATTGGCGGTGTGTTGATGAAACATGTAAAGGACGTTTAAGTGTGAAAAATGTATTAATAATTAAACATCAAACTAGCCATAATCACGTTCCTGATGTCGATGTAATCGAAGCAAAAAAAATCGTCGAAACCATAAAAAATCGCGCCATGGTAGCTCAAGATAACCCCGGTGTTATCATAGCGGAATCTTCAGCTTCCGATAAGCCTTTTGTGTTTTCTGCACTTACACAAATATCATAATATTTAAAACGTTTAAACGTACCATTCAACGAACAAGACAAAAAAATAGTTTAGCTCCGTTTTAGTATGATTTTAATTTGTTTTGATATTTTTTTCGCTCTTTTCGTATTCGCTCATATTGTAGTTCGCTTTTTTTACACTCGCGCTTTTGATTTCACTCGTTTGCTTTCGCTCTTTTGACGTAGAACCAATATACGTTTATAATATGTAAGACGTAGAAAACAAGATACAAAGAAACGTGATATAAAATCAACAAGTATAGAATCAAAAACGTACGAAAAGACCGACCAACGTAGACGATGAAAATAATAATAATAATAGGGAAATTGCGGTGCATTGATTAATAATTAGCGGAGGTGGTAAAGTAGGCCGGCTCATTTGTGAGTAACGTCATCCTGGTGAGCGATGCGTTTAAAGAGAAATTCGAATTTTCATTTTTTACATGGAAAAATTGATGAAGCCTGGTAGTACTGGGTACTCGAACGCCGAGCTGTTGTAATAGACGCGGGTAGTCAATTCGGCCATCGGTTAGTCCGCAAATAAAACGTTTAGCCAAATTCTTCCGCCTTTGCTCTATAAGTGACTCAAGCATTAGGATCTGATCAACGGGCGCGTAGTCGTTTACGGAGTGCCCACTATTCAAATTGTAGGCGGCAAAGCCTAAAAATCTTTTTTGAACCCTATCAAGTCTCTTAATGTTGTCAATAGTGTAGGGAGACCAGACAACGAAACCATAATCTAGTATCGATCGGTCCATTATTATTATTATTATTATTATTATTACCATATTAATCACTTGAAACATCAAAATAACATTTAAAGTGTGTGATAATGATTTATTTGATGTTGAAATTGATGAAGTAGTGGCGGTTCTTAAAACACCAAAAGTTGAAAAAACTAGAGGACATATTAGGTACGTTTTTCCTCATGAAGTTGATGTGTTTGAGACTTAATTTTTGTTAATTTACAAAAATTTTAATTAACATTACGACCTACTTAATACTTAGTACTTAATATTGTGATATAGCTACCTAAGAATGTCAAAGAGAGACTGATTAATTTATTATATTATATATTTATTATTTATATATTATATATTAATTTATTTTATACTATGTTTTGTTTTAAAAAGTTTTATATTAACTTATCTTTAACCTATTAACTATTGAAAAACTACTAACTAATGACTGTCAAAGAGAGACTGAGTAATGGTATAATTAATTGTTTTATACTAATTTCTTGTATTTTTAAATTATATAATAAAGTTTGTTTTGTTTTAATGAAAATCGTAATTGTATATTAATTATTATTACAAAAAAACCTAATTGTTTAAAAATCCTATCAAAGTCAGCCCGTTATACATTTTATGCAATGACTTCTAAACTACTCAACCAAATTTTATGTGGGTCGATATTGACTGGTCTATATGCAGTACCATCGATTTAACATAGAAAAAAAATTGATTTTTTGATGGTGTTTAAAGCAAAAATATTTTCGTTTTGTTTTTGTCTTATCAACGTGCGTGCGCAACGCGATTCCCTATGTTCTATTTTTAACAAAACTGTGTTAGGCTGACTAACACTGTTTAAAGCAGTTTTGCTATTTTGGTGCGCGATGGTCCTTAATAGCGTGAATTCAATCGCACGTTCGACGGCAACTTACGGTATTGTTTGTAAATAATAAAGCTCGTTTCGTACGTATAGCGCGTTATTTCCGTCGCTTCGACACTTACTTGCACGGCGCATTTCATCCGTTATCGATATTTTATAAATCAAAAACTACTCCATGTTATTATTTCGAGAAAATCCCATTGTTCGGTGACGTTCGACTATGGGGGATTTCTTCGAAAATTCCGTTCCAAAATAAGTCAATTAGTACACGTCGAGTACAATATCGACCCTCGAGAGAGAGAAAGTCTGAGTAACCAACGGTTGTATAAATGTTTATTTTGGACATTCCATCAAAGTCGATCGAACAAAATCGAGATATAATCTTTTTTTTTTTTTTTTTGAACGTACACTTAGTGTCACATGTTTGTTTCAAATTTATTTTTCCCGAATAAAAGGTTCAATAAAATAACCACAGTGCGGTCGACTGTCGGTTTTCTTTTTAACTCGAATATGTCTCTTATACATTTGATTTAGTACAGTGAGACGTAAAACACAAGTACTTATTACGTTTGTAATAATATGTCAACAGCCATAATAGTGCCGACGACGAATTCTCCGTACGAATCAATCGGACGAATTCTTCGACAAATTCGAGTGGTGACGTTTTGAAACAACAGTCAAATTCTAATGTCGTGATGAAACCGAGAGGTGAGTATAGAAATTCGACGACGTATTACATGAATAATAAAAGCGAAAGCGGTTTTTTATTTTATTTTTTTATTTTGAAGATATTTTGAAGGTGATAATTATTAAATTGTAAAGTTTTAAAAATAAATCACTTTTATTAAAAAAGTCTCGTTATTTTATTGTGACACCTCTCGTATTTCATAAAACGTCGGTATCCGGTAGAATGTTCACGCTTCGAATACAGCGGATTTACGAATTAACGAGTGTTGTGATTTTTTATTTTTTTCGTTTTTTTGTGCCTATATCGTTATATTCATAATAAAAAATATCATTCGCAGTGATATCGATGAACGACGAGTGGCTCGGTATAACGCGCACGAAAACAAATCCGTTATAATTGTTCGGGACTGTTTTATTTTTTTGTCTGCTTTAAATGGACCGACAGGAGCGTTATGATTCGGTTACGCGTCGGTTAATTTTAATTATATCATTCGGATTGAACACACGCGCACACACTCGATTGTTTGCACAAAGCGTACACCATAACGCGCAGAGTAACTGTACGTAACGAAGAAATTTACACGAGCGATTGATATTTGCTCTCGAAATTCAAGTACGAATTCAAATCTAGGAACGAACGGTTCAAGTGGTTCCGACGCGGTATCGTGCCGTCCGGAATCGTAAATAGGACGTACACGTCGTCGTTTAATAATTATGTTGTCAGAGCCGGATTAAGGATCAATGCTGCCCTGGAGCAATATATTTTCGATAGGAAATTTCTTATCAAGAAGTCGTTAAAACAATATAATATTTATTTTATTTTATTTATTATTTATTTATTTAAATTTAACACCCCAAAAAGGGTAAAATAGTACAGTTAATACCATATAAACTTATATATAGTAAAATATTAATAACAAGATAGTTACATAGTAAGAAAATACAATAGGTAGATTAAGAACTATACATAACAATGCTTTTTAATTTAGCTAAAGAGTCAAAACAAAAATCAAAATTAGATATATTATTACAATGGATCAAAAGACGGTACTCCGGACTATTTGTGATTAAGTTACTAGAGTACTGAGGAACCAAAAAAGGAGGATTGTTTCTAGAATTAAAAACTGGTACTCTAAAATTAATTTTTTGTAAAAATTCAGGACATATTAATAGTCCAGAAATTAATTTATAAATAAAAGCTACATCATTGTATAAACGTCTTTTGAAATTATGTATTTCATGTGATATTGTATGAATGTGTTAAACAATTTAATAAAAATACATTTGGTACGTACATTATATTATTGCGCAAATAATTACTAAAAGTTGAAAACGTCAAATTTTATTTATTTTATGTATACATATTATAATAGGCGCAGGTACGTATATTTTAACAAAGAGAAGAAGATAAAAATCGTAGTCAACGACACAGGAAATCGATTGGACAAAACCAGAGAAGTCGTTTATTTATAATAGAATTTTACAAAATTGTATGTAAACTGTGATATTAATGCCACTATAATCATGGTTATACTGTGCGCTAGTCCATCCTTATAATATTGTTCATTGCTATAGCTAATAATTTTATATTTTAAAAATAAGATAATATATATTATTTCAATGAAAATATGTCATTTTTTAACAGCTAACCCTGTATTACTCGATTTAGTTTTGCATAAAATGAAATAGTTTAACTCGTGCACGATATTTATGATTTGTATTACAAAAGTTATGATACGTTGCCCCCGAAAATTTGCCGCCCTGGAGCAAATTAAGCTCCTTTTACACCCACGTTGATCCGGCTCTGTATGTCGTCATTGCTATTACGCGCTGTACTGTATAATTATTATCGTTACGCGTCGCGTAGAATATTTTCTATTATAAATTTGTTACACTCCAAGCTCTCCCTCAAAACGAAACGCACAATCTACATGGCTCTTCTAAGACCCATCTGGTACTATGGTATCCAACTTTGGGGCTCAGCGAAACCGTCCAACACTCGAACAATTCAGGCTTTCCAATCCATTTGTCTAAGACTAATAACAGGCGCTCCTCGGTACATCACCAATGACTCACTACACAAAGACATTTGCATTCCAACATTAAACAATCTTGCTTCACTCACTTACAAAAAAACACACAAAACTTTCAAAACTCACACAAATCCTATAATCACTAACCTTTCATCTAAACAAATTCCAGGAAACCCACCCAGCCGCCTCAAAAGGAACTGGTGTAGGGACCTACTCTCTCCCTAAAACATTTTCCTTCGGGGTGCCGCTAATGGGCGACTTCCCCCTCCCGCCATTCTAAATAAACCATCAAATTTACTTATTGTATAACTTGTAAATACAGATTGTAAATATAAAATTGTTTTTCAAAAAAAAATAAAAAAATTGTTACACTGACGCGCGCGCGCGCGTGTGTGTTATTATGACGTCGAAAACATCGATATTGTAATATTACATCTAGCGAACGGAACGTTTTTAAAAAACTTATTGAATGGTTTATGTGTCGCGTGCATAAGTTACGTTATGCATTATATTTTATAGAACGACATGTATAATTTACCGATATATTACGGTGTCGAACTTCGCGCACGCGAGAGACCGAGTCCATGACGCGAGAGCGTTGCAGACTCGTGCATTATTAATTCCGCTATAAATCACGCGGTAGAGGCGACGAAAAAAAAAAAAAAAACGAAAAACAGAAAACAGACCGACAAACGCCAATGTTTATCGTTATAACCGAAACAATCCGGGCGAAATGTGTCTCATATTTCACGGACGCGTATTAGGTGCATGACGCACGGGGGCGTTTTATAATCGTATAGAATCCGACAGAAACGCATACCTATTTAAGTGCGCGTATACCGTTATGATAGACACGTTTGAGATTTATCGGTCGGACGGAATCCGTTTTCATAGTATGTACATTCGATTTTTTTTCTCCAAGTGCACGTCACGGGGCTGAAAAAACGGCGGCACGTCGCGCCGGTTAACAGGCGACTTTTACCCCACTCTGTTAATTTTACGGTGGGTGGGGTGAGGTGGGTTAAATACCCGAGGTAAAAACCGCCCGGCGTAATGGACATTTTTTAACCATCAACAGATTTTTAGTGGATGTGGGGAGGGGATAAAAATCGCCTACACAATTTTACCAATATTTTATTAAGATGCAATTGTTTTTTCACGTATTCACATATTATTATGTAATATAATACATAATAACATTATATTATTTTAATAACGATTTCTGAATACTATATTATTATAAAATTATATACATATTTTTGTTCGTAGAATGTATTTTTCATGTAAAAATCCACTTAGTATAGTATTGGTCTGTGAATATCAACGTTACGTAAGTACGTAAATCATAACATAGGTATATTATACAGTTAATAACCAAACATTATTATTCCGAAAACATAGGGATATGTCGTAACGACTGGTTTAAAAGTTCAATTTATGTAAGTTTGTCGACTTGGTGTTTTAAAGGAAACAGTGTGAATAACAATTTTTCTACGTATGAATAGTTCTTTTAAAATAAGTTTATCATATTAATAAAATTATGGGTCAAATTGTGTACCGTAACATGCGATTTTTACCCCTTTTTCTCCTCGGCGTGCTCTTTCGATTTACCTAATGTGACGCAACAGTCAAGACGATAAAATAGTTTGATGAAAGACTATTAAATAAAAAAAAAAATATTTATATATGGTATATAGGTACTAGTGCTCTGCACGATTTTTTAGACCGGACCGGACTGATACATTTTAACCAATTCCAGGACTGGACCGGACCTATCAAAACCAAACTCAATCAAAACCAAAGCCAAACTCGACCGGACCGGATCGATAAAAAAAAATCAAGCCAGGCTGAACCGGACCGTTTCATTTTTATTGCACTAGAAAAGACCAAAACTGTACCGATTTAAAAAAAAATATATACATATATATAAGAATAGCTGTAATTCTAAGGATATTGTATAACGTGTTAAAATAAACCAGACTAGATCGGCATGCTGTCATTAAAACTTATATCGAACTGAAATCGAAGGCGGATCCGACCAGGCCAAATCATTTTTTTGATTGGGTCCTGTACGCAAAGTCCGAAAAGACTGGACCATGCAGAACACTAATAGGTACCGTGAGTATAGTAATCGTAACACAACGCTGTAGTGAGGGTGTTTTCAAATGAAGTTCGCGAGTTTATAGTGGACAGTGGGTGTTTCATGAAGCAGCTGCTTCATAGTCAAAATGGGTGGGTTTTGACGAATTGGTTAGAACATGGAGACTTTATAAAATTGTAATATTAAAACAATTGTATTTATAGCACGAATGTCTATTAGATAACATGACTATATATGACATACAATACCGACATAGAAACCATAGCATAGATGGGGTATTAAATACATATTAAAACAGGTTGATAATATTAATATAAATTTATCTCTTCATATTGATGCAAAGATCTCTAAATGTGTCTTAAGCAAGGCAATATAAAAAAGGGGGTCTCAGTTCAAAATGTAAATAATGAGTACCGGGGCCGGGTGGGTAGGTACTAAGTATTTGAAAATTATTACTGCTTCAACAAGGAAAAAACTTCGCGTCGCCACTGATAGTGGACACACATTTAGTGGTTTCGTATACTTTAGATGGCTTTAAATACGTCGACGAGCTTCTGAGTTAAAATAAAAATTAGATCTAAGACGTGGAAGGCTGTGGGACCGATGCACCCGGAGAGTGGAATCGCGTACTTTGGGGACGATCAACGTGTTCCGAAGAAAAAACGTATACGGATAGTTGATGATTCGAGTTTTCGAATATACTTTTCGTATTCGTTTGGTGAAAAAATAAATATTTTTTTTACGTAATGATGTCGACGGAGGTAAATTTAATTACAAAAACGAAACAAGCGGCGCTTATTGAAAATCCGAATAATAATGCTGCATTCACTATTTACCTTCAATGTCGAATTTACATATTTTATATTATAACGATATGGACGCCGGAATGAAAATAATGTATTCAATGAGGAGACTTGGGCATGTCGGTAAATGACGAGTGATCTAGTGCAGACAAAATATATTACCTTGTTTACGCATAATACGACACGGGAAACGTTCAACTTGTACTTTCGGCGAGGACGCCGCACAGTGGTCGGAAATACAAATTTAAGCGCACAAAATTATTTTATTTCAAAATGTGTTCCTTATGTTGTTACATTTCAATTTTAATTATTGCAAAATTTCAAATATGATGATAACGTACTTAAATGAAAGAAAGTTTATTTTTATTTATACAAAACAGACCCTATTATAATATCAGTTTTAAAATTGTTGTTGTTTCATTCGGAATCATCTTCATTGAAACTGTCACTGTCACTGTCACTGTTACTATCAGAGTCACTATTTGTGTCTACCTCAACAATTATTAGTGCCCTAATATCTTCATCTAGTGATTTTAAATTAATTTTAGATGTTAATCTAATAACAGATTATGCTTAACATAGACGCAACTCGACGCAGATAAAAATTACGTCATTGAAAAGCTAAGAAGTTTTTGAGTAATACCTATATATTTATTTATGATTATTTTAGATCTCTTTTTATATATTATATTTAAAAATGTAAAACCACTAATAAAAAAAATGTTTGATATTGATGCAATATATATTAGAATAATATGTATGGATTTAAATTTAACTTACCATTTGTATTGATGTCCATTTTAAAATAATAACTTAACTTTTATAAAATTGAACAAACACACTGAACGTGATCGACAAAGAAGTGAATTGATATTCTTAATCAACCGTAGATATTGTAGATTTTGTCTTTAATCGTTGTAAAGTTATCACGTTTTAAAGTGTCTATCGTTGTTATAATAACCCAATGTCTATTAAATGTTTTTCCATCTATTGTACCGATAAAAAATAAAGTGCTAAATATCTAATTTTTAATCTTTTTTTTTTCTATTTTGTCCGCCTAAATTTGTATTTCCGACCACTGTGCGCCGTGGCGTTCGTTAATAATTTTAGGCACGCTGTAAAATCGTTTGACTTTGTCTGCGCGCAGTGTGTTTAATATTCGCTCGCACAAAAGAGTTTAAAAAGAGGAAAAAAAACACAATATATAATTACGTACAGGGCACGATGGGTTTGTTATTTATATCACCGTACCAACACTTTCGAAACGTCTGCGTCCGCAGTGGTAATTATACAGATCGAGCATGGCCGTTTTGTTTGATCACGGACGATTGCGTGGATATTAAAACAACGGTTATTCTTCGGTGCGCGCGCGGTGCTATTTCGAATATTTTTTCGTTTTGAAATATTTTCACGAAAACGGTTCGACGTATTATTATCATCACCACGTCCGAAAACCGTGAAATTAAATTTCGTTTGATATATTAACATGAATGTAGGTACACACAACGCGTGCATACGGTGTACGGCTTAGAATGGTTTATTGTGTTTTTCGTTTCGTATTGTCATTTGTTTTCGAATACAATTTAAATAACGACCACAGCTGTTAATCTATCTAAACCAACGACACGGTACTATGCTCAAAACGTTGCTCAATAATACTCGCCAATCGCGTGCACCGGTTTTATGTCGAAAAAATGACGTACGATTGATTGGCCAAATAATCGTGATTCGTTCGGTATAAATAGTGTTTCCTCGTCAGTATAAACACTGTGCAAACGAATAATGAAATAACAGATCGTTTCAGATGCGCACACGATATAATAAAATTCACTATAATACACTATATACAGGTCTAGACCTGAAATGATAGGCTTCGTCTTGATAGTACGACGTATGAGTGGCAATGGTATAATTTACTGTATGTGTGCAACCCTATCAATTATAACTAATAATAGACGTGAGTGTGTGTGTGTGTGTGTGTGTGTGTGTGTGTGTGTGTGTGTGTGTGTGTGTGTGTGTGTGTGTGTGTGTGTGTGTGTGTGTGTGTGTGTGTGTGTGTGTGTGTGTGTGTGTGTGTGGGTGGGTGAGTGGGTGTTTATAAATTTATCCTATCGTACGTGCCTACTGTATATATGTATTTTTTATTTATTTATTTAAAATAGGTATATGGACATTAGTCCTATTACAGAGTATTGGAAGCATAGAGCTGTTTAATAGAATACAAAGATAAAATATCAAATAATACATTTACACATACATATATATATACACGTCATATACATATATAAATACGCACACACAATAACAAGTAAATAACTTCGATTGTAAATGTAAAACGTATTAGACTAAGGACCGCTAAATATAATTTAGCTTAAATCTATTGCCTGCTGTCATTAAAAAATTAGCCGGGGAGTCGATAATATAACTTTTAGTAGAATAAACTGGGTAAAAAGGTTTATAGCATCTTTTGTTTTGGGTATTTATATTCAAATTAATGAGTTAGAGAAGATCCGGACAAATGGTATTACCTAATATCAAGTTGTGTACAAATTATGATAGTGAGAGTGAACGTCTGTCATTAATTGAAGATAAATTGAGAAAATTATAGATATTGTCGTATGTTCCATGGACTGGTCTTGGTATATTAAATTTAAATGCAATAAAACGTAGAAAATTGTTTTGCACAGATTCGATGGTTTCGTTTTGTTTCAATGTATTATCAAACCAGATAAACGTGCAAAATTCTAAATTTGAGTGAACTAGGGAACAAAATGGGCAATAAAATAATGTAATATTCATATATATATATAGTTATATACTATATACGAAATGTAGGTTTATAATGAAAGGGTTATAAATCTTATTTTTCTTTCCTTTATCGACTTTTGTATTCTATATCTTATTAGGTAGTTGACAATTTATACGGAACACAATGCACTCACGTGATTAGTTGCTTAAGACGAATTTTAATTGGACCGTTAATAAAGAAAATACCAGTGTTCTATCGTACAAATAAGCAAACTGTGTATTATGCTAATTAGCACGTCCAACGACGCATAGTCGGATATAACCTTTTGATATGCGTTAAACACGATTGAGAATATAAAAAGTTTCTTTTTAACAAGTATCATAAAACCATTGAAAGTGTAACTTCAGACGGACGGATTCTATTAATTCCTGTGAATTAATTCCGTACGAATAGCCGTTTGTACGGATTTAACGAGAAAGCAAACTGTTACGGGTCTATAACGCATTGATTCGCGTTTAATCGTTGCATGCTACAGAGAAAAACGTTGGAGTTTTGCGCGTTCCTTGTTTCGATTCGCTTTGCCAAAAGTGTGGGTGTCAAATCGACATAAATAAATCTCTGAAACTTAAACTTGACATTTGAAACGCTCTCCGAAAACCTTGGTTTATTTCCTCGCCGTGTCTTGCGAGCGTGGTGCAGGTAACCAACACGATATTATGCTTCGATTGACTGTTCTGTGGGCTCGACAACAAAACGCACGTCTGAAGTTTATAATAATATTACGTATCCAATGTATATGATACGGGCAATATGTATAATTTGGGCATTATATACAATGCCCGGGCATTATAGAAAATGCCCGGGCACTATAGAAAATGCCGGTCGAATATTGGGCAATATAGACAATGATATATAAAAAGATAATATGTACGAAATAGGGTCTAAAGAAGGCCGTCTGTCAACTTTTTACAGCAGAAATCAGTTTGTAATTTGCAAAGAAAAATTTTTGGAAGTTAAGGATGTGCCACAAACAAAAATTTCACTCCGGGAGGCCGCACGGAAATTATCTATTTTGGGTGGTCAGGGATACGAACGATGTACGTGTTCACAAAAGTGCAAAACAAGGAAGTGCAAATGCAAAGCAGTGGAACGACTTTGCACATCAAAATGCCACGGAAGCAGTACATGCGAAAATAAATGAAAAACAATAATTTACAGTAATATAAATTTATCGTACAAATATATTATAATAATTATTTAATAATAAAATCTTATAAGTATCTAATTAGTACTCTAATTATTTATGAATTAATTAAATTACTGTATAGTAAAATAATAAAATCGAATAAAACATTATATTATAATATATCATTGTCTACATTGCCCAATATACGACGGGCATTTTCTATAGTGCCCGGGCATTGTAGATAATGCCCAAATTGTACATATTGCCCGTAACATATACACTATACACACACGATACCGCGATTTATTAGGACGCGTAAATGTGAATATTACTCAGTAGGATCGACTAGAAAACATTTCAAGTTTTACCCGTTGAAGGTTCGTGTAAAAATAATTATAACTGCACCCCCTAACTATAAACGACAATGAAATCCCTCAACAAGACCCTTTTTAAACAAGACGATTTTGAGTCAATTATAAAAGTATTACGAAAATAAATATTTATGTAAAAATACGTAAAATATATTGTCGGGCAAATGTAATGTCGGTCAAACATATTGTCGGGCAAACGATGTCGGATACCTAATTGAAGTGTCGGGCATTCGAGTGTCGGGCAAACATATCAGACCCGGTTCGGACGGGTAGACGAACTCGTGTCTTTTTTAACGTTACCGTCGATAAGACAGACTTTCTTCGTTGAGTTTCCTTTGATCGTCTGAATGATGTTGGGTAAGTCGTTTGAAAAATTGGATTTTGACCGTCAGCGTATAAGTGATAAAACCACCGAGATAACTTGTCGTAATCAACGAGATATGTTACGAATTATGATAAACGTGAACAATTACCGTGAGAAATAATTATTGCACGTGGCACCCAAAGTCTGAAGTGACAGTTAAATTTAGCAGGTAGTTCTAAGCGGCGGTTCGGATGTCAGATAATCTCTGGTTAATTATTTCTATCCGTCATGTAGGTGTTTGAACATTTGATAAAGTTTATATGGAACGGTGAAATAGATGTTTGGTGAAGATTTCAAATTTCAACTTTGGAGTTACGACCGAGTATAATTAGCATCGATTAATTTAGTGAAATAATTCCGCTCGCGGCGCATTTCGATCGGTTTTTAATTTTCAGAAGTTTTCCCTATTGTTGAGAACAGAGTGAAATGATAAACGTATTTAGTATAAAGAGAAAAAACACGTATGTTGTATAGAAGGGCTGATCGTTAAACTTGGATAAAGAAGCCTAACCTACTTCAGGAAAAAATGGACCTCAGTAAAAAAAAAAAAAAAAAAAAATGACTATAATGAATAAAATAAAACGTTCGTTGTGAAACCATTTGGGCACTTAATTTCACTCTAAATCTAAAATCGTCCCGGGAAATCAGTGGTCCGCAAGTGTACTGACCTCGGATCGACCACTAGTTGTACGTAATCGAGCACCTTACGAAGGTCAAACCTTTGTTGTGTTAATTTAACGCCAGAATCGCACGACGATACGTCGATCGCACTCAGCCTTGTGTCCAAAGACGAGATCAGCAAGCTTGTTCTTACCTGTAACAAAAACAAAAAAAAAAAAACAAAATGAAACGTTTCCAATTATATTTGATTGACGTATAGTTGTACGTGCACGATGAATTCGTAAACGAACAATAAATGCGACGTATACGTATCAGTTATGTCGTAAAGTTTCGAGACTGCTGAGTACGGCTTAATGAACTTTTTGAAAAAATGTTTGAATTATATTTTTTATTTTTTTTTGTATAATCCCGACAAAAAGTTCGTGAAACGTTATACGTAATGTCAATGTCATATTTGTGTCTACTTTATTCGTTTCGAAATTATTAATAATTATAATAAATCATACGCTTCGAATTATCATGAATATTATAGAAATTCTTGTTTTATTATTGAAACAGTTTTTTTTTTTTTTTTAATGATCTCATTAGTGCCCGTTTGATTTGTAAAAAGACAGACGGGCAAAAAAATAATATTATAATACCGACAACGGCGATGAAACGGGAACATAATTATTCAAATCTCATCGGAATTGAGTTTGGGTTAGTTTCGGACGAAACCCGTTTGGGTGGCTGTGGATTTAAACGTTTTGTTTTATTTTGTTTTTTTCATATTTACAAAAAACCACGATTTAAAAATATTCGGCGTAAATATACTCTTAGTCGCGGCAAACGGTACGTAACGTGGCCGTCTCGCATGATTTCATTGAACGATACGGTCAAAAACGATGTTTTCACTATAATATACGTTTCGTACGTGTAACGGCAGATATTACCGAACGTAAATTATTAATTATTATAAAATGAGTTGAACGCGACGCCGCCGTGAAATTTATGAAATTTTTTTCGTCCGTTTCCGCGCTTTAGTATCGGCACCGGTTCACGATTCGTTTTATATTTTTCCAATTTTTCTTTGTTATTTCATAAAAAATAGCTAATGAAAAAAAAAACAAAATAAAAACACAACTACGACGACGAACAATAATATTATAAAACGTCCGTTGCACCGCGGCGTCTCGTCTCGCGTTTAATAGATTTCTGTCTGTCTGTCTGTCTCTCTCTCTGTCTCTCTCTCTCTCTCTGTCTACGGTCGTCGATTTCTCCCGACACCGTTGTCGTAATAACAATATGAAACGATAGTCGGAAAACGATTACGACGCGTATTTTATCGCCACCGCACGCGTGTGATGTCTTTCACGGCGCACCGCACGGATACGTCGGAGTGGTCGCGGTGAATAATTTAAAATAATCACCTCGGCTTGTGTGTGTCGGAAAGAGATGATAAGGTGCAGATATTGCGGCGTAATCGAATGACGCGAAGGCGGCGAAAACGTAATATTTTATTACGAAAGGATGAATTACACGGGTTTTACGGCGGTCGGGCGGCCGCGGTAGACCGCAGGTCGAATTACACGCGACGTGTTTACGCACATTTTTCAATTATTATCGTCGTCGTCGTCGTCGTCGCCGTCGCTGTGGCCTAACCTAAACGATTCGTCCGCGACCGCGTCCGCCGCGGTCACGATTTCGACGAGCCGATCGCCGCACGGGGCGTCGACTAACCTTCGAGCTCACCTGGCCGCAGACGCCGACCCGTGACCGCCTCGTGATAATAACGATAATAACGATAATAACGACGATGGCATCACGCGCTCTGGGCGTGAACAGTAATCTTTCGAATAATTGAATAAAAATTGAAGAAAACACGACCGCGCGTCAGGATCCGGCGTCTCCGAGTCTACGCGATAACGCGCGTACCTACGTGTCGTGGAATGATAATAATAATTGTTGCGTTCCTATTGCGCGGCGAACGACGTCGGTTGGCTCGTGGCTACATATTATTGTGGATTTTCACTACAGATGTAAGTTTGATAATTTTAAATATTTTTTCAACGAAAAAATTAAACGTATCAATGAGTTGAATATTCATAACGCATCAGTAGAATGGAATGGTTGATATTGTAAAACTTGAAACGTCAAACGTTCTATTTATAACTATAGAGAAAAAGACAATTGAAACTGAAAAACTAGAATTTATTTTGTTTTTTTCGTCGTTGATGTTACGTCAAGGTACCTAATGAATCTGATTTGGTTTACAATTTATTTCATAGGTACATTTTTAACACTCATAAATAAAATAATTTAAAATACAAACAAAAATCAATAATAGTATAATAAACTACAAGGTACATACACAAAGTCATACCATGTTAAATTTATAACACCATGAACAACCTGCTATCCAGTAAATAATACAAATAAGCGTTACGATAATAATTATAAGTTCATGAAAAAGTGGAAGCGTGGAGTTCCTTGGGATGTACCTGATGTGACATACAAAAATTATCAAAATTTACCAAATTTACAGAAGTTGCGGTAAATTTACGTAAATTTTCTTTGGTCAACTACCAAAAAAAAAAAATTACCTAAATTATACATCTATGTTTTTCACCCGTGCCGCTGAACGAGGCGACAACAACAAACGGCGGCAGAATAAAAAACAATTGCGTTTTACGGCGAGACGGAAGTATAAAACATAAAATTGCATGTCGCGCGCGCAAACGAATGTTTTTGATTTTCCAATGTTGTAAGTGTCTTTAGAAACGTTTAAATGTTTTGACGCGCGTTCCTTTAATCTTTCGTCTCTTTATTTGACTTTGGAAAATCATGGAGACCTCCGAATTAATGTTTAACGTAGTAAAAGTTAATGGCTTTTCGGACTTTGCGTTTATTTCGATGGACAAAGTGTCAACGTCGTCGTAAAAAGGTTGCGTATGCCATATGTGTTATTAAACGTGGGTATCCGACAACTATATATATATATAAATAACTTGTTTATACTTTTGAATTTTATCATAAAATGCATTAAGTACAGAAAAAAAATCGTTAAAAATGTTAATTATAAAGCGCATTTTTTAATTACAGTAGAATTCCGATTATCCGAACGCCAATCATCCGGATGAGAAAAAAAACGCCACGTGTCGTATTCAGCTTTTATTATTGGTTTTAAAATATGTCACATATTATAATTAAGGCTTATTTTGTTTCAGTTAAATATATAATAAAAATATTTGCTTATGGTTACGAGTTTTAAATTATATTACATATATGTATTAATAATAAATACATACATACAATATATTCATACAACAATATATAACTTTTGATATATCAAACGTCAATCATCCGGATATTTGCTTATCCGGACCACCCTTGACATTAATTAGTCCGGATAATCAGAATTCTACTGTACAAGTCCTTTTTCCTAGTTTTGGCCATTTATCCAACCAGTATAAAATGGTATGCTCCAAAAAATGTGTTCAAGTTAAATACGCGTGTAACATGGATCACGTTTTAAAAAGGCAATCGTCCTCGTAGCATATACTTAATATTATTATGATAGGATTTGGTTTTATCTAATTCAAGTACCTAGTTTGAACGAAAACAACTTTGAGATTGTTATTTTTTTTTTTCGAAACGATACGGGTTACGATTACGGGAAAAGATATGAATGGAAAAATTCGTCAGAAAAGTGAGTAAAGGAGTACAGTTTTTGAGAACATTATAGTACAACGTTTTAATTTATTAAGTAACTACTATTTTTATTTGCTTTTTTTTTTTACGTATTTATTAAAAACGATGTATTGGTTTTGTAACTGCTTTAAAAGAACCGAAATAATATTAAATACGCATTAGGTACATACTGTCTTAGGTATATTATTGTGTTTTTTTATTATGATTGAAAATTGTGATAAAAAATTTGATTTAATTATATATATAAAAAAAAATAAGAAAATTATTTTCGTCCCGTCTTTTATTCTTTTTAAATATGATCACCCTATACTACTAGACGCGCCGTGCCGTTAAAATCGCCGTCGCCTTGTTTCGCGACAACGCACCCCACGTGTTCCACGCTTGATGTACGCATCTCCGATAATACTTACGCCCACACACACACACACACACACACACACACACACACACACACGTATACGTGACGTCGTCGTACAAAACAAACACGGAGCTGAATAAACGGGTGGCGCTCGTACGCATAATTGTTTACGGTTTTGACAGATATCGCGACGAGATTAGTAGCCCCGAGTTCCGTTATCTCGCCGACTCGTCTTCTCGCGTTACACCCACTGCCGTCTTCGTCGACGACCGCGTGATTTTCGAGTCTCCCGACGAAACCGCCATCAATCAAAACCAATCCACGTGAAATTCCGGTTGCACACACAGTCGTGTCCGATAAAACCGGCGACGAACTCACGCCGCGCCGGCCATTAATGCGGCGGCTTCACGTGCAAATATCAACCATAAAAACGATAGTACTAATAATAATAATAATAATAATAACGATAACCGTCGGAGAAACCGAGGCGACGACGATACGCGTGAAAATTCAAACGATTTCCCCGGGTTATCGGCCGGATCGTCGTCGTCTCGCCGCGCGCAATATCCGGAAACACAGGCCGTACCTACGCCGCAGCCTCCGGCGCCGCCGCGGTAAAATCGACAGGAATTCGTTTCCATATCACATGAGCACCGATCCCCGCGCAACACTTATATCGCGATGAAAATATTAATAAATAGGGATGAGAAGTTATAGGATTTGTATATTTTTTTCTGTATCTTCTATTTACAGCTAGGTGAGCTAAAAATCTGTTCTATAACATAATGAATTGAAATTCGGTATTTAAATTTCGCATATTTTTGCATATATTGGTAGTTTTCTTAAAAATTGTACATTCATGTTTTTTTTGTGCATAAAGATGCATATTTTGTAAAATTATGTGGATTTTAATACAATTGAAAATTGTATTACTTGAAAAATGTATTACTTTATGGAATTTGATATGTTTGTAGTCAATAAACAATAAAATAAAAATGCAGATAGCAAATTTGACAATTGTAGCATTGTCAATGTAAAATATAATTATTAAATATATTACAAAACTTATAAAATTGTCAATTTATCACTCAGTTAAAAATTATTTATATTACTTTATTGTAAACAAGTTTTTTATTTATAAAAAAAATTGCATATTATAATATTATATTTTTTGCATATTTTCAAATTTTTGATGCATATATCATAATTTTTCATTGCAAATTTGCATTCGTGTTTCGTCTATTTTAGCTCCTATAACTTCTCATCCCTATTAATAAATAATAATTATTAATGAACACGACCGACAGCCGCCCTTTGAGGGCGTGCACTCTGTCTGACCTCCGCGCGATACCCCACGCCTTGGTGCGATATTATTATTATTATTATTATTATTGTTTCGGGTTTGTTTTACGACCCCGTGTCCGGGCGTGTCGGGTAACCGTGTCGCCGACGCGGCCGGAATCGCAACGCGAGTCGCCGTTCGCGGCACAGCAAAAAGGCGTGTAATTCAAGGGGTATCCCGGTGACCGGTGGAAAGGTATATTTACTAGAGACGGCAGAATTCGATACGATAATGATTATGAACTCGATTCGATTTCTAGGAAAAAAAAACAGTGAAATCTGAAGCCCGACCTATAGGCCGGTTTACACTTAACGACTTGTTGTACGTTTTATCGAACACGACAAATCGTATCGAGTAAAACGGGAAATCGTACGCATTATCGAATCGGGACGAAATCCAAAATAGGATCGAAAGACTGATGGGCGCTGATTCATTTTCCGCGAAATTGGACGACAGAATTTTTTTTTTTTTTTGCGAAAACGCGAGTTGGGTCTCGAGATATTTGATCCCTTAAAAAAAACACGATTTGGGTCCGTGGTAATATATATATATATATATTATTATTATTATTACTACTAAAAACGTATATAGAGCAAGATGCATTATTTCCACCTAATATTTTGGCCAAGTTTGCTGCAACCACAAATCGCACCACAAATAGTTATGAAAGTTATCATGCCAAATTAAATGCTAGTATCAGTGCATCTCACCCTGACATTTTTGTTTTAATAGGAATGTTACTCGGGATTCAGAGTGAAATCTATATGTATCACTTCGGAGCTCAGCAACACAATCAAAAAAAAAAACCGTAGAAAAAGAACATTTTTTAAGAGAAAAGATGCATTCTATTACTAGTGGAGAATTGACGCGGTTAAATTTTGTAAAAGAAGAGTCATTTAAATTTATTCCCTAGCTTATATTTATTTTAGTACCAATATTTATTACTTATTTTTTATTTTAATACAAATATGTATTACTTATTTTTTATTTTAATACAAATATTTATTACTAAATAATATATAATATTTTTTATTTTCTAAAATTAATCATTCTAGCCAGCCTCCACGTGGTGTCTCCTGGGTAACGCAAATAGGCTAGTCCCAACTCATGTACTCCATAAAATATAACCGGACCCAACTAATGTACTCTATAATATATACCGGGACCCAACTCGTGTATCACATAAAGTATATTGGAACCCAACTCATGCTGTTTTTGAAATCTGGGACCCAACTCGAGTTTGTCCATTTTTTTGTTTTTCGCGAACTTCATTTCTCACGGAATCCATAGAACTATACAAAATTTTTCCGTGTCGTAGAAATCGCTAAAATAACAGAAAGAACTTAACTGAAGAGAAATACATTTGAAACTGAGTAGAAAAACTGAGTAATAAACGAAACGTGTAGACACTCTAATATAAAATGTATAAAACGTACGTTATTTTGTCCGTTTTTAATGTCTAAGAAAACGTACAATAACCTAACCGCCTTAAGGCCGGTTTTCACGTAACGACTTATTTTACGTTTTATCGAACACGACAAATCGTATCAAGTAAAACGGACCATGTACTTATACAGGAAATCGTACGTCTTATCGACTCGGAACGAAATCGAAAATCGGATCGAAAGTTCAAAATCCCGGCTGTAGAGTGTATTATTGTTGTTTATAGTAAAATTACAGGGCTATACCTACAATATCGGTTTCCGTACAGCGTAGATATTACCCGAAACGTAGCTTACACAATATTATTATAACGTGATCGAAGTTCGTGTAGATAGCATACGGCGAGAGTTTCAATTTATCAAAAGTTCGATAAAAACAAAAAACTTGAATCATATTATACTATGTGAAATTGTAGCTAAAACAATCACGATGGGACGATTTTTTTAGATTTCGATTACCATATTATTATTCTTTCAGACGCTTTGTCTAATTTGCGTTTACGAGGAAAAGTGGTGAAAAATGCAGACATCGAAATGCCGAAAGTCTGGAATTCACTGTCGGTTATATGAATGTATATAGTACGGTCGTTCAAACTTAACATTTAATTTTTTTTTCCAAACGCAGCTTGATAATTTATTTTGTGTGATGAAATCTTTCGAGTCAAAGCGAAAAAGTACTTCCACCGATAAACTATATGTTTTACTCTAAAATTTGAAATGTAAATATTTTGGTATTACAATTTTATCCACTTGAAACGGTTACACGAGTTCACATTAAAACATGATTACATTTGTAATACATATTATTCAACATTGATATCTGGTGTAAGCATAATATTATAATGTATAATTTGTGAAATAAACACAACAATTTACATCAACCGAACTCTCTTTTTGTGTTTATGTGGGAGGGGGACGAGTGAGTGCGGGACACGTGAACAGTTTTAGAAAACGTTGTTCGGAAAATGTGACACTCGACCCGGAAAATGTTTACCACCTGTGGTATAATATATAGTGTCACATATTTTCGTTTCGACTTAAACATCATACGCTTTTCACGTATAATATCCAGACGATTCTGTTCGAATGCGGTATCACACGAGTACCGTAAATGGCATTTTATCGAAATAATAAATACGATTGTATGACTTCCACCGTGAATACGGCCAGCTGTGAAAGATCATTTTCTTGTTTAAAATGACTAAAAACTTATCTAAAGACCACAATAGGTCAAGAACGATTACAAATTGAAAAAAAAAAGAATTATCAATATGGAATAAGTCATTGATGAATTCAACAGTAATTCTTCTGTACTAGCCGAAAATTAAGTTTAAAATAAAAATAAAAATATTGTAAATTATAATGTAAATATATATTAACAATTGTTGAAGTTGAATACGCCCATATTTATTTAGTTTTATGCTTATTTTTGAAATAAAAATAAAAATGGAATACTTCTCCTAATCAAAGATCAGGGGAGGGGAGAGATGTATGTATATTTAAATATCCATGATCACAAAAAAAAAAAAAAAGTTGCAAAACCAAAAATTATAACCAAATTACGCAACCGCGGACGTCGCCGACGAACGATCTTCACTTTGCGATCTACTGCGGCGGTCCAGAAAATGTTTTGTGAATCAAATCGTCGGCTACGATTCGCGTAAACTAATGATTATCCTTTTTTTCCCGACCGACCGGAGCGGTTTTATATTTCATAACAATAGTCGTTCGTTTTCAGTGAACACAACGGTCGACCGGTCGGTTTCACAGTGGAAAAAAATCATATACCAATTACGAAATAATCGATCTACGAGAGAGAGATAGAGAGGGGGGGGTAGAAAAAAAGAAACCTATAAAATAATACATAATGCACAGACGAAGGGTTTATATCCCGAGTTCTGTTGTCGAGTTCCCGCGATAAAACTCGAAGTTATTTCGTTTTTAATCCTTATGGCCGTTGTGAGTTTTCAAAAGAATTCGCGGTAATTAAATAAATATTTCTACGGGCAGCAATCGGAAAGCATAAAATACACTATTACGGAGAACGATAAAAAACATAATCGTATTTTTATCGTATTAATTACTGGACTGCCACACACCTAAGCGATTGATACGGAAATGGTTATATTACGATATTATATCGTTAAAAAAAAAAAAAATAATAATAATAATAATAATGATGAACAAATAAAAAAATACCACTTTGAGCGTGGCGAGTGATACCGGTTTTAATATAAAAGCGATTGTCGCGAAAAGTTTTCAAGACGGCGCGTCGGTATCGTTCGTTTTATTTTCGAATTCGCACGCGATAAAAAATCGTTTCTTCTCCGTTCGTATCGTGAAAAAAAAACACGAGCTAATAAGGATGGGTGTATTGAATTTTAAAGACACGACAGATCATTCCTTAGTAAAAACGATCCCGAGAAAAGCTTCGGGATTAAAATATACCATTCATTTACTTCATCGGTTTTCGGAAGCTTTAAAAAAAAAATAATAATAGCTAACCCGAGTTTTAATGTTTGACAAACAATACGATTTTGACTGTAAAAAATATTCAAACCGTCTTGCGCCATCCGTGTTCAAAATGTTTCAGTATGTTTGGATCGACCGATTTCGTCGAATATATTTTTTGAAATTTTCCGATCTACAGAGTTGCTAGACGAAACTTTCGAACAAAGTTAAGTTGACCGAAAAAAACAAACAAACAAACACCATTGTTGAACCACGAGATCCTTCGCTTCACTCGGAATCTAAAACCGTACGGTAACGTTATGATGTGAATCTTTCGCGTGCAAAACACGACCTCGTGGGTACAATGATTGATAATATTCGATTGTTATCGTGGTACGAAAAGTTATTTACGCCCGTCCGTCTCCGCGGAGTCGGCACTTATACGGGCGGGGGCGAGGGCACTCGGGTCAATATTGTGCTATACGTAATAAATACACACGAGTGCCGCCGAGCAAAAGCGTCGTAAGTGACAAAACAGTCAGGCCGGACATCTGATATGCACAGCAAATTTACATAATATTTTCAGTAAAAAAAAAAAAAAAAACAAAAAGGCTAAAAACTGAAAATAATATCCACGAAATATGCCGCGGAGGAAAAAATCTAATAAAGTTATTTCGATAAGCGACGAGTGAAAAACCTAACGAGTAACGTAAACAACTAAGTCAAAACGACATAAATATTCATTTTTTAGTTACAAAAAAAAAAAAAAAAAAACATGAAATAATAATAATAATAATAATGACAAAAATAATAACCGTAGACCACGGCTGCTTGACGGGCTATGAATTAATATTAATAATGTATTCGTGCAGGTACAGTAATTCGGCGTTTTCGGGCTTGAAGCTGAATTATGAATTCCGAAGACGAGAGTGGCGATCTAGTCGACGGCGCGCGCTAAATCGAATTTACCCCGCTGTCGCGAGTATGGCAGTATGTGACGCGCACAAAATAATAATACGATAAAGCAATTATTTATAACGATATTAAATATTATAATTTGTAACGACGGCACGATAATAGAAGCCAGTGACGTATTTTCAAATAATTTTTTTTTTTGGGGGGGGGTTGCAGAAAATTTAGAAATTATGAAGGTAATAAAAATTTTTAAATGCAATTTTATTATATATTATATTTTAATAAATTTATTTTATTATTTTATTCAGGTGTATCATTAATAGGTCACAACAACTGCGCACGTGATTTCCACCTTCCCAACGCAATACACACCAAGTTCGTTTTCAGTAGAACTAATTTTTTTTTTTTTTTGTAAGGTTTAATATTCGAGTTGATTGCCTTTCAAACTTAGAGGCAAGGACATTGCCCATGTTTCTATGACGGTTTTTCACGATACATTTTTTAATTTTTTAGTAAGTATCATCATGTAAAAAAAAAAAAAAAATTTAAACACCCATAATGCTCTTAAAAATATAAAGACTGTAAAAAATCGACGTGTGAACACAGATGACGTTCATGTTTTTACTCTTGAATATGACAATAGGTCAAATATGAGAGCTTAAAACACGAAATCAGTGCTTCAAAATGAAAATTTACCACAGTCACGTTTTAAAGCGAATGGAAGTCGAGTGGAGATAACGATGAACCATACACCCACTTAAACGCTCAATTGTTCATTGACAAAATCAAAAAAAAAAAAAAAAAAAAAAACCCATAATTATTTTCTACGTCATTTTCGTCGTAATACTTAATAATAATAAATCGTAATCATTATTAATTTAAGCAACGGTGTTTTGGAAAAAAATAAAACTTACGATGTAAACCCCGACCCCGAAAACAAATTATTTAACGTGCGCTTTTTTTTTTCAAGTCCTAGGAGCAGGATTCACCCGGTACTACGGTACTGCAGAACGTAGTAGTTTTTATCCCGAACGGATGGTAAAAAACAGTTGTGCTCTGCGCGTTATTCGTGACACGTGGTGACACCCACTGGTCGCTGCTTTTGTACCGCGTGCACACGAATAATATCGACGGCAGTTCATCGCGCCAAGTGAAATTATAGTTTACAGTTCATACAGTCACGTCATAACAACGGCATTGTTTTAATCAAATCGCATAATTTTAATCAAACATTCGGCATAGACACCAACTGTTGTTGCAACGTAATTGATACAGTGATTCGGGTGATTCGTACTCGCGAGCGTACAATTTCGGTCACGTTATTAAAAATTTAGTGTGTGTGTGTGGGGAGGGGGAGGGTGAAAAGGCGTGTTATGTGCGGGAAGCTGATAACATTCACGAAATCGATTCGAGTCTGAAATACATATCAAACATTCGAAAATACAATATACTGCCGGCTGTTTCACGATGATAATATGTAATTAGTAATTGCTAGGGCAGAGGACTTTTAGCTCTAAAAATGCACTTAAAATATGCACCTAAAAATTTTGTTGTGATTTAATTTAAATATATTTTATACCGTCACCAAATAAATCAAATACACATTTCTCTTAATTTACCTAATCAAGCTGTAACTTGTGTTTATATTGATTGACTTTTTGTTAATTTTATATTTCTTCTTCTGGCACTAAACAAAAATATCCATGTGAACGATGTAGGCATACGGTTCACTGTGGTGCTGATACAGTATCGTGTACGACGTTGGAACGAAAATTAAAAGTAAAAATATTTGTATCACAACATTTTGACTGTATTTGTTTGAAACAAAAACGTCGATGTGAAAAAAATTTGAATTAAGTTTAAATATGTCTCAAAAAGTATTAAATAGCGTGTAAAACTGTAAAATATGCACTGAAAACAAAAATTACTCAAAATATGCATTTATATGCAAAATAAAATTTCAAAAATAGCTTTGTAAAAGCATGAAACGTATTTCTTCCGTACTCTGCCATTTTTGTAACCGTGCAAAACAAATATGCAAACAACGCTACAAGTTCTCTGCTCTAGTAATTTCCAATTACGATCTAAGACCGTACCAAACGGATATTTGAATTTTTTGTGCGTATTCAATTTAAGCACAAACAAAACTCAATCGTAAAAACAAACAAATAAAATATTTTTTTATTTATATCTATATTATATTTAATGATTTTAATTTTGATAAATTTGAACCTTTACTATTATAACTTTACATTACAAAAACATTTTTTTTTTTTTATTAGAACATTTATTTTTTGACTTTAAAGTTAAAGAAATAAGCAGTGTGGAAAAATGAAAAATTACAAAAAAAAAAAAAAAAAACGAAAAATTAAAAAATATAGTCGAAAGAAATTTGAATTCAGAGACGTTTTGTGAAGTAAAAGTTTATAATTTACCGCTACTACTTCGCTACTTATAATTTTAAATTCTCGTATCATATCATCATAAACTATTATTCGAAAAAAAAAAAATTAAATTTTAAAACAAAAAAAAAATGCGTATTTTCTACTGTAGTTTATGAGTTTATGACTATAACTCGAAAGTATAAAGTGACTGATAACGATCAAGAAAAAAGTTTAAGAGATCATTTGTGTGAAAAATCGTATGACTGATTTGGTCGAAAACGGTGTATTCTGGTCGGAGTTTTCAAACAGTTCTTGAGAAAATTCGAAATGCATGCGTCACATAAAGTTAAATCTCATGCGTCATAATATCTCACTGAGACGCCCTGTATATATTACGCATAAAAACGTGTGTGTGTGTGTGTGTGTGTGTGTAAAATGTAAAAACGCAAACGGCTATGGACACGGAGCGCGGCGATGTTACGAAACGACGCACTTACTATGCGTTTTTCTTTGTGAAAAAATAAACCCTCGAGGGCTCCGTCTCCTCCCCGCGTCGTCGAAATTCGTTTTTTGACTACGTACGAGGATTTCGTCCTCTTCGATCCCCGCCGCCGCCGCCGTTTGGGCAATAACCCCTTGTCAGAACTCGACTGAAAACGTCTGAGACGACGTCGCGTACAAACAACCGAAGGATTAGGTCGATTCGGTCGAATTTGCAGACAACGTTCTCGACGGTCCCGGCGTAGTGATAGCTATTTACTACTCTTCGGTCACACTAGTTAGTTTACACGAAAAAACAAAAACAAAAACAAACAAGCGAACCACTAAATCGCTGCCGTCGTCCCGAATATCCGTCCACTAGTTCGTTTTTTTCTAGACCGGACCGGGGACTGACACATTTCAACCGATTTCAGGACTGGAGCTGACCGATAAAAAAAAAAAAAAAATCAAGCCTGACCTGACCGGACCGTTTCGTTTTTGTTGCATTAGAAAAGACCAAGAATGTACCGATTTAAATGAAATATAACAATAAGACCGAGCTGGACCGATTGTAATAAAACGATCTTAAATATTTAGTTAAAGTAATTTTGTTTTGTTTTTTTATCAATTAATTAATTATTCAAGACATTCCTAGCTAGTTGCTATCTAAGTCTATTGATGTATATAATGTACAGTATTTTTTTCTCTTTAATTTAAGTGCGATATAATAATAATGGTAAAAATATTAATAAGAATAGGAATACATTAAATAATCATATCTTTGTACATATATGTTTTATATTTTTTCCCGCATCTTAGGCAGTAGCTGGTGGTGGTTGTCGCGATTTTCGGTCATGGGGTCTGCTTCTCTTGAGTCGTCGAATCATTGGAGGGCTTACATTTAATTTGTAATGAATGGCTCCGTTAGAGTTTGTAATTGAAAGAAAGAATTTATTTGTAATTAAATTTATGTGTTCGTTAATTGTTGCGATTTTCAAGTCTTTGTGCAGTGTTCTGTTACGAATAAACCAGGGAGCATCTGTTATTGCAAGAAGCATTTTGTTTTGATATATTTGTTATTTGTTCAAAAGGCTTTTAGCGCAGATAAACGGGGCATAATTAAAATAATTCAATATCTTTCTGTTCTATAAATAAATTCAGGGTCCCTTTGGCACCACCATTACGTTCCGGAAAAATTACTATCACAGATGAAAATTGAATGTGTTAATATTATATATTTCCTCGCAGTGGTGTACATAGAAATCAATATTTTCGGGAGGGGCTACTAAGGACAGAGTTATATTACTACTGCTACCTAGAATTACTAAAAAGATACAGAAGATACAGTAGGTTTCTATCTATATTTAATTTATAGAATGCCCCAAAACGATTTGAAAAACGCAATAAAATTCGTCTCGACTAATCGCATTATTTCGATCGGATAAAATTCTAAATAAACCTAAAGCGCCGTTAAAATATAACAAACGATTAAAGTTGATTTCTAAGTTTTTTGAGAAATTTCGAGGAACGGGGGGGCTTCATCCCTCTAGCCTTCCCCTATATACGCCACTGTTTCCACGTATATATTGTATACAGTGTTAAAATAAACGTCACTGGGCCGCGATTCTGTCATTAAAACTAATGTCGAACTGAAATCGAAGACAGACCGTACCGGTTTTAGATTATAACATTATAAAGACCGAACAGACCGAACCAGGGTAGACCAAGCCGTGCAGAGCACTACCTCCGTACGATTTACGTACCTCTGTCGAGGGGCGGACGGGTGGAGGCAGCTGGCAGTATCGAATGCCGCGAGACCGATCGGAATGTCACGCGGTGACTGCGTCCAAAGTGGCAGGAGGAAACAATACGACGGCGTACGAGTTCTGTATTTTTTATTTATTTATTTTTTTGATTTGATTTTATTTTATAAACCAGCACCGCAATAAATCTTCGTGATGCTGACGCAGACACGTCACGATCGTCTCGCGATCCGTACAACGTACGTCGTAATACAGACGTAATATTATGCGTGCACCGTTGTCGTCGTCGTCGTCATCGTGGTGCGTTTCGCTGCGTCTGCAAATCCCGTCGGATTTGTGTGCCGCACCGGCCCGAGAAACACGTATACACACCCGAACCTCTTCCCCTACGAGGACGCGATACCGGAGTTTTTACCGTCTCTATCCGTTTATCTGTGACGAGTGATTTAGGTCTGCACACACGCACGCAGGCACGGGCGCGTGCCGTATACACGCGGTTTTTTGTTTCACGGAAAAATACACGGCCGTACATCAGGGTGACCAGACGTCCTGTTTTTTACACGTTTGTCCTTTGTTCTAGAGATGTGTCCTGTTGTACCGACGACGAACGTCTCTCAGGACGCTTTTTGTCCTGTATTTTAGTCGATCTTATAAATATCTACAAATATGTTTATATTGTACGGGTACGATATACTCAATACACCCAAAATTATTAGATGTGAGAAGCTTTTCGGAAAAACATGACAAATTTAAATGTGTAAGTATGTGATCCGAAAAATTATCATCAGTATGAATAAAAAAAGTACTGAGAAAAGTGAGTATAGGAATAAAGCGTTTGAGAATATTACAAAACGTTTTAATTCGTTAAGTAACTCTTATTTTCATTCATTTATTTTTTACGTATTAATTAAAAATGACGGATTAGTTTTGTAACTGCTCTGTAAGAACAGAAACACTATTAAATACATATTAGATACTATTTTAGGTATATATTAAATAATGTTTTTCATTATGATTAAATTAATTGTGATAAAAAATTTGATTAAAATTATTTAAAAAACTGCGAAAATCATTTTAGTCCTGTATTTAATTTTATTTAATATAGGGTGGCCGTACTGTACATGGAATTAACCGTGGCGTTTGTGTTGAAATCATACAGCGATAAAATACGGAAGCAATCTAAATTTCCGGATTCGAACGCGAAGGTTCGTGGGTATTACGCGTAGCTTTTTCGCTTTCAAACGACCTGTTCGGTTTTTATTTTTATAGCTGTTACGAGGAGCTCTATAAAACGAGGCCTTGTCTTCAAACATTGTCGTAAAGTCACAGCGATCGGGACGTACCGGGTCGTCGACGCCGAGGTGATTGAAAATCTAATTCGTAATGGCGTACACGATTTCGATATTATATTATGCATGTGGTATTATTATGGTCTTGATTTCGTGTCATTTGAATGATTCGTTAGTCGTCGACCTCGGTCAGAGCGGAGAAATTAAAAATCAACCCGAGAACTCGAAGAACAAAAGACCCAAAACAAGTGTTGGAAATAAAATGAAAAAGGATCGCAAATGCCGTAATGGCGTATTTCATTATTTATTCGCTCAGACACTGAAACACGACTGTACGGATCGAATAAATAATAAACTATATTTATCTCACCATCGAATTTACAATTCCATCTTCCGACAGTGTAACGTCACGATTAATGTTCTTAGCAATGCTTAACTATTCACAACAGACGTTAGTTACCGTTTTCGCCGTTCAGTAATGCGATATTAGTTATTATTCGGATCCGCTGGTCGACTGCCGTATAGTGTTGTGAAGACAAACAAAAAAACACATAAATAAGCATTGAAAATATCACGTTCAAAATAATATCAACAAGAATATTGTTATTTAGGTGTACTTTACGGACGTGAAACAATTATCAATTCGTTAAAGCCTACATGCAATAATGAATTAAAAAAAAAAAAAAAAAAACGACGAAGTTAATCGTAATTTCATTTTTTCCCAAAACTTTGCCGTAACAATGATTATAAAATTGACTGTTCTATGTTTAATGACTATTTATATATATATATATATATATATATCCAGTGGTGGCTTGAGTTTCTGAAACCCAAGGAGCTTCATAAAACTTCCCACCCACCCACCAAATGTATAAAGTTGTTAGATATTATTTTTTTAGGTTCTCCGCAAGTACAAAACATAAATTAGTTGGTACGCATATTTAAAAAAAAAAGACGCCCATATTGCTTTTATTATTACCTATTATACGTTATTCGTATTACTCACTTCGGTATTCGTTTAGTAATTATAAGTAGGTTGTAGGTACCTACCTTCCTTTCTATAAATATAATATGGTACCTATTCTGCTGTAGATTAATTGTAATAAGTACAAAGCGTAAACTTTGATTATTTTCTTCTATTAGATACGCACCCACCCCTTTTTGGACCAGTAGCAACTCGCCCCTGGCAATCTTATAACAAGCCGCCTCTGTGTATATGCATCACTGGATGGATCCTTCGCTCATGTTATCAGTCCCTTTTATTTTATTTTATTCTTATGCTATTTCTATCTTTACAATATTTATGCTTATTGTAAAATATTATATTTACAGATTGTATAATACAAATTATATAAAAAAAATTATATGTATATATATATATATATATATATATATAATGTTATTTTCGTTTAAATCTGACCGTTCGTCGTTAGTGTGTCTGACGATGATTTGACGATTGTGATTTAAACCCAGCAAACGACATTGATTTACATTTTTGAATCATCAACAATATTAAAAACATTAGTAAAACCACATTTTTTCGAAAATATTAGATCCACCATATTTATACACTTGAGTTTTAAAGTTATTTAGTTTTTTTTTTTTTTTTTTAACAGCAAACATTACTTACGACTTGATACTGCGATACGGACGTTTGTTTTTTAAAGTTTTCATGTTTACATTTTTATTATTAGAACAATTTTTTGTGAAATGCAGTAATTTAAAGTTTAAAATAGCTAAGTAATGGTAATAACTCTTAGCAACGTTATCTCAGTTTTTACTCATTTTTAAGTAGGTACTTGAAGTTTTAAATATTTTTATTTTTCAAAATTCAGAAGAGTAATATTGAAATATCGTTACGTTCAAACGAAAGTACCCACATTTGTGTATTATTCGTGTTGTTAAACATTTTGACATTTATGAATACATCTATTAAGTTATGAGCGATCGTTGCTGTTTGAAAAAAAAATAACTTAAATATCATGTAATCTAAAATAATTTTACAAATATTGATTTTTATATAAAAACGTGGTTTCATAAGCTTTTTGAATTTTACACGAAGAAAAAAAATTTAAGATAATGCATGATTATTATACAGGGTTAAGTCACAGTCACGTTTAAATTTGAAATTTTGAGATTTCATGATGTACCGATCAGATTATTAAATATCCCTGATTTTTAAACAACGAGAGACGACATAATTCAAATCGTCGAATTTCGAATGATTATGATAAAGGTATTGATGGAAATAATAATAATAATAATACAAACAATTGCAATAATAATCATAATAATAATAATATTAAATTTGACGTATTCGGTCATTGAACTAGCACCAGTATACTACACGAACGTATATCAAAGTATCGTTATAATGCTCGTGTACAGTGTGATGTCTATAACGCGTTGTAAATAATACGTATCGATGCGTTTCTTGTGAAACTTTTTTTTTTTTTTTATCAACTAACTGTTATAGTCATTTATGTCATCACATTCAACGTTTTTCGTGTACCACTCGTGATACCTAGCAACGGCGTAATTATTGTAGAAGCCAAATTTATCAACTCGTCACCACCCTTAAAAATTATCAAACAAAAAAAAAACATAAAAACCAGATTTTTTAATCTATTTGATTTTTAATCATTTAAACCCTTCGAAATTCACAACGCGAGTAAACGTTTTATAAGGTTTCAAATATTTATTTAACACGTGTTCATCTGAGTACGCTGCATTTTTTTCGTTACGTTTCTCTTTAGCTTTTGTCATCATATTATACTGCAGCGGTTCTCAAACTGTGCTCCGCGGCTCCCTGGGCATATCTGTATTAATTGAATTCAAATTATTAAATTATTATTATACTTCTTAGTTACGTTTTTAATTCGGATACTTATATTCAAAAACCAAATATCGTATAATAAATTAGATGCTGAAGCAGACATGCGCATTCAACTCTTGTCCATCAAGCCAAATATTAAAATACTGGCCAGTAAAAAAAGCAAACATCATGGATCACATTAATATTAAAATTTATAAATTACTAAAATATTTTGACATTTTTTTCCTATTAAATTAATTAAATAATTTGTTTATATTCGTATTCTACAGAAAATAAAAAATCAAATAATTTATAATTGACATAATTTTTTATGAATTATTGTTGTCTAAATAGACATTTTTGATTTTTGGGGCTCCGTAATTTTGTTTAGGAAAATAAGGGCTCCGCGAACAAAAACGTTTGAGAACCACTGTTATACTGTATGGGTACCGTTACACTATAAAATACATCATCGTCAGAACTGTTTGCTCTATTAAACGATTAAAATATAATTTATTATAATATATTTGTATAAATATATACGCAGCGTACTCGATGTCTACACATAATTTGAATAATCTCACATAAATGCAGATCTGTGTCAACAACCAACAAGTTCCTGTTAAACTCGACTTGTTAAAGATAATTTTCGCGGTCTTGTTTATCGGTCGTAATCCGATAGATTATTATCGACCCGAGTCAGTCGTTGGTTTTCGAACTTAAAACGGCGGCGTGGAATATCGTAGAGGTCATTAGAACTCGTGTGGGACAGGACGGAGCAGAACTATTGGTTTTCAACACGTTTTCCGCGTTCAAACGTTACACCATTAGGGGGGGGGGCGTGAGCGTAGACACCGAGCGCACGGGTGCTCTCGTATAACACATTTGAAGTGTGTAAAAATCACTTTGATGCCGACTAGTAAGCTCGAAATCAATAAGCTCAGCCCTCGAAGACCTGGTCGCCACAGGTGGGGTGCGAAAAACCGCGTACGGTCTTTAGCACCTCTTCAGTTTTTTTTTTTTTTTTTTTTTTTTTTGCTCGGTATTTTCACACCGCGTTTATTACTTTTGCGTGCGCGTTCTGAAAATGCCCGCCCTATTATAGTATTTATCAGCGTCGGAGCAAGCGACGAGACGACGATCGCGAAGAATTAATATCGGCGAAATCCAGGACGAGGATAAAAGTCCACGTCAATAGTAACGGGGTCGATTGTCGTCACAGCGCCATAAAAACGGCGTAAGCTCATGCGGCTCGCACGTCACCGGAGCCTTTGCAATGAAATCTACGAGAAATTCTACAAAATTAAATTTGCCTCGCGACGTAAAAGCACCGCAGTTGTTCCGGATTCAGCGGGAAAACGTTTAGATTTCCGGGAATCCGGTAATTTAGTTTCCAAGTCGATCAACCAAATTTAGTTCGTGCGTTTGAATAAAAAAATAAGAAAACAGTGTTTATACGTATACATTTTTTCTAGGAAATGTTTCTAGACTTTTAAATCCCAAGATTCGGGATTTACGGAAATTTATTATACGGAAAAAAATCGTGACTCGTGAAGTATAACCGTTAGTTTTACGAGTTGGTACATAATAATATTATGCTCGAAATTAATGGTACGATGATTGTCGGAAAGTCCCCGAGTGCCCCCTAGTCGTGTGAGACCGACTTCTTGTAAACAAAACTCCAATGTTGTAACTGACACGAAAAATCTCAAGGGGGGGGGCAAGTGATTTCTATAAGTCAGCGGTTCCCAAACTGTTTTCACTGTGACCTTCAGATTCCAATATTAACTTACATGCGACCCAGTCATACTTGCTTGCCAATACCAGTAAAAAAAAAAAAAAAAACAAATAATAGAAATACCATTTTTCATCGATATAAACTATTATATTATTTAATTTTTTTTTTGTTTTAACGTTTAGTTGCATTAAATCGGTATACAAATTTTTGATTATTTTAAAATTATAAAAAAAAATTATTATTACTATTCACTTACATTTTTTAAATTGAGTCAAATATTATTCTTAAATTAATAAATTAACGACTATGATGATGTTGTTGCATACTGTTCACTAGTTTTTCAATATCTGGTTTAATTTTTATTGCAAGGGCACATCTGATAATATTATGTTGTGGATCAATTATTTTATCTAATATAGATAAATCTCAATCCATAACAGTTGTATGATAAGACTGTATAATATATAATATGGTATAACAATATACTGCCGTATACTCGTATGAGTGTATGACCCGAAAATATGATTAATTTGATTTATATCTATTGATAATAATACAGGTAATCCATACTTGTTTGTCGCTGTCAAAGTTAAAATTTTACAAAATCAAAATACCAAATAAGTATTTTCGGTGTATGATTTTCCAACAAATCAAAATTACGTTTTGCACGAGTGAAGCAAATAAAAAATATGTCAATTTATTTATTTTTCTACGACCCGCCATAGACACATCCACGACCCTGAGTTTGGGAACCGCTGCTATATAGTTGTACGCACAAAAGTCTTCTAGAAAAATTATGGTTTAGAATCGTGGTTCGGAAATTACCGCGCCAAAAGCAATCGACGACGTTTACTCGAGATGAATATTAATAATGATAACAGTACGCGGGACGCCGTCGGAAAAGTTCGGGTTTTCGACCGTGCGAAAAACGCAGGGAGACCGACGACGGTGAAAAGCTCAAGACTCGTTAGTAAAAAAGGGGAAAAACACCGTGAAAAATATGCGGCCCTCTAGCGACGGGCTCCGGGCCTGTTGCGCGTGAGTGCCCGCGCGTGCTTCGCTCGGCGTAGGCGCCGCGTCGTTATGAACTCGAGAAGCTTTATTGTGCACGAAAAATAAAAAAAAAACAAAATAATAATAATAATAATAATAATAAAATAAATATAACGCGTTAAATATTCATGTCCGCCGACCTGGCCCGCAGTCATGAGCCGGTAAAAGTCACGTGCACGTCGTTACGTCGTTATCGTCGCTGTTTTATTGTGTGTTTTGCACTGGTGTCTTGCCGACGGCGCGGCGGACCCCAATTAGTCTCGGGAACGGTCCGTCGATCGTCGTAGGACTCACCGAAGTTGGGCTGTCCGGAACTACTTTTGTCTCCGAGCTCGTGACGTGTACGCAAACCACGACCGCCGAGATTCGACGATTTCCTTTTTCTGAATCCAACAGTTGGCTGCAAATGAGTTGTGTCCCAAATAGTGAATTGTGTCCCTAAATTTTTTTCGGGATACACGAATACGGTTAGGCGTAGTCACGGTGTCACTCGGTTTTTTTCGGATCACACGCAAGTTTGATCTAACTAATATAAATAAAAATTACAAATAACTACTCAAATAATTTTAATAATATAACGCATATACAGCAAACACTTAAATAAAACAATTTTTATAAATTGACATTGAGAAATTTTTCTATTAAAATATTACAAGCGTGTTATTTATTATATTTTACACGAAAAATAAGAAGTTCGTATAAAAAACGTCATACCTAATATTAAAGTAAAAATTTTTAATGTAATCTAACGATAATTGATGTCGTTTTGTCTAATAAATATAAATTAAAATTAAATATAACTAGGTACTTTAATAGTTTTAATAAAATTAAAATTAATTTAATGAATTAAAATTACTCATTAGGCAAAAATTTAAATGGTACCGTTTTTATAAATTCAAATCGTGAAATTTGTCCGTTCTTATGTGCATTTAATTTTCGACTAAGAAATAAATGTTTTTCACGTGTTGTCTTTGATAATAATATGGTCCAGAACTTCTAGTTTCAATGTAAACGTCACATTGCAAATTCTTTATTACTTCAGTAAATTTAAATATATTGGGATGGCTTGAATAAAACATGGAAATAAACCACGAACTATTAGTTGTGCGTAGCATTGAATTTGATGATTCTGCCTGTACACGAGGAGGAAATAAAGCATAATTCATGACATAGTTATCCGTTAAATAAGTTGCAAATTTTAAAATATCGGACTTATTTGAAACACAATTCGTGTATCCCACTTTTATCGTTGGGACACAACTCGTAGTTGGTTGGTAGTCTGGCATAATGTTTGATAACGGTTTGAAGATTACGTAGTGAGTTTTAGCTAGTTGGTTGGGAAGGTCGGAACTCGTTATCTGGCGTCGAGACGTGCTATTATTTGTCCTGCAAGCATGGACGTCCCCAAAAAAATGTCTGGGGGGGGGGGGCAAAATTAATTTAAAAAATAAATAAAAATATTTTTATACATTTTATTCATAGCACATTATTATATGTTGTCATTATTACAATAATTAAAACATTACAATTAGGTATTATTATACATTATTATTTTTCGTTAAATATAAATTTCAATCTCCATGGACATTCTCTACTAAATTGTATCAGTGCATTTTCAATAAATTTTTCATTATCTTAATTTACTTTTTCTCTATGAACACTCAACACGCATATTCCACTCAGTCTATGATCACCGATCGTCGATCGTAATCATGTTTTAACACGCCTTAATGTACTAAAAGAACGTTTTTCTGTACAGGATGTAGCCGGAAGAGACAAAAATATTTACAAAGCAACAATTATACTTGGAAAAAACGTAAAGTTACAATTTAACAAACCGATCAAATCATTATCTTGGCAGTCCTTATTTTGCCAAAAACTGTACCAACTTTCTGCTTCAGTTTGTAGATTATCAATTTTACAGAAATCGAAAATTTTAGAAGCTAATTTCTGATTGGGAATTTCAACAAATTGCTGTGGAAATAACATTCCAGGGGGGCAAGTTCCCCTTCTGGGGACGCCTATGCCTGCAAGTGTACGCGTTCGATAGCGGTGGCAAAACCGCAGACTCTGCATGTTTTGGGACACTAGATGGTCGATCATAAACGATCATTCGCAACGTTTGAGATCACCACAGTGTTATTGATCGATTGATCTAAGTACCGATGTATTACTGATCGGTGGATTGAGCGACTTTTTGAACAATGAAGGTTTGGAAAAAAGTGAGTGTGTGCTAATTGAACGCGAAGCAAGGTTCGAAAGAACGAATTAAGAGGTCTCCACATTATTGTTGTACACCAATATTAGTATGATATCGTTGAAAACGTATGAAAAATTGTAGCTTTTAACCGTTACAACATTTCGCCATTGAAAAACAATATTTATTTTATCCGGTCCGTCGATTGCGTTTGTTTAGGCGGTCTGTCATTCGAATGTTGTTCTTCGACCGGACCGTGGAAAAGGACGGTTTTGCGAGTCTTTAAGCTCGTGTCTTTGTGCGCGCCACTTTTATCTGATGTACAAATGCAAACACCGTCGCACACTATTTACCCCGTCGACTACCTAACGATTTCAATGACAACGTGTAAAGCTGCGGCCCCACACAGAGCGATTTCGCGTTTCAGCGTTTCGACCGTTTCTGCGATTTTACAATCGCGATATCCACTAGCGATTTTGACGGGGACGCCTAAGCGATTTTTCGTGCGTTTTTTTTCTCACGCGAGTTCATATTGCTTTTCATTATTATATCCAAATACAAAATAAATTACGGTACCAATAGAATAGATAGCTATGTTATATAGATGTTTGACATAAAATAGTAAATTAGTAGGTAAAATATGAAATTTAAATAAAATACCAATATAAAATAATAAGTACTAGGATATCCGTTGCGAAAATTCGCAATAGATAATTTATTTATATGTTTAAGTTAAAAATTGAAAGTAAAGTTGATTACGCACCCATAACTTTCCTCAAACTCAACAAATTGAAGCAGTTAATAGGCCAAAAGAAAGAGCTTGATCCACTGAGTGTACTTAGACTTGTGTCAACAGCCTAAGTTAATAAGAACTCTAGTTATAGAGGTTTGAGTGAAGGAAAATCTCGAAAAAATTGAATTTAAAGTTGATTGTGCACGCATTACTTTCCTCGAAGTGAACGAATTTAAGTAGCTGATAGCTCAAAAAAAATGAAAAATAAATTAATAACTTGATTCACTGAGTGTTCTGAAAGTGAAATGATCAAGATCCGTTCATTAGAAGAGGAGCTATGAGAATTCGAATTGCTTGAGTGAATGTGTCCCATATGAAATGTACAGGGAAGAATCGCGTTTGAGTATAACTTAAGTAAGGTGGGAGTTGAGTAAATGTCAATGATTGATGATATATCTGTGTCTAAATACCTTTCAGTTAAAAAAAAAAAAAAAAAACGAAGGAAATCGGACGGATAGAACGGTGAAAAAATTGATAATTATTTGGTTGTAATTAGTAATAATAAGAATATTATTTTAAATGATTTATAAATTATAAAATTTTAAAATTTTTATTTACTCGGAAAATGTTTTTTTATGGAATTGTATAAATAAAATCATTTTAATGTAATGTAAAAGATGTAATAAATAATATAGATTTGTTTTTTTTTATTCTTTAAAATTGATAATTATTCGGTTGTAATTAGTAATAATAAGAATATTATTTTAAATAATTTATAAATTTTAAAATTTGTATTTACTTAGAAATTGTTTTTTATGTAATTGTATTAATAATTTAATTTTTAATGTAATGTAAAAGATGCATTAAATAAGATAGATTTGTTTTTTTTTTTTTATTGTTTAAAATTGATAATTATTTGGTTGTAGTTAGTAATAATAAGTGGACATTTTTTTAAAATGAGCGAAGTAAAGTAGAATTTTGATACAGTTTAAACGCAACCGAAGCGAGCGTGTTTTTTGGTGGCCCTTTTTTACTAAACTGCATGGTAGTCCTCTTTGACCCAGTCCGACCCTGTTATAATCTAAAATGGTTTGGTCCGGTCCGGCCCGCCTTCGATTTCAGTTCGACATTCGTTTTGATGACAGAATCACACGGTCTAGTCTTGTTTATTTTAACACGTTACACAATATGCGTAAAATTACAGCTCGGTCTTATTCTCATATATATATTTTTTAAATCGCTACAGTCTTGGTTTTTTTTTTTTAAATGCGATACAAATGAAACGGTCTGGCCCAGTCTGGCGAGAATTTTTTTTTATCGTTTCGGTCCAGTCCTAGAGTTGGTTAAAATGTATTCAGTCCGGTCCGGTCTAAAAAAACAAAAAGACCTCGCAGAGCACCAATAGGAAATGTTGTGCGTGGACGAGCTCGTGCGTCGCGATAACGGATGCGGAATGAACGGGTGGGCTCGAAAAGAGCGGTAAAAGTGTTGTTCCGAAACAGTTTTTATTTCCATCCTCCCCCGAGATGCGATTGAGCCTTTGGACAATAGAGCCGGTCATCATTGTGTTCGCGGGACAATATCGTAATAATAATAATAATAATAATGTATAGTAACACGGCGAGCCTATAGTGAAATGATATTATCTAAAACAATGTCATAACGTAATTTATTCAGACGCACGCACTCTGCGCGGCAGTAATAATCGAATAGAAAACGGGTCCAATTATTCCGATAATGTTATTACGTGGTACACGCGAGAAAGGTTTGGAAATTTTGCTGGAAATTAATTATCGCGAGGCCGTAATTGATTGTATTATTGAATTTTCGTGTTAATTATTATTTTCGACTGTAATGTTGTTTTATATACACGGAAATCGCCATCGGGTGTTTTAATTAACGTGGGCGCGCGCCCTCGTCTATGTGCCTACGTTGAATAATTATTTTATTTCCTATCGGCGGCGGTCGCCGTGATTTTAACAACGGCATCGTTTAAAAAACCATTGTTCGCGTTGTGTCGATATGGATTTTCGGTCATATTTTCGAGTCTGGACCGTCGCGGTGGGCGTTCGACAACGCCGACAAGCTACCGCGAACAATAATTATTATTATTATTCGAGTACCTAGTACTACCGGGCTTCGTCGATTTTTCTACGTACGAAATAAAAATACGAATTTTCTTTAAACGCGCAGCAGCTCACCAGGACGATGTTACTTGCAAATGAGCCGGCCTAACTTTACCACATCCTCTAATCAATAAATGTACTGCAATAATCCATAATTGGTACTCGTCTAATGTGCTACCTATCGCTACTTCGTTGGTGTAGTATGCTACCTACCGTAAAATAATACCTACCGAAAAACGTTTACTGATCAATGACAAAATAACAACAATATTAATAACAAATTATCACTCAATAATGTATTAATTTACCGTTGTGAAGTACTTTGTAATATTTCAATACGTCATAATTAGAGGTCGGTTTTATATTCTCTTAAAATCCTTAAAATATGATGTTTTTATGTCACATAAAATAGGCAATAATATATTCTCTTAATATTCTTTTAAAATACCAAATACATGATGTTTTATGTCCTAAATTATGCATAATATCCTCTTAATATTAACAAAAAAAAAAAAAATCGGTTTAAATTTATTTTTTATTCATTTGATTTTAAATATATTTAATTTAATTAATTTTACAATAACATTCAATAACTATATATTGTTCAATGTGTTCCGGTGTCATTTTAGTATACGCCGGTTTGTATGAATGTTTTTGTACATGCTAAAGGACCGTTCGACATCAACCGATGTCACTGGAGAATATTGCAATTCGGCTACCACAGTCGGTGAACAATTTTCTGGAAGTGTACCTGGAGATTAATTTTTATTAAAACCCAGATATTAATCATTTAGTGAACATTTTATTTTTCAAAGTGCTGATATACGTGAAATATGTTCATTATATGACGATATGACAATAATATTCTCAAATATTCTATAACGTGTTAAATATTCTCTAACCCCTAAAATATGCTTTTTTATGTAAAATAAATGTTTTCCTATGAATTATGTGTTTCATGAATCGTAAAGATTTCTCACTCCCGTTTAACCGCATAGACTAAAAACAAATCTTATGTAAAATCATATAAATCCGACCTCTAGTCATAATATATAATTATACATTATTAACTATTTTTACGTCATTCCAGAAAACGTCTAATAAATCGTGTTGGGTATTAATGGACCGCCACCATTCTTCTATTAATAATTAATTAATTTATTAATTATTGTCATTAATAAGATCATCTTTTAATTTGGAACATCTACCAAGTTCTGGGAGCAAGTTTCTCTCTTGAATATAATTAACACATGTTTCCTCATTACGTATTAATGCCCGTACAAATAGCGCATTGATTTATTCATTTTTGTTTATTTTAAAATAAAAAAAAGCTGGTAAGATAATGGTGGTGGAAGTTCGTCCTTCGTCGCTTCGCTCCTCGGACAAGATAATGGTGAGGAGTGTATAGCACTTTCTATCATGGGATCACCTAACCTAACCTCGGACAAGATATTGGTGATGAATGTATTAAGTTTTAAAGAAATGATGACTCATTTCTTTAGTATAAAACGATTCTGAGTAAAGCTTCAGTGTAATATAATATATTATTATTTAAATACGGTTTACGTATTTTACGGTTATTTTTATAATTTTTGGTGAGTTTTTTTGTAATTAAACCCTCATAAAATATTCAATTAGATAAAACTCATTTAAACTTCAATTGTTATACCAATTATAACTCATTAGAAATAAACTTAAAAGAAATGAGACAATATCGAAAAAAATCGTATAATAATTTATTAAAGTGTGTATAAAAAAAAATCCTGACTAACGATTTTTGAACTTTTGTTAGGATAATTAGGTAGGTATATGAGTAAGGTCATATTAAATTTTCAGAACTTTTTGTCAAATATTTAAAATTATATTACATAAAAACTTTCAAACAATTTGGTAAATTCAAAGTTCTATATTTAAGTCAAAAGTTCTTTAATTGTTCTGAAAATTTTGTCCAATATAAAAAAATATGTATTTGATATTGGATAAAATTTTCAAGTTTCTAGCTTTAATACTTTTCGATTTATGACTAAATACCTAAAATCTGAACAGTAAAAATCTCGTTTACGGCGGATTTTTACCGATTTTACCGTTTTTACTCAGTTTTTCGATCGTTATTCTTGATTACTGGAAAAACTATGGAGATTTTGGAAAAATGACCTCTCTAAAGTACCATCTCAGTTCAATTTCAAATCTAAAGAGTTGCTGGACGAAACTTTTGGACAAGGATTTCTATACGAAAAAGTGTTTACAGAAAAAAAAAAAAAGAAAAAAAAAAAAGAAAAAAAAAAAAAATAAACATCATTGTAAAACCATAAGATCCTTCGCTTCACTCAGAATCTAAAATTAAAAGTTAAACTCGTAACGAATGGGTCGCGAACACAACACCGACACACAATATAGACTAAAATAATATATCTAACAGTAAGTTATCGTGGGTCTTGGTGGATCAGATATTATAATTAGGGTTGTAAAATTTCATGAAATTTCTTTTCTTATTTCCAAGTGAACATTTTTAAAAGTTGGTTTATTTTATGATATAAAGAAAATATGTAACAAAGTTACATACTACATACATAATAATACACAAACATAGACAAATAAAAAACTAGATAACCGACTATAAGACCATATTGAAGTCAGCCATATGCCAACAGGGAAAAATTGTATGATTGATAATATCAAATATGTATATTGTGTATATTTGTAAATTGTAATATATATTATATTATTATGTCATATAAATCTATAATTATTAATTTATAATTTATAACCATTGACCATTAACAGTATTTAGGTAGGGTTTTTAATTCGTATACCTTGGTTGATAAATGATACCTAACTGATAAGTGATCCATAATCAATGTTTTCTGTGTTTTATCAATATGTTATTTCTAATCGTCTATAAACACGTTTAAAAGAAAAAAAATATTTTGCATAATTTCATTGAAATATTTCAAGAAGAGTGAAATTTTCAATTTTTTAATATTTCAAGTGAAATATTTCAAATTTACAACCCTAATTATAATGGCTGGTAATGGTATGATATAATTTTGTATACAACTGCTATACTATTATGTTATTTATCTTAATGACTCAAATGTACTTTCCTGTAATTAAATCAAATAAAGTACAAATAACTACGGTAGGTAGCATACTACACGCATACCGGTTTTTGGTAGATATACCATTTTACAGTAGGTAGCATATTAGTCGAGTACCCCATATTTTATTATTTCATCATCTACGTTGGTCAGACTTATCGTATGTCTCCTGATCCTATACTTGTTAATTTTACATCCTGTATCTTTGTATCTTGTTTTGTATATCTCACATATTATTATAAATGTATTATTATCTGTTCATTATTATCAAATGTGAATTTTTTGTAAATAACCTGTAAATCAACTTTACCAAAGCCGACCGGCGTTTATTATACATAAAAATAAAATAAAATAAAAAATAAAAACTATTCACCACGAGTACGGTATGTATACGAAAATAAATCGTTGTGCGTAGTGAATCGTCACGGGCGAATAGATAAAAGTCAAACGAAATCACCGAAAAATACCGAAATAACCTATGAATTTAATATTATTACTGCGAACGTAACATAGATTTTCATTCTCAGAAAGTGTTAAAAACAATTTATATATTTATTTTATATTGGGGTGCGTCGCAGTATTTTGCACGGCCAACGACTCTGTTAGTGATGATTTTTTTTCAAAGAATTTATAGTAGTATATAATATATAGTATATAGTCGAAAATCGCTTTCGCATTAAAAACACTATATTTATATGATTTTGAATTTTTTTTTAGTATTGCGTCTTTTTTTTTTTTGTAATCGACGCGACTTTTTAGAATACAAAATGTTGTGTCCGAGGTCGTGTAAACGAACGGTTTGTAGAAATGAAAATAATGGGATAATACCCTAGGAAATGGTGCAAAATATAAACACGCGTATCGTACGATGTGCAAAAACGTAATAAACCGAGCTCTCGTACCAGGACGTTATTTTTCTCTGCGACTCGCGAGCATTTTCCACGATTATGGAAATTACGAAGACTTAAAACTCGGAGATAACGTTTACACCGTTATGTTTTTAGGTGCTTACGTCTCATTAAATTCGACTCAGTTGTAAAATTTATGAGTTCACGTGCAAACGCTACGCTGATTACATTTTAACCGGGCATCTTTCGTTAATAATTTTGCTCGAAAGCAGTTGTTTTTGGTGATTCGATGACGGGGCAAAGATATTCCTCAGCGACGAGACACTCCATGGAGAATCTTATGCATAAACCGTACGAATATTCGAGTGTAAAATATTATCGATTTCTCACGAAGAGTGAATCAAACTAATGTTATAATAAGCCATACACGAGTGCAGTGGCGCCGATCCCTACGTCTAGGTGCTGCGGTCGCAATACCTGTTAAGGGTTGGTGGGTGGGTGGGTGTGGTAAGGCTGCGAATTACGCCGGATAAAATAATTTCAATGTATGAAAGTTATAAATTATTTAGTACGTCTACCATTATGAATTATGATAAAGCTATTCGCTAAACCATTGAGCTATATTATAGGCTTATAGCTAGTTTTACTGATCCGTGGCAATAACGCCGTAAGAACTATTGCACCCCTTTACACGGCCCTGTGGGGCCATCTATACAATTATTTTACTTTTTTACTTTTCGTCGTTAAAATTATCTATCGACGGGAAGAAAAACAAAGAGAGGCGGTTGCTCGACCTATTGTGGGTAGGTGGGTGGGTACTTGGAAGATATGCTTATAATTAGGGCTGAGGACTTCTAGTGCTGAAAAATCTCAAAATATGCATGCGCATAGCGTTAATCCACAAAAATTACATACTGGATTGCGCCTTGATAACGTTTATTTATTAGTGGTTACTACTTAGACATTTATATCATTGGTGCCCAACTCGCGGCCCGCGAATATATTCTATGTGGCCCGCGAAGGTATTCTATGTGGTCTCTCTACGAATTCTCTAAAATAAAAACAATAAAAAAAAAAAAAGTGAAATAATTACAAAATATTTTTATATTTATTTATGAATTTTTTTTGAGTAAGTATTTCAAAAATACAATAATAATGATAGTGATAAAACTAAAAACTATACAAAAATGTTTTACACTTATTTTTAATGTGCAATTTGAGCTTGTATTTCTTTAACTAAAAGTGAAAAATTTAAATTTAAATGTTCACATCCTCAAAGTTGATCAAACTAATGTGTACCTACGAAGTGTAACTCAATCCATAATCTTTTCAATGGGCAATAAAAGGTATGAAAACAAGCCTAATACGTACAATTATTTTTGTACTTTTTTTTGCTTTGTGACCCGGTTGAAGATAATTGTTTACCAAAGTGGCCCGCCGAAGAAAAAAGGTTGGGCATCAATGAGTTATATTATATATTGGTATTAACCGTATAAAGACTCCGTTATTTAAAAAAAATATTGCAGTTTTTTGATTAACACGTAAGAATGTAATATTATTATATCTGTATAAAAACGATTAATTGTCAACGAAATAAAAACGAAAATAAGCGCCAAAATAAAATTCGCAAAGGGCGCCACCACGTAGGGGGTGGTTACGGCACTGCACGTCGGCCTTACAGTGTACGTGTCACCCGTCACCGTTTTCGCGGTAATACGGCGTCCGATAATCGCACGTACACAACGCGACTACTAACCCGGTGATAACGTAACAGTACCCACGCAAAACGCGACAGACTATGACATCATATTATATTGTGTCGTGTTGTGACTCGTGACGGCAAAGGTAGATTTAGCGGCTACGCGCGTGTTTTAATCAAGACGAAACCGTCGCCGGTGCGAATTAAATAATATTATATTAGTTCCCACACGTCCAAGCCTCACGCACGCCGTTATGGTTTATAATCGACTTTGTGGGAATAAGCGACTAATCCCCGTGCGTATGGTTCTTTGATGTGTATCAAATGTCAGCCTCGTCAAAGCGGCCGCGGGGGAAGGTTTTCGGTCAAAACCGTCAATCGAGTCGGCGGTGGTAATCTCTATCGCCATATTGCTTATTATTCACGCGAGCCGGGTTGTGGAACGGATGCCGGCGTCGAAAACAAAAGGCGAAAACTCGGTGGAAATACACTCGGGAAACGGGCGGGACCTCGCCGCGTTCGTCGATCGACGCGAACGAAACCGATTTTCGACACGGACATTTCGAATCGCAGCCCCGGAAACAAATTCCGGCTCCAAATCGCGTGCACCGCGGTCTCTCACCATTCTCGACGTGCGTTTCGTGCGGGTCGGAGTGAGAACGCAATTATTATTGGTAGGTACATGTCAAGGCCGGCACACACACACACACACACACACACACACGCACACACGGCCGACGACACGCGACGGCGACGCGAAATAATAATTTGTCGATCGACGCGACGTATTTAAAAATACCCGAAAACTCCCGAGACCGACGCCGAACCGGATTTGGTGCGGCTCGCAGACGAAGAAGAAGAAAAAAAATTAAATCAATATTATCATACGCGATACCAGAGTGGTCGATATCAGATAAAAAATGGCCCTTCAGTTTAGGTAATATTAGAAAAACACGAGGCCTCGAACATGTTTTTTGAATAAACGTATTACAAAGACTGTCTTCAGTGGCGGATCCAGGGGGGGACGATCGGGGCGATTGCCCCCCCCCTTCTCTAAAAAAAAATTCATATTCATATAAAATTGTTGAGTATACAAGCGTAATTAACATTAAATATATAGGTAACCAGTATTAACATTAAATTGGCAGGAGAAATAGAATTATGGCATGAGTTTTGGATAAATAAAAATAAAATTCAGTCTGATGATGTTCCTAAAACAGCTATTGATTTACTTGAGTATTGTGAAGAATTATTACATCCATGCATTTAAATTTTGATACAAATATTATCTGTGTTACCCGCAAGCACATCATCTGCTGAACGTTGTTTTTCTTCTCTACGGCGGTTAAAAAAAACATGGACAAGAACAAGAATGGGAGAGGACAGATTAAATGGTCTTGCTTTAATTCACACTCATAAAGATGTAGAAATTGATATTGAAGATGTAATTAATATTTTTTATAAGTCATCAAGAAAATTAAATTTTGTGTTATAAAAATGTATTTATTCTGTAAACTATCTATATAATATATATATAATAATATATAAGTAATATGTATATGTATATAAATTATAAAATGAGAAAACAAAATTATGTGTATATTAATTATTAATTTTTGGAAGCAGCCCCTATATTTACGTCTATGAAATACTACTGCCCCCTCATTATTTTTGGCTGGATCCGCCCCTGACTGTCTTCTCGGTTAGTAACAAGGTGTATGATTAAAAAAAACGTTTATGAAATTCAAAAACAAACGTTAATTTAATCACACGAAAAATAAGAATCGTAAGCAATTAATTAATCTTATTAAATTAATTCAACCTGTAGGCCCGTTCGGCATTTAAGTTGTCAATATAGAAAACTATTTTCGTTCATGTAGCTAATTTGCTAATATATACATATCGTATGTAGATCTATCTGTGGTCTTAGCATAATAATGTTGTTAATACGTGAACAAATATCTGTGAATGTTTTTTTAATAAGTGTTGTTTTTTTTTTTTTTTTTAGAAAAAATCTGGGTAGACCCGGGCGTACCAGGCCTATCTACAGTTGCTACGCCCCTGTCCTGTAGTACGCCGCGATGTATTCCAGTAAAATGGATTTTTCCATCACTAATGGATAGTGGTTCGCATAAAAGTCGAAAGTCCATAAAGCCGCGCACTGCGAGCGTGTCCGAGGAGACGCGGTCATTGCGGTGACAGTGAGTAGCGTCCCAATGTACCTTTTTCATGTAAATAATTGTGTCCCGATTAATTCTAATAATCGAGCATCTTGTGCTCGTATTGCCAATGTCTTCGGTAAAACAATTTTCAACATATCTTGTGGATTTAAGAAAGGAAGTCCAAAAAAGAGTTTAAAAAAATTACTTATTTTTGTTTTTTTATTTTTTTATTTTTATAATCGGTACGAAGTCCCAACTGTTGAATCTTTCTGTGCCAACTTTGTCCTAAGTCCAAACTTTGTCTACACCCCTTTATTTGAATAGAAGGCCAGACAACATTTGCAGCAGTATGTATAGCCTTTTCAGAATCGACATACATTCCAACTGGGTTGAACTGCATGTAATTTTTTCTACATTCTCCTACTAAATGTTGAAACGCATAGGTATAACAATTAGCTGACTTTGATAGCAGTAAAAAATCAACAAGTGTAATATAATTATTATTGAACACACTACGAATAGTAAAAAGTCGATAAAATAATTTCGGGCAGCTTTTGAAAGTACCGTCTACGAATATCGTGTACAAACTGCATAAAGCTTGTAAATTATGAAGTGTCGAGAAACCTAATATTATATTTGTTTCGCTATTATCAACTTACAAAAAGTCTTCACATTTAATTGTTTTAAATTCCATATTTTTTATAGGCTTGTGAATTTGTGTTAATGTAGTTGATGATTTGGGTAACTTTGAATATCGAGCATTATGTATATTTCTTTTTATTAATAAAATATCTCCAGAAGTTATTTTTTCGAATTTCATCACTTTTAAGTTCAGAATTTTCCATTCGTCAGTTGTTTTTGTGACGCAACTTACATTTACCGGGTCATTGTTGTCAACGGTCACCGTTCGAAGGTCACGGTCGTGGATCGGAGATATGAACGGAAAAATCGGTTAGTGATCAGATCGCCGCGCCATGTATTTTATTTTTTTTTTTCACTTCAGAGTCGGGAAAATACTACTTTAAACACCAGAGTGATGATCACTCGTTGCGCTTTGAATATTACGTGAATATTATCAGCACCGTGCACGTGGTTTTCTCGCGGTGCTGATATAACATTATCAATGAACGTGTCGCGTGATAAATTATTTATTTTTCGACAACAACAATAAACGTTTCCACCCAAATCGAAATAAATGCACAGCCCGGAAACGGTTCCTTGTGGATGAATCGAGAATGAATACTCAGACTCACGAACGTATACTGTGTATAATTGAATTTTAATTCGGAGTGCTCAAAAGGTCGATTCGACAATAACATTCCATTTGAATGCGTAAAACGAAATAATTTTCAAAGTTAATTCGACTGACGATAACGGTCTGATATCTTTTAATAATCGTCATCGTTAACGTATAATTAATGACGAAATTTCTTTTGACACGCGACGTGATGCTTTTTTTATAGTACGACAACGAATTCCTTCGAAACACTATTCTTTCGAGACACGTATGTCTATCGAAAAATTCAAAGTTATGAGTTAGATCTCTAATTGTGCAAAACCATGCACGATGTACGTACAATTCAAGTTTTACAATAAAACGATCGCACTCGAACAATAATTATTCACCGAGTTCTAAAATAAATATATATAAAAAGTATGTTACTTTTAATGGGATTTTTTGTTTGTTTGTTTGTTTTTTTTTTTTGTATAAATTCACATGATATACAAAGTAAAATTCTCAATTAAAACAAAAATGAGGTCATAAATTACGTTAAGTGAGGCCAAACCATTTCGGTCATGCTTACGTAGCACAATGGCTTTGACTTTACAAAGTGCGTGCACAGTAATTATGTAATATATACAATACACGGCGATAAACGTATGCGGGCCGTCGATGTACGGCGATAAATTTTACTCGAATTTACGAGTCGTTTAAAAATTGTTATTTTTATCGTGAAATTTGATTGGCTATATTAATCACGTTGTGACGCATAGTCTCCGGACGACATGCAAAAAGTTCGTCGTTTCGAGTACCTAAAAAAAACGGGCGCCTACGGGACTCCTTTTGGTTCGCGAGCGGGAAATAGTATTTTTGTTCTTCCTGCGGTGTACGTATGGTTACACTCTACATCAGCGGTTCCCAACTTTTTAGATACTAAATCGGGTCAAATATTTACAATCGCCCCTTCCCCGAGATTATTTCGAGTAACGAGGTTATTTTAATTAAAACATCAAGTAAACGAAAAAAAAAATGAGTGTATTTATAAACCCTTAAAAAACATCCTATTTTACCCGTCGAGGGGCGATTAACCCCCGGTTGGGAACCACTGCTCTATATCGAAATACTTTTCGTCGCCTCACCCGTGTGGAACGCAGTAATTGAACGAATGAAAATCCGATATCGTTCCGTTATGAGGCGCAAAAGTTGCCGTCTTCAAATGTTCTGTTTTTGTTGAAACATTTATAACGCAGCCTATGCGAAAGAAACCCGTATGTCGACCAAATACCGTGCACGGAATGCATCTTTCGTTGACATTTAAGTCGAACGGAAGTGCGACACCCGTCATAGAATTTTATCACCACAATTCAATGTAGGTAATAATAGATTATTTTGATCGGTACCCGCACTTGTCTGCGAGGACAGATGTAGATCCAAAAGCGAGGGAAGGACGGTTTTACATCGGTAGGTTTTCGACGAGCGCGATAATAAAGTCGTACACAATAATAATTTTTTGAGAACATTCAAGCATTTCAAGCACATAATATATAACAAAAAAAAAAAAAAATCTCCTCGCTTTACTAAAAATAATTACCACGATACATTCCGACGATTCGAACACCGATTTTCGTTTTCAAAGTAGGTAATAGCGGCGATCGAAATATCGAATCTAATAATAAATAACCGACATCTGGTCACAATTACGATTCTCGAAAACTTGAACACACGCCGTATAAAACACTGTAATAGATTTAAGTGTTTTTAATTCAAAACACAGCGTTTATATTATTTTAGTCGAGTGACAAAACCCAAAATTAACGTGACGTAATTTTCCTTTCTATTCAGGTGGCACTGCTCCTTTTCAAATATTCTCAAAAGTTATTATAACCCATTATCGTCACACTCATTCATAATTCATTGGAAATCGGAAATAGATTGTAAATATAGTTTCATTAAATAAACAAAAAGTTGAGTTATTAAAATGTTGTTTTTTTTTTGTTTTTTTTTTTTTGTGGTTATTCCAAGAATCGAAACGACGATCTTCCGAATCACGCCCTATGCTGCATTTTCCAAGCCAATCGTCTGTAGAGTTGGTAATCATAATAACTCGAGTGAAATAAAAACTTTCGAGACTTAGAGTGATACGCGGATTAATATTATTCAAATCATTTGTGCACCAACTCGTCGTTGTTCGCATTACCTATTCTGATCAATCGTATCGCGTTTATTATTAATATTCGGTACATTCTAAATCCATAGTTTCAACTATATATTACCGTATTGTAATCAAATTTAAAAAAAATTCAAAAAATATTTAATTCATTACATCTAATAATAATAATAATAATAATAATAAAAAGTCCATTGTTTTGAGTGATAAACGATCCCAGACATTTGAATCGTGACACTTTCCCAAATATATCATGTCCTTCTAAATCGACAATATGTTGACATCTAGTCCGTGATTTCTGTGATGTTGTGAGTTTTCTCACGGGTAAGAAAAATCGCCACTATAAAACACCGGCGACAAGGAGAGGGTGTAAAAAAAAAAAAATGCCAACACGGGGCAGCCAAATTTCCAAATATGCCACCGCCACCGGCCGACGTCGAAACGTAACGTTACGATTTTACCGCTCGTACGACGACACCGGCCAACGCGCGCGTTCTGGGCCGGTCGACACGAAAACTCTGCGCGACCGTCGTCGTCGTCGTCGTAAACGTCAAGTCGTCGTGTACACCGGCCCCGGAGACACAGTTTCTGTGTTGGCACGTCCGCCACCGCGTCGTGACGATTGTAATCGCCGCCGTGTATTACAACGCGTAATGTGTTTGCGCGCTAAACCGACGCACCCGCCACGACGACGACGACGACGCACCGTGTGACGTATTTCAAAACACGATTTTATCCGACGAAATAATTGTTTATCGACTTTTTTTTCGTTTTTTTTTTTTTACGATTTTTATTGATTTTTTTTCTTCTTCTTCTTCTTCTTCTTCGTTTATATACGCACTCGCATCACGATCGTTGCGACGTGACGGCATGACGTATTATACGCGTCGTGTGCACGTAAATATTACCATAACCGCTCACGTCCGTCCGGATGATAATGAAAAAAGTTACGTGAAAAGTATAAAACTTTCTGTCATGCATATATATATATATATATATTTTTTATTTCATTTTATATTCTCCGAATTCTATTAGAACGGACAGGACTAACTGTACCGATCCTATCGATTGGCAGACGTCAAGCGAAGCTGCTCCGGAGTTCCGCACAAAGACGCCGAGTAGTGTAGTAGTGAGTTTGCGAACAAACGACAACAAGGCGTACCGTCACAGTGGTAACTTTAGTGGGATACCGATAAGCTCGGATCTCGAGACACAGAGACTTGGGCCACTTAAACGAATTAAAAGATATAAATATATATATGTATAAGTGATGCACGACGATAAGTTTTCAATTATCGATATCGATTCATTTATATCGATATCGTATCGCGATATTGAATAACAAACGATAACGATTTATTGATATAATTATTTATAAAACCGAAGCAATTGAATAATTATTATCAATTAACTATATCGTACTATTTGTATAATTTATGGACGGATTTTTTAGACTATCGACGGTAAAAACGAGACTAATATTGTACGATTCCGGTCTTTGCGATACAATATGTTTACCATGAGAACCTAATTGTTATAGTATTATTGGTTATTGCGTATCGTTAGTATACATCGTTCTTTGACATTGATTATTTGTTAAAACTTAGATGAACAAAAACTGAAACATTAATGTAGGGATATCGAATATCGACGTATTTTCGATAAATTAGTCTAATCGATATCGTAAAATTGGTTAGATATCGATATCGATATCGAAAAACGATTCACTCTCATAACACTCAGTGGATCAAGGTTTTTTTTTTTTGCTGGACCTATTAACTGCTTAAATTCGTTGAGTTTGAACGTTTCGCGCAGTAAGTAGCAGCAACACGTAGCGTATCGTGCAAAGTGACCTACGCGACGAGTCCAGTAGTGAGGTCCTGGTGTCCTAGAGGTTTAAAAAAGATACACGTACGAAAACGCTCTCGGAAATGCGCGACCGTGCATTCGGTGAAATAATTCATTTCCTCTCGACGATTCCGCCGTCTACTGCTCGATTTACATTCTAATTCGTACGAAATAATAATGATAATAATAATGACGATATTAACAGTGTGATTCCCAGCTGATTCATTAGCGCAGTAGCGCTGGAGGACCGAATTTATGAAATCCGACTCGTTGAATATTTCTAATTAACGTTTTAACTCGTCGACGCCCCGAGGGAAGTTGCCGAGAAAACGAAAAAAAAAAAAGAGCGTACGAAATAAAATCCCTGTCCGAACCGAAATAAAGTACTCAGGCGATACACTTGGTAAAAGCCTAACCTGGGGCTCCCGCCTAAAAGAAAAAAGAAAATCACCGAACAAAAGACTCCGTCTCCTCCGACCACTCCTCGACTCCAAAATACCACCCCGAAACTAACTTATTATAATATACAAGTCAATCACAAGACCAGTATGTTCTTATGGAATAGCAATCTGGGGTCCGGCCAAGCCCTCGAACACTAGGCCGATTCAGGCTTTTCAATCCATTGCGCTGAGGTCAGTGATCAAAGCCCCCTGGTGCGTTTCAAACTTGACCTCACGCAATGACTTAAAAATAACAACTACCACTGAACTAGCCAAAACAGTGAACAAACGTTTCCACCAAAAATTTATGCACGCGTAGCAATACTTTAATGTCACACATGTCCCCACACACCTTCACCCTCCCGAAAAACCCACCTCGCAGACTAAAACGTAAATGGTGTAGAGACCTATTGAATTAGTTAAGGAGGTGTAACCCCGTTGGGTTTCTTCCTCAACACCGATATTCATGTGACTTTATTCTATTTAATTTAATTCGTTTATTGTAATTATTATTGTGTACAGATTGTAAATTGTCTTTCTTAAAAAAAAAAAAAAAAAAAAAAACGATATTAATAGCGTGATTCCCTGATTCATTAGCTCAGTAGCGTAGGAGGTCCGAATATAAAATCCGACTCGTTGAATATTTCTAATTAACGTATTAACTCGTCAACGCCCCGGGGGAAGTTGCCAAGAAAAAAAAAAGCGTACGAAATAAAAACGAAAATAAAATACAACAATTATAGTAAAAAAAAAAAGAAAAAAAGAAAAAAAAGAAACGACAGTTATCGAGACAAAACGATTTCAACACGTACCGTGACAATATTGTAAGTTATAACGGTCATGATAATAAAAATGCGGTTAAACAGAATCGTTTTCGGGACGAGACACGCGTTTGTCGTGGCAGCTCGAACATGTAACATCGCATTAACGACCGTATATGATGTTTTACAAGAGATTTGTCCACGTCTGATGGGGGGAGGGGTCCGCGCGTGTAACGATATTATATTATTACGCGCGCACACGCGTCGTCGTGTCGAATACGTCGTCGATCGCCGCGGCTCCTCCGTAATTATTATTTTCCCCTCGCGCCCCGCGCATTATTCGGTGGCACATACGATAGATTTCTCTGGTAAGCGTGTGCAGTGCACACACACACACACACACACACACACACACACACACACACACACACACACGTAGTCATACACGTTTAATCGCCACGTCGTTTAGGGCCTCGTGACCGTAATAATGATATCGAGTCGGCCGGATCGGGTGTTCACATTGGGGACGAGCATGAAATCCGAATATCTGAATCATCCGAATATCCGGATATCCAAATCCGGATCAGAATCAAATTCTCATCAGGAGTTTCCAAATTATCCGGATTATCTGGGTTCGTGGATTTGCTTAGTAAGCGTAAAACATCACTGGTATTCAAATGCGATCGGAATTTGTATACCTATGGCCGAAAAATATTATTTTATAGAATAAAAACATTATTAGTATATGAAAATGAGTCATTGAACAGCGAAATCGAATTGAATAATTCGGATATGCCCACAACTAGTTCACATGCGCCCATGTCTTTCGGCCCTGGGCTCTGACAACACAACACTCGTACCGGTGGTCGTAGTTATCACAGACCGTGGTGTACGGAATAATAGTTATAAATAGGGCTGAGGACTTCTAGTGTAGTACTTGATAATCTCAAAATATGCATTCACTTGCGCACTTAAAAAAAACAAGAAATGTGCACTTAAAATGTATTTTATTTTATTGATTCGTCTAATTATATAATATTTCCTTATATGAAAAAAAAAAAAACGCAAAAAGTGTTATTTCGATTAGTCGATTATAATAAATACTTGAAAACTAAATGTTTTCGACTGGAAAAATTTTGGAAATATGAAATGATATCACGCAGTGCACACTATCCAATAAAACATGAGTATGCGATAAAATATGACGAGCAGCTGAATTTCACTTCCTATACGAATTTCGACTTTATCGGACAGAAAGTAAATTATCTCAACGTTAGTGAAAATATTATTTTCAAACAGAAAATTTGCTCTTTTTTATCGGAGCAAATTTCAGAACTTGTTGATTTGACAAATAATGGCAAAATATTCAAATTACAATTTTAAATACGATCTCCCAGTGTTATGAAACGTATTTTTTGATCACTTACGCTATTCTATGATCTTTCTAAATAAATATGAAAAACCAAAATTCCTCAGCCCTAGTCATACGTGATACAAGTGGCGAATAAACTTTAATTTTATCTCAGTGTTTTCAGACGCGTGGTCGCGAAAACGTGTCCGTTTGACGGGCACCTTTTGTACGAAAAATGAAACTCCGGTCGTCTTTT